>CM062628.1:57836703-58200777 GCA_025617555.3 Puccinia polysora
TTTTTCTTTTTTTCTTTTTTCTTTTTCTTTCTTTTTTTCTTTTTTCTTTTTTCTTTTTTCTCTTTTTCTCTTTTCTCCTTTCTCCTTTCTTCTGATTGTTCTTCTTCTTCTTTTTCTCTTTTCTTTTTTGTGATTTCTGCAAATTTTTTATACTTCTTATCCCCTTTTTCCTGTTTCTTTCCTACGTTGCCTGTGTTTTTTTCTTTTTTTTCCTTTTCCTTTTTTTCCCCTTTTCTTATTTTTTCTTTATTTCAGTTTTAATTTTTAATTTTATTTATTTTTTGATCACACCCCTGGAGTTTTGAATTGAACACCACAACTCAAATTGGGTTGTGTGGCGCAGCTCACCACCCTTCTTATTTGTGAAAAGCTGTGTTCACAAATCTGGAGGTTGTATGAAGCCGGACACAACTGAAATGTGTTTTGAACCATGCCACACAAGCCATTTTGAGTCATGTGCGGGGTTGTGTAGGTTTTTGAATTTATCCTTTTGCTTTATTTTGCGATAATCAATTCATAGAAATTTAATAAATTCATTTTTTCATCTTTAACAATTTTCAAATTAAAATATTGAGGAGTGAGTCAATTATTGAACCATGCAGGGACCCAATGATGGCTCAACACACAGGCAAATTTGTTTAGGAAACTTCAGAAGTTATTTATGATTTATCTCATTTTGGTTCAAGGGATATTGGAATTTTGGGAATTTTTTCTCATTCCATTGGTTCCAAAAAAAACAAAAAACATTCTCAAATAACTTAATTAATCAAACCCATGGGATGATAAAAATTAAAAACACATAAAAGAATAGATCTTTTGAAACATCCTGATTACTTCATGATTTATTAATGGTCTACCAATAAGATATTGTCCTTTTTTTCTGGGAAAATGGCAGCTATTTTATGCCCTGAGGAAAGCAAGAAGCTTATAGATTATTTTTCATTGATGGATTAAAATAGGGCGTATGAGCGTTAAAATTTTCAAAAAAAGCAAATGGCTGATTTCAGGCCTATTGATTTTTTTTTTCAAACTTCTATTTATTTCAGTCAAAACCATCAATCCATTATTTAATATGATAAAAAAGTATTTTTTTGAAAGTTGATAGTTTTCCTGAAAAAAAGCTGTTTGAATTTTCCAAATTTTAACTCTGATACACCCTAAATGATAAGGCAAAGATACCTGTTTTATGGGAACTTCTTCCCAAGGGTATCCTCAAATATTCAATGCAGGATTTCATGAGACTCATCCTAACTTTTGGTAAGATATGTGGATATTCCAATAAATGAAGAAATTATTTTGGGGGTAAACAGTATTAAAAATATACAGAGGATTGAATTTTTAGGTTTATATTCAAAAAAATCCTAAAAACTAGATTTTATGAATCATTTTTGAAAATTTCTTTGAAGAATATTCCAGGAAATGGTATTAAACTTGATGCATTTCAAATTTTGATGAGAAAATAATTTTGGGAAATGATATATTCATTGTTCTTCAATTGACTAAATTTTGGGATATATTACCTTTTCATTCATTTCTTTCATGAATATGGTCTATGGAGGCTGAAAATAATGATTTTGAGGATAAATTTTTTATATTCCTTGATATATTCATTTTTTATTCAGCTTTTGGGAGGTGGGTGATAGTTGATCAGTAATTTGGAAAGTAGTTTTTCCAAAACTGGGTTTCAATCAATTGTTTTTTCACTGAATTAAGGTGTATCAGAGTTAGCACACCCTCAATTTGTTAAATGGCAGGTTTCAGAAAAATAACTCAATTTCCAACACACAATGAAAGATAAAATAAAAACCCACTTATTCCACATCAGATGTGTCCGAGTTACCTGAAAATAAATGGTTTTTTTTAGATAACATATTTAGGGGTTTTTGCAACTTCAACCACACATTGGTCCATGTATTGGTCCATGGCATGCACCCCTGGTTTCTAACCTCCTTCTACCTCCAACCTCATTTGAAATATATGATTGATCACTCTAATCACTTAATTTACCTCATCAATTCATCACTCTCATCACTTATTGCTCTCATCAATTCCTAACTCTCATTGCTTTATCACTCTCACTACTTAATCCATTCATCCCTATTACTCTTTTCCAATTTCCCCTCAGGAAAATCTCCCCCTGCAAGTCCACACAAAAATACAATGAACCAAAGAAAACATCCCCCAGGAACCCTACAACAAACAATACTCCAACATCAACTTCCAAATTCTCAAGTCAGCTCAAGAGGAGCTGATCACATTATGCTGGTAAACTGGCTCAAAATTCACTCCAACTATGACACTTGCTTTGGATCCAACAATGAAAAACAAGTTGGCAAACCTCCATCCTCTAAGCTTAATGGTTATCTCCTGTATGGCCAATGAACTAAATATTAAAAATAAAGGTAGGCTGGATCTTTCATACAAACAGATGAGGGAGTGGTTCAAGAACTATCAATCCAATTACAAAAAGGCCCATTCAATTTCAATCTCCACTGGCATTTTTATCACTGATTCCAATAAAGACAAGGGAATCAACTTGGTGGTTGATAAGTTGGATCCAATTTGTCTTTTTTATATTCAAATGGATGAAATATTTGGAAACAAGGCCCACATTGCCCATTCAGCCTAGGCTGATAAGCCCTATCATTGCCATGTCTCCATATGTTTGTCAAATAATCTCCTCCCATCTTTTTCCCTCCCATCCACATAAATTTGATTGGGGTGAGGGATCAAGAGGGATTCAATTAATTTCATAAAATTTTGAGAGTTTTCAAGCCCTATTCTTTCCATGTATCTGTTTTTCTGTCAAATAATCTCCTTCCATCTTGTTCCCTCCCATCAACATAATTTAATTGGGGTGAGGATGAAGAAGGGATTCAATTCTTGTATAACATTTTGAGGATCATGGGAGAAGAATTGGGGTTGCAGAAAAAGGAAGGGTGTGGAAATAAAAATTGGTCAAACATGCAGTTGCATTGAATAGTCTTGATAAAATAAGTGGAAATCATTTACAGAAAACCTATAATTAAACCTCCCCAAGAAAAAATTGGTAAAAAAACCCCATCATTAGTCAACTTATCATCAAGGTGGATGATCAACAAACTTAAAAAAAATGTATCAGTTGATGATCCAAACAAAAAAAATAGAAAAGAAAAGAAAAAACAAAACATGGCCAGTCATGTGATGAGAATTGGTGACCCATGATGGGATGAAAAGAAAAAAAAAAGGAAAAAAAGGAAAAAAATTGTGTTAAACTAAAAGCAAAAAGTAAATGGCATCAGTAAACCACACCAAATACCAAACAATCCAACCAAAAAAATTGAAAAAAAGGAATGACTTGAAACCAAAAGCAACCCCTAAAGAAAATAAAATATTGGTCTCAGGCAAAGGGGGAGGAAGAGGACATGGCCAATGACAAGGTTTCTGCAACCATGAGCAAATGATTGGAAGGGATGGGGAACTCACTGTAATCAATTGTTTGATCCATTGGGAGCAGATGGCGGAGGAGGAGGTGGAGGGGAGGGGGGTAGTAGTACTAACAACAGGAAAGGACTGAAAAAGGCAGATTTGAGGCCAGGATTCTGTGTTGCCCACCTGCTCAAAAAGTAGGGGGTGAAGAAATGCAATGCTATGGATTCAATTAGTTGGTGGGGTGTAACCCAAGATTATAAGGATGTATAAAGACAGACAGAGAGGAGAGAGAGAGCTTTGAATCTTAGCCAGAAAAGTTCATCATAGACCTAAAAAAGAATAGAAGAAGAAGAAAGCCACAGGATGAGGATCAAAAGGATAAGAATGAAAACAATTCAATTTAAACTGAGAGAGAGAGAGCAAGAGAGGTTGAGCTAGTTGAAAGATCAGAAGATGGCCCAATGGGAAGCAGATGGGATAGCATAGACAGAATACACAAACCCAAATTTGAACCCACACTGGGGGGAGGGGGGAGAAGGCATGAGAAACAAGAGGATCAAAGGAAGGGAGAGGAAAGCTTCAATTGCTCTTGAACATCAATTTTTCCTTATGGTGATGACTTTTCATTGTCAATTGAGATGTGGTGGGGGAGATGAGGTAAGGAAGGATAGGATTAGAATGAGGAGAATTGAGGACCAATTGATCAAGAGCCTGGCTGGGTGTGTTATGATTGAGGTTTGTACAATGATCATCAACAGTTTTAGGATTGAGTTTGAAGTTTGACCTCAAAGGTGAGGATCTAGAGGGTGGCAAGTTGTCAGGAAAATTGAGGTGTGATAAACAATACCTTGGGGTGCTTAGATGGGGATATTTTTTTGATTCAATGGCCAATTCATACCTCAATCAATGAGCTTTGATCTCACTCCTAAATTCCATCTCAGATTCTTGGATCAACAATGATCACAGTACCCATGATGCCCAATCATCCTTGGCTTGATTTCTCCAACTTGGAATCAAAATTGATGATGATTATAATGATAACAAGGAGTTGATTGGATGAGTTCCAGACAGATTGGAGCAGGAAGAGCAGGGGGGGGGGGCTTATCAGATAGGAGAGACACACATTGATCTGGTTGTGTGATGGATGGTAGATTGAAAATTGTTCTTGAATTGTGATACAAAAACATTGGACCAAATTGGAAATCTGCCATTGGATTGAAGTGGGGCCTTGATAGGCAGGCAGTAGGGAAGGATGATTATTGATTTATTTGGATGGTTTGAAGTGTTGTAAAATCCTATAGATCTGTGTGAGGCCACAACTGGTTTGAATGATGGGAGGGATGAAAAACTGGATGAGAGATCATAGATCTGAGATTGCAATTGATGGATGGATGAGATTATGTAAGTAGAGGGAGATGGTTTGCTGATGTGGAGTTGTGGATGGGTGTTTTGAATTTAATGGATGGTCAATGTATGATGATGCATAAATAGCAGATTTGATGTTTTGAATCTGCCATTTCCATGAAACACACCATTTTGAAATACATTACTTAGGGTTTATGTATATTTCAGAAACCAGCCATTAAAATGGCGGCTTTGGTCAAAGAAATGGTGGGTTTCCAATGAAAAGTTTTCTAACTCTGATATGACCTTATAGAATTTTCTTAAGTGGGGAAATGAGGTTTATTCTCATAGAAAAATTCAGTTTATTCTATTTCTTCTCTGTTGTGAATTCATCAGTTGGAAAATTTTTAAAATATTAATCCTCCTGAAGCATACTTTTATTTTTATAATATAGTAAGAAATTAGAGACTTAAAATTATTGATATAATGAGATTTGAAATTGTTTCTCCCAGTAAACTTGAATTGAAAAATTTTCATTCCCCTCCAATCAATCTATTCCATATGGATAACAAATTAAATCAATAGATTTTATGAAATAATTGAAGCTAATCAATTTTTTTGGGCTTCTGGTACTATTCCATGCCTCCATTTGGCCAAAGTTTCTTATTAAATTGAAGGGTTCATTGTGAAGGAAACCCGTATCATGACAGGTTTTGAAATGTGGTTTGATCAAAACACAATTGTTTTTAAGTTTTTTGAAATATTATATCAATTGCCTGTTTTAAATAAATAGCATTTATCTGGTTTTAATTTGGACTGCATTCTCCTTGAAAAATACCAATTTCAGAAATGGCTGATTTTTTCTCAGTTCATTACCTTAATGTGATAAGAAATTATCAGTTGAGATTATTTCAAATTTAATTTAGTATCAGTTAATTTTTAATATCTAGGAGACATAACTTTGTCTCCTTCTGTAATATATTCAAATCCGTTCAAATTTCTTTCTGATCCATTTTTCAAATAAAAAGTATTTTTCATGACTTCCAATTATAAAAAATAAGAATTTTAGTTGGATTAGTAGTTTTTTTTAATTGAATTAATTGAATTCTATGCAAATATTCTTCATGGTTAACTAAGAATTTCAGTCTTGAATCATTGTAAAATTTAAGGATATTAAAGTCAAACTTTACTTTGAAACTTTGGAGATCAACCTTCTTTGGATCAAGTTGTTTTTTTTCCATTCAAAAATAATATAATAAAAAGCTTGGTTTCAAAAGAAAATGATCTTGAATATAAATAAAAATATATCTGAAAAATATTAATGAAAATTACAGTAAAATTTTGGGAACATTTCTCAATGGAATAAAAAAGACTCAAAAATAACAATTATTCAAAGAAATCATTTCCTATGAATAGGAAAATAAATTCAATCATCATGAAAGATAATTAGAGAATCCAAATAATATTTGAAAATTTTTTATTTTCAAATAATAACTATATAAATTGAGAAGATGGCAGGAAAATCATGATTTCTGATTCATAGATAAGATTTGGAAAATGAATCAAAAATTTCCAACAGAATATTGCAATTATGTTTTCAATAATTGCAATTAAATACAGGCCAATTTAAAAACTCAATTCAGATTATTAAATTTAAATTATCAATATACCATTCAAAATTATTCCTTTATTTTCGAGGCCAATGTTCCAATATTAATTGATAATTATTATAGCACATTGATTTTTTTAAAAGTTATTCTTAAGCTAAAATGATTCTTTTTTTTTATTCCTCATGGAATTATTTCAAAATCCCATTTTTATTTTGAAATGTATATCTCTCATAATCACTACTTTCACAATATTTCTCACAAGATTTTTTTATCTAGGATTTAAATTTGATTTTTGTTTTCATTTAATATGAATAGAAACTTTCACGTGTGTTGCACTCTGAATTCAATTTTATCATTTAATTTAAATATACTTCTTTCAACATTATTTTTTGATCCCAATATTTCTGTGATGGTATTAATATCACTCAGAAAAATTTTTGAAATCCATAAAATGAATTAAAATATATATGTAAATTGAATGTATGGGGAGAAAATTAATATATTTTTGGAATGAAATATAGTAAATTGAGATAAAAAATATTAAATTGCGCAGAAAATAGAACATTTTCTGAATGGAATTTTTATTTCAAAAAACCCTATAAAATGAAGGATTGAAATAATATCCAACCTTGAAATTTAAGCATTAATGATATTTATTCATTAATGATTTTTAATGAAGAATTGATTGATGTTTGAAAGAATGGATAACTTATTTTTTTGAAAAATATTCTGGATAAATTATATAACAGAAAACAAAATTTGGTGGTGAAAATTTGTGAGAGAAAGAGACATCAATTTTCCAGAATCGTAGTAGTGCAGAAGGTTTTGAAAAAAATATTTAAATTTGAGGAAGTTACAAGTACATATTTGTATGTAGAAATGAAATGGGATGGTCAAACATATTTTTTACCAGGTTTTTTAATTTTATTTATCAGTTATTTGAATCCTATGGGGAATGGGAATTCCTATTGAAAAATATTTTTTTTGGATATTAAATGTTTTTATTTTTGCACTTGAGGTTGTTTCTTTCAAAAAGATATTTCAACATATCTTATGGTTTATTTCATCAGAAGAAAATTCATTCTCCAATTTATAGAAAATATCTTCTTGGATTATTTTTTCATTTTTTGGGTCTTTATTGTTTTTTTCACCAATTTTTCCAAGTTTTATTTGTAATGGTCATCTATCTTTTTCAGATAAAATGATTTTCTTTTTTCAAAAACCTTTTCTTGTGAAGCAAATTTGTACATTTTATACCTCTAAAAGAAGAGGGTTGATTAAAAAATTGTTGAACACCAAAGTTTCACTGCACTATTTTCCTTTAAGAAATTCAAAGTTAGCAAAAATGGAGGGCTAGAAGTCTCAGTAGGCCTTGAAGAATCTTTACAAAAAATCTCATAAACATAGTTCATAAAATGAACTAATCCAACTAAAAAGACTAAGGTTTTATCAACAGAAGTTGCTGAGAATAATCTTTCTTTATAATATGGATCAGAAAGAAATTTGGCTAGCTTGGAAATATGTTTCTTCAGTTCCACAGGAAAATCAATTGACTTTCTGTTAGCTGAGACACCACTAACTTGATTCAAAATTTTAATTTCAGTCATATAAAATATAATAAGAGCCAACTTGCTCAAATATCCAATGTGGTGGTATTTTTTTGGTCTTGGATATTGAGGACCATCCGAAAATTGCATCATAAATGTTTTCTTCATAACATAAAGCCAAACCATATTTCTTTGAGGCTCATTTAAGCCTTTGATTTTTTTTTCAAAAAAAAAAAAAAATTGGGATTTCTGCACATTTGAGATTATTTCTGTTGTTTTCTTTTTCTTTTTATCTTCTTCTCCTTCTTCCTCTTCTTATTTTTGATTATTTTTGATTATTTTTGATTATTTTTGATTATTTTTGATTATTTTTGATTATTTTTGATTATTTTTGATTATTTTTGATTATTTTTGATTATTTTTGATTATTTTTGATTATTTTTGATTATTTTTGATTATTTTTGATTATTTTTGATTATTTTTGATTATTTTTGATTATTTTTGATTATTTTTGATTTTTTTTGATTATTTTTGATTATTTTTGATTATTTTTGATTATTTTTGATTATTTTTGATTATTTTTGATTATTTTTGATTATTTTTGATTATTTTGATTATTTTTGATTATTTTTGATTATTTTTGATTATTTTTGATTATTTTTGATTATTTTTGATTATTTTTGATTATTTTTGATTATTTTTGATTATTTTTGATTATTTTTGATTATTTTTGATTATTTTTGATTATTTTTGATTATTTTTGATTATTTTTGATTATTTTTGATTATTTTTGATTATTTTTGATTATTTTTGATTATTTTTGATTATTTTTGATTATTTTTGATTATTTTTGATTATTTTTGATTATTTTTGATTATTTTTGATTATTTTTGATTATTTTTGATTATTTTTGATTATTTTTGATTATTTTTGATTATTTTTGATTATTTTTGATTATTTTTGATTATTTTTGATTATTTTTGATTATTTTTGATTATTTTTGATTATTTTTGATTATTTTTGATTATTTTTGATTATTTTTGATTATTTTTGATTATTTTTGATTATTTTTGATTATTTTTGATTATTTTTGATTATTTTTGATTATTTTTGATTATTTTTGATTATTTTTGATTATTTTGATTATTTTTGATTATTTTTGATTATTTTTGATTATTTTGATTATTTTTGATTATTTTTGATTATTTTTGATTATTTTTGATTATTTTTGATTATTTTTGATTATTTTTGATTATTTTTGATTATTTTTGATTATTTTTGATTATTTTTGATTATTTTTGATTATTTTTGATTATTTTTGATTATTTTGATTATTTTTGATTATTTTTGATTATTTTTGATTATTTTTGATTATTTTTGATTATTTTTGATTATTTTTGATTATTTTTGATTATTTTTGATTATTTTTGATTATTTTTGATTATTTTTGATTATTTTTGATTATTTTGATTATTTTTGATTATTTTTGATTATTTTTGATTATTTTTGATTATTTTTGATTATTTTTGATTATTTTTGATTATTTTTGATTATTTTTGATTATTTTTGATTATTTTTGATTATTTTTGATTATTTTTGATTATTTTTGATTATTTTTGATTATTTTTGATTATTTTTGATTATTTTTGATTATTTTTGATTATTTTTGATTATTTTTGATTATTTTTGATTATTTTTGATTATTTTTGATTATTTTTGATTATTTTTGATTATTTTTGATTATTTTTGATTATTTTTGATTATTTTTTGATTATTTTTGATTATTTTTGATTATTTTTGATTATTTTTGATTATTTTTGATTATTTTTGATTATTTTTGATTATTTTTGATTATTTTTGATTATTTTTGATTATTTTTGATTATTTTTGATTATTTTTGATTATTTTTGATTATTTTTGATTATTTTTGATTATTTTTGATTATTTTTGATTATTTTTGATTATTTTTGATTATTTTTGATTATTTTGATTATTTTTGATTATTTTTGATTATTTTTGATTATTTTTGATTATTTTTGATTATTTTTGATTATTTTTGATTATTTTTGATTATTTTTGATTATTTTTGATTATTTTTGATTATTTTTGATTATTTTTGATTATTTTTGATTATTTTTGATTATTTTTGATTATTTTTGATTATTTTTGATTATTTTTGATTATTTTTGATTATTTTTGATTATTTTTGATTATTTTTGATTATTTTTGATTATTTTTGATTATTTTTGATTATTTTTGATTATTTTTGATTATTTTTGATTATTTTTGATTATTTTTGATTATTTTTGATTATTTTTGATTATTTTTGATTATTTTTGATTATTTTTGATTATTTTTGATTATTTTTGATTATTTTTGATTATTTTTGATTATTTTTGATTATTTTTGATTATTTTTGATTATTTTTGATTATTTTTGATTATTTTTGATTATTTTTGATTATTTTTGATTATTTTTGATTATTTTTGATTATTTTTGATTATTTTTGATTATTTTTGATTATTTTTGATTATTTTTGATTATTTTTGATTATTTTTGATTATTTTTGATTATTTTTGATTATTTTTGATTATTTTGATTATTTTTGATTATTTTTGATTATTTTTGATTATTTTTGATTATTTTTGATTATTTTTGATTATTTTTGATTATTTTTGATTATTTTTGATTATTTTTGATTATTTTTGATTATTTTTGATTATTTTTGATTATTTTTGATTATTTTTGATTATTTTTGATTATTTTTGATTATTTTTGATTATTTTTGATTATTTTTGATTATTTTTGATTATTTTTGATTATTTTTGATTATTTTTGATTATTTTTGATTATTTTTGATTATTTTTGATTATTTTTGATTATTTTTGATTATTTTTGATTATTTTTGATTATTTTTGATTATTTTTGATTATTTTTGATTATTTTTGATTATTTTTGATTATTTTTGATTATTTTTGATTATTTTTGATTATTTTTGATTATTTTTGATTATTTTTGATTATTTTTGATTATTTTTGATTATTTTTGATTATTTTTGATTATTTTTGATTATTTTTGATTATTTTTGATTATTTTTGATTATTTTTGATTATTTTTGATTATTTTTGATTATTTTTGATTATTTTTGATTATTTTTGATTATTTTTGATTATTTTTGATTATTTTTGATTATTTTTCATTATTTTTCATTATTTTTCATTATTTTTCATTATTTTTCATTATTTTTCATTATTTTTCATTATTTTTCATTATTTTTCATTATTTTTCATTATTTTTGATTATTTTTGATTATTTTTGATTATTTTTGATTATTTTTGATTTTTTTGATTTTTTTTGATTCATTATTTATCATTATTTTTCATTATTTTTCATTATTTTTCATTATTTTTGATTATTTTTGATTATTTTTGATTATTTTTCATTATTTTTGATTATTTTTGATTATTTTTGATTATTTTTGATTATTTTTGATTATTTTTGATTATTTTTGATTATTTTTGATTATTTTTGATTATTTTTCATTATTTTTCATTATTTTTGATTATTTTTCATTATCTTTGATTATTTTTCATTATTTTTCATTATTTTTCATTATTTTTCATTATTTTTCATTATTTTTCAATATTTTTCATTATTTTTCATTATTTTTCATTATTTTTCATTATTTTTCATTATTTTTGATTATTTTTGATTATTTTTGATTATTTTTGATTATTTTTGATTATTTTTCATTATCTTTGATTATTTTTCATTCTTTTTCATTATTTTTCATTATTTTTCATTATTTTTCATTATTTTTCATTATTTTTCATTATTTTTCATTATTTTTCATTATTTTTCATTATTTTTCATTATTTTTCATTATTTTTCATTATTTTTCATTATTTTTCATTATTTTTCATTATATTTTTCATTATTTTTCATTATTTTTCATTATTTTTCATTATTTTTCATTATTTTTCATTATTTTTCATTATTTTTCATTATTTTTCATTATTTTTCATTATTTTTCATTATTTTTCATTATTTTTCATTATTTTTCATTATTTTTCATTATTTTTCATTATTTTTCATTATTTTCATTATTTTTCATTATTTTTCATTATTTTTCATTATTTTTCATTATTTTTCATTATTTTTTCATTATTTTTCATTATTTTTCATTATTTTTCATTATTTTTCATTATTTTCATTATTTTTCATTATTTTTCATTATTTTTCATTATTTTTCATTATTTTTCATTATTTTTCATTATTTTTCATTATTTTTCATTATTTTTCATTATTTTTCATTATTTTTCATTATTTTTCATTATTTTTCATTATTTTTCATTATTTTTCATTATTTTTCATTATTTTTCATTATTTTTCATTATTTTTCATTATTTTTCATTATTATTTTTCATTATTTTTCATTATTTTTCATTATTTTTCATTATTTTCATTATTTTTCATTATTTTTTCATTATTTTTCATTATTTTTCATTATTTTTCATTATTTTTCATTATTTTTCATTATTTTTCATTATTTTTCATTATTTTTCATTATTTTTCATTATTTTTCATTATTTTTCATTATTTTTCATTATTTTTCATTATTTTTCATTATTTTTCATTATTTTTCATTATTTTTCATTATTTTTCATTATTTTTCATTATTTTTCATTATTTTTCATTATTTTTCATTATTTTTCATTATTTTTCATTATTTTTCATTATTTTTCATTATTTTTCATTATTTTTCATTATTTTTCATTATTTTTCATTATTTTTCATTATTTTTCATTATTTTTCATTATTTTTCATTATTTTTCATTATTTTTCATTATTTTTCATTATTTTTCATTATTTTTCATTATTTTTCATTATTTTTCATTATTTTCATTATTTTTCATTATTTTTCATTATTTTTCATTATTTTTTCATTATTTTTCATTATTTTTCATTATTTTTCATTATTTTTCATTATTTTTCATTATTTTTCATTATTTTTCATTATTTTTCATTATTTTTCATTATTTTTCATTATTTTTCATTATTTTTCATTATTTTTCATTATTTTTCATTATTTTCATTATTTTTCATTATTTTTCATTATTTTTCATTATTTTTCATTATTTTTCATTATTTTCATTATTTTTCATTATTTTTCATTATTTTTCATTATTTTTCATTATTTTTCATTATTTTTCATTATTTTTCATTATTTTTCATTATTTTTCATTATTTTTCATTATTTTTCATTATTTTTCATTATTTTTCATTATTTTTCATTATTTTTCATTATTTTTCATTATTTTTCATTATTTTTCATTATTTTTCATTATTTTTCATTATTTTTCATTATTTTTCATTATTTTTCATTATTTTTCATTATTTTTCATTATTTTTCATTATTTTTCATTATTTTTCATTATTTTTCATTATTTTTCATTATTTTTCATTATTTTTCATTATTTTTCATTATTTTTCATTATTTTCATTATTTTTCATTATTTTTCATTATTTTTCATTATTTTTCATTATTTTTCATTATTTTTCATTATTTTTCATTATTTTTCATTATTTTTCATTATTTTTCATTATTTTTCATTATTTTTCATTATTTTTCATTATTTTTCATTATTTTTCATTATTTTTCATTATTTTTCATTATTTTTCATTATTTTTCATTATTTTTCATTATTTTTCATTATTTTTCATTATTTTTCATTATTTTTCATTATTTTTCATTATTTTTCATTATTTTTCATTATTTTTCATTATTTTTCATTATTTTTCATTATTTTTCATTATTTTTCATTATTTTTCATTATTTTTCATTATTTTTCATTATTTTTCATTATTTTTCATTATTTTTCATTATTTTTCATTATTTTTCATTATTTTTCATTATTTTCATTATTTTTCATTATTTTTCATTATTTTTCATTATTTTTCATTATTTTTCATTATTTTTCATTATTTTTCATTATTTTTCATTATTTTTCATTATTTTTCATTATTTTTCATTATTTTTCATTATTTTTCATTATTTTTCATTATTTTTCATTATTTTTCATTATTTTTCATTATTTTTCATTATTTTTCATTATTTTTCATTATTTTTCATTATTTTTCATTATTTTTCATTATTTTTCATTATTTTTCATTATTTTCATTATTTTTCATTATTTTTCATTACTTTTCATTACTTTTCATTATTTTTCATTATTTTTCATTATTTTTCATTATTTTTCATTATTTTTCATTATTTTTCATTATTTTTCATTATTTTTCATTATTTTTCATTATTTTTCATTATTTTTCATTATTTTTCATTATTTTTCATTATTTTTCATTATTTTTCATTATTTTTCATTATTTTTCATTATTTTTCATTATTTTTCATTATTTTTCATTATTTTTCATTATTTTTCATTATTTTTCATTATTTTTCTATATTTTTTATCATTTTTCATTATTTTTCATGATTTTTCATCTCATTTTTTATTTAAACTATTTAATTATAGAAAAACTCACAATTCAGAAATTCTTCAATATACCCAAGGAAAAAATGATGCCTAAGATAATCTTTCACATGAAATAAGATCCCATCATTTTCAAACTTTTGGTTTTCAGGTTTTTTTGGATTGACTCCTTCCATAATCTTTTGCAATATCAATATCACTTCAGGCATGATTGAATTGATAGTTTCAATTGAAATCTTTTCATTGCTTTTGAGGCTTGGGGTTCTAAATCATGCAAAAAGTTCAACCATTCACCTATTTACTTTGTTCTCAGTGGAAATTATATGCTGCAATTGAATTCCTGTTTTTCTTCAAATAAAAACAAGATTAAACCTTTCAAAGTATTGTCATGTATTTCTTTTGCATCCTCATTTAGTTTGTCTTGTGATTCAATTGATAATTCTTCCTTTTGTTCTAAACTGTTTTTATTTTTGAGGAACTTGGAGAATTTAAAATTTGGAAGTTTCAATTTTTGGAAATCAGAGTGTAAAACATCATTCCCTTGCCTTGGACCAGGACATACTTGGTATTTTCTATAAACACATTCAATATAATAAATTTCTGCTTCAAGGCAAGGAAATGAAAATTGAATCTATTGCCACTGAGACCATTTTGAATTGACTAAATTTTTCATTAATATTGAAAAAAAAATCAGAATCATTCATTGCTTATATAAAACCAATATTTTCTCATTAGATCTGAAATTGATTTTGCTGATTTAGGACAGATCACTTATATAGAGTTGCAGAGAAAATTTGGTAAGAAATACTGGAAATAAGGTGGGAAATGTTCCTCACTCTGATTTTCCTCATGCAAAAGTTCTCCAGCCTCTAAAACTTAGTTTGATTTCAAGTCACTAGAATCTGCGCTTGTTTTTGATTTCTTTGGTGCTTTATGATTGGTGAATGAATTGTGAACATGGTTTAAATTTTTCAAAAATTTCTTTTCTGAAAGATTTTTTTAGAGAAATTGATTCCTTAAGATGCTAAAGCTTCTATTACCATCATCAAAATCCAACTTTACTTTGAGACACCTATCATCATGACCTTTCTCAGAGTTCTTCAAATAAATTTTCAAATTTGCACATCAAAAAAAAAAATTCTCTGTAAATCTGTTTTTTGGATGGATCTTATGCTCAAAAAAAAAAATCATTCAAGATTCAAGCACTTACCTTTGAATTCATTAATAGCTTTTTCATCCAGTTTTTTAAAATTCATGGGTTTGGAAATAAAGGAAATCTGGTGATGGAATAAACACAACACCCACAGGAGCTGAGATGTCCTCCCAATATTCATCATGCAGGGAAATATTTATTGCCCAACTTCCTGGGAAAAGACAAATTTCAATGCTCAGGTGCTGTGAAGTGAAGTCTTATTGGTTTGAGTCACACTTACCCAAGTTTTGAACACAGCACATATAAAAAAAATTCAATTACCATTAGAGATTGGTTCAATTTTTCCAAATTTAACTCACTTGAGAAATTGCCAACCTGGAAAACCTTTTCCATTCACTCACCTGCATGCACTAGTCCTTGGGGTGACCAAAGTCATAGCTTTCCTTTAATATAACCAAAGAAGACTTATGTATTTCTCCCTTGCTTGAAAAAACCACTACAGACTGCCTTAAAGGAAAAAAAACTTCCAACTACAGTCCAAGCTTTGCCCAAAGACCAGTTTTTAACATGCTGCATTGGCCAATCCCTGTGTTACTGCGCTAGGATGTCTACATGTGACGCGTTTTGGTTGAGCTTTTGCCATTGTGAAATCTAGAAGGGCAATGTTAAATTCGCGACCCTGTAGTTGCAAACGGGCACAAAATGCCGTTTGCAACCCACCTGAGTGGCAAATGGCGGTTTGCGACCCATTTGAGTCGCAAACGGTTGTTTGCAACCCATCTGAGTCGCAAATGGCTTTTTGAGACCCATTTGAGTCGCAAATGGCTCTTTGCGACCCATTTGAGTCGCAAATGGTTTTTTCAAACCCATTTAAGTTGGGAACATCTTTTTATTTTATATATGGGCCTTTTATATATATATTTTAATTTTTTTAAAAAAATGTTTTATCTATTATTTCTTTGTTTGACTTTAATAAAAAATAAAAAATAAAAAATAAAAAATAAAAAAAAATCAATAAATTAAATTAAAAATATAAATATAAATAAATATAAATAAATGAAATGAAATAAAGGAATAAAATGAAATAAATAAAAAATAAATTAACAAATTCAATGAAAAATGTAAATATAAAAAAAATATAAATAAATAGAATAAAAAAATGATATAAATAAATAAATATATATATATATATATATATATATAATGGCAATTTTAAATTTGAAACCTGTCTGAGTTGCATTTTTATAATATATATATATATATTCATTTGTTAGTTCTTTTTTTGATTTAAATAAAAAAATCAATTAAATTAAAAATATAAATATATAAATAAAGAAATAATATCAAATAAATAAATAAATAACCAAAAAAAACTAATTGATTAAAGTTAAAATATAAATATAAAAACAAATATAAATCAATGAAATATATATATAATAAATTAATCTATAAATATAAAAAGATTGAAAAATCTCACACACCCCACCTGGTGTAGATCCTCCAAGGGATAATGGGATTATTTAGCAAATAGCTTTCTGCAAGTCAGTTGAAGGGGAATTTAGTATTACTACAACTGAGGAAATAGAGGTAAACTAAGGTGGTTTTGAATTGCCTACCCTTCAGAACTATAGTAAGTCTGCACAATAATTTTTTTAATTAGTGGCTGGTTTCTTTGAGACTTAAAATAGGCCTCTAATCAGACCTAGATTAATTATTAACAGAGATTCTTTCAGGATTTATAAGGCTATTCCAAGATGGTTTGGATTATTGGTAAAGTTGGGCCAAATTAATCAATCAAGAAATTTTGACTTCTTTGGTTATTTTTTTCCAATTCCAATTAAAGGGTGTTAGGGTTGACTAAAAGGTTTTTAACCAGTAAGAGGACCCAAAGATGGGCTTGCCCACAGGGAGCTGGGTGGAAAAAAAATTTCAGTTGATGGTTCTGTTACTCTCTCTCTTTTATATAATTTGACTAATTGAAAATAAGGGTTTTTCCTTCTAATAATAGTGTCAGCCTCCTGGATGCCAAGACCATTGCTATGCTTTAGCTACCAGAGGTGATAGAATAAATAATAAATATATTATTTAATAAATGCAGCAAAAATCTGTAAAATATTTGGATTAAGCTTATTGCAAGGTTAAGTGGTTTGGTTATGGTTTATTGTTTTAAATCAATATGAATAAATTGATTATTAAATATTTTTATAGAGGGGCCACAATTATATTGGGGATCTTTAACACCTCTCTTCAGGGATTTCAGTATGAAAACACGTAGTCCTGGTTACTTTGGGATCTTTAGTTTAAAGGATATTTTACCCAAAGATAATATGTATATAAAATACACAGTGGAGTGGAAGGGCCTTGTAGCCAAGCTGCCACGACAGAGAAAGGATAATAAAACTCACTGGTATGTTATTAAATCCTTTGGGTATCTTTTTGAGACGTGCACTGATGGGTTAAACCTGTATACTGGGGTTATCAGGTTGTTCAGCAGTTTTAATTGATAAAAAAGAGGTTGAGGAAGGATATTATTGATCAGACGTAGCCATAAATCACTTACCTATCTCTTATAAGTACTTGATTACCTTGGCATGGTGTCTGGATATAAATATAACTGTTTCTCTGCCCATCAATATCCTCAAAAGAGCTCTTTATTTATAGAATTTGGAGTCCCAATATTGTCCTTCTGTGGGTTGCAGGTGCTCAAAGGGACAGACGCTAAGGCTAGCAGGGTAACCAGGGGTAGCCTGTCATGTGTTCTTGGTGCTATAGCACGGGTAGCATTTAATTCCTCAGGTTATTGGAATTATTCTACTTCATAATAGATATTAGGACCTGTGAATAACACTAATCAATCCCATTTATATACTATTTAATTAATTATCCTTAGTAAATGTTCCCAGTAATTTAATAATTATATAAATTGAAATTTCTAAGGACACCTTGATTTCAGGTAAGCTCTCATTATGTATTATATATCTGGAGTAAAAGTCATGATATTGATTTTACTCCTTATTTTCGAGTTCCAGTTGATTTACTAAGATAATTACTTAAAAATATAAGTCATTGGAATTCATGTAATATTTTTACATCATTAGTTTTCTTAGTATGTCACGGAGATATCTAATTCCTAGAATTTTTGATAAAAGTATATTAAAGTATTTTAATATATTTTTAGAAGTTGTCATTGTCTTATTTTCGACATTTTTGGTACTTTGAATTATATTAAATAAAAAATGCGTATAAGGATTATTTAAGTATTTTTATATAATATTATGTATTTTTAGACTATCTAATATCCACGGGATCATTTATTACATATTTAGAATGTTCCCGTGTGGGTTGTAGCATGTTTACCCGGTACCTGAGCCTCTCAGGCCGCCTGTCACTCTGTCAACCCATAGTCCCAGGGCTGCGTACTTGTCAGAGGCCTGGGGCTGCGTACACGACCTTGAGGGAGTGACAGAGCTGTATCTCAGCCGCGCGCGGGTGCATTGGCTGCCGCGGCTGCGTGCGGGAATTGTGACAAAACACCTTTCCATCCGTAAATCCTAAAATATACACAACACCTCAATTCTGACTGAATTTTAGGTGTGAAACCTATATGTGACAATGTGCGTGAAATATTTAATTGACCAAAAACTCAATAGTGGAGCCGTAGTATTTTGGTCTTTCTTTCCTTAGTTATTTAAAAATATAAGGAGTTGGATTTCAAGGGTGGGGTCAGTGAGTGACCCTACCTATTTTGGGTGGAGAATCCATTTCTGTAATAATATTTATGGTTTTCCTACTCCTTCTTAGGTTAATTATATTATTATTTATTATTATTTTATTTTTGTTACTTTTGCAGCTTGCTTTGCAATAGTAGCAAGCTGACAAATAGGTGCTGAATAACAGGCCTTTTCTCAAGAACCCTACTTCAAGAGCACCTGGATTTGGGTCAAATGGTCAATGATAATTTCGTGTATGATCCTTTATTTCCTTTTCACTTGATTCTGGTTCACTTATAACTGGGTGCTAGGTAAGTAACTGATTGGGCAGAGGCCATAATTCCCAGTCAGACACACTGGGCAGATGCCATGCTAGACAACTTGGATAGGGAAAAACAGGCCCCTTTAATAGACAAATTCTTCCTCAGAGGATGCTCAGGGCTCCCTTGAGTGCGGTTCGGAGCCTCTCTCTGCACTGTTGAACCACAGGAGGGTACAGTCACACAAAACAATAATTCTGGTGAGAAAATGTGTAAATCAGGTTGTGATAACTGTGTTTTTTAGTATAATTTTTGATATTCAGGCTAAGATAAGAGATATATGATAGGATTGGTGAGATTTAGAAGCTTCTCAGGGCTTATCTTTCATAGGATGTTTCAGTAGCCCCCTGCAGCTTAATTGAATTCTGCTGGGTGGTAAATGCATGAAACCTGCTTGGCAACTGAAAGCCTTCCTTGGTAAATTAGATGGTGAAACTTGCATAGGTGTTGTGGTTTAAATTCTTGTGCTGGGTGTTTCTGAGGACGCTTCTGAGACCTTATAATGTATAGATTTTTGCAGGAACTACCTGCATGCTGTTTCAATAGAATTAGATGTAGAGATATGAGGTATGCTGTGCTACCACATGTTCCCTTGGGTGACTTGAGAGTGTGTCTTTCAGGCATTGTGTGGTTGGTATGGTGGCAAACTGAGTATCAGGGTGCTTCATAGAACGCTTCTGAGGCCTTATCTTGTGGTCAAAGTTCCAGAAAGGTCATGTTTACTGAGTTTTTTTTTCTGGTTGGAAAGAAATGAGACATACTTGGCTGCATACTCCCCTACTTCTATTGGTGCATATCTGTGTGTTTTATGGTGGAATTGGTGGCAAACTGATTATCAGAGTGCTTTAGAAGAAGGTTCAGAGACCAAATCTGGTGGTGAAAGTTCCAGGAAAGTCATGTGTTCTGAGTGGTTATTGCTGGTTGGTGAGAATTGAGACATACTTGGCTGCATGAGCCCCTACTTCTGTTGGTGCGTATATGGATGTTGTATGGTTAAAATAGTGGGGAAATGAGTATCAGAGTGCTTCAGAGGACCTTTCTGAGGCCTTATCTGGTGGTGAAAGTTCCAGAAAAGTCATGTGTTCTGAGTGGTTATTGCTGGTTGGTGAGAATTGAGACATACATGGCCCCATAAGCCCCTGCTACTATTGGTGCATATCTGTGTGTTGTGTGGTGGCATTGATGGAAAACTGAGTATCAGAGTGCTTCAGGGGACGTTTGAGAGGCCTTGGATTGTACTGAATGATCCAGTAATTTAGTTTAACTTGTTTGTATAGGAATTGTTGTAGTGTAACATTGGTACTGATATGTTTTAAGTCCTGCTGGTATGGGGTATGTTGTTTTGTTCTGGTTACTTTAAGCATAATATGTTTCCATGAGCAATCAAATTAAGCTTTTATTTATCACTAACTGTGACATGATCCAGTTTGTGCCAGGTGTTGGGCTGTTTGTGAGAGGTGTTTTGTTATGGTTGAAAGGGGTTTATCTGGTGATTGATTTGGGCTTTGAGGTTGGTTTGAGCCTAGGATATTGACTATGAGTAATTTAGAACTCATTTATGGGTTTAATCTGATGAAAAGAATAATATTTAATAAAAAAAAATGAGTCTGATGGCTATAGGAAAGGTTTGGTTTACCACAACGGCATCAAGGTGCTTGGGTTAGTATTCATTTGTCAAGGTTGTTGTGTATGCATCTCTTGCATCCAGTTCAGTCCTATTTTTTTTTGGTTTGCTGTTTTTTTCAGCTGCTTTTCTTTTCCCTTTCTACTTCTTTTCAGTCAATTTTTTTTCTCTGTATTTTCTTTTCTGCCTAATTTTTTTTCAGTCTGCTTTTTTCAAAAGAAATTAACACTCCACCTCTTGCATCCAGTTCAGTCCTCTTTTTTTTTGGTTTTCTTTTTTTTCAGCTGCTTTTTTTTCAGCTGCTTTTTTTCTCTGTCCGCTTTTTTTTCAGTCAATTTTTTTTTGTATGTATTTGGGTTTGTGTAATGTATTTACATATGTAAGGTTTGTTTTTATTCCTTTTTAATACTTTTCAACTATCTCTTTGTATTTATTTGGGTTTGTATGATGTATTTTCATATGTAAGGTTTGTCAGATTTTTATGATGTATTTACATATGTAAGGTTTGGTTTTATTCCTTTTTAATACTTTTCAACTATCTCTTTGTCTGTATTTGGGTTTGTGTGATGTATGTACATATGTAATTTTTGTGTTTATTCCTTTTTAATACTTTTCAACTACCTCTTTGAATCTATATATTAGGATGCATGTAACAGGGCCAACAAATCTAACAAGGACAGGAATGTAACAGAGGGCCAATGAATTTAACAGAGCCAACAAATGTAGAAAGGACAGGAATGTAACAGGGCCAACAAATGTGACAAGGACACAAGGAATTTAACAGAGGACATTGAAAACACATGTAATGAACACTAATTTGTCACTTGGTACAAGCTTTTTTTTCAAAATTGAAAATTTAAATAACCAAGGACCACACATGTAACTAAGGAAAACACATGAAACAAGGACTGGAACAGAGGAAACTTAAAAAACATGTAGTAAGATGTAACCAAGGAAAAAACATGTAACTAAGGAAAACACACGTAAAAAGAACTGTAACATAGGACATTGAAAACACATGCAGTAAGCGCTAATTCCTCAATTGGTTCAAGCTTTTTTTTTTTAACTTTGAAAATTTAAATTTATTTGGAACATTGAACATTTATATAAACCCCCTTCCATCCCACCTGGATTTGATTTACTTCCCCCTCAACTCATAAATTAACACACTTCAGTCTTTCTCACATCACTTTCTAAATTCATTAAGTAGAAGAATGTCCTCCTGCCCTTAATTTGTGGTTCCACATCAATAAGATTTCATAGGTTTTATTTGAGAGATAAGAACCAGCAGACTAGATTTTATGGTCAGAATCACAATAGAAAGGAAATCAAATAAGAGAGGAGAAAGACAACCAACGGGTAATCTGGAAATAGGAGATTGAGCAGTCAGGAAGAGATAGATTTTAGGCGGTGTGGAAACTTAAGAAGAGTTACCTTCGCAAGTTGTCCTGAGTTCCGGAAATTATTGGTCTAGCGTCTGTAAGATGATTGGGCGCGATGAGTTTTTAAGAAGAGAGAGTGATGATATGATGAAATTCCTTCCTTCCCCAATCCGTAAGATGATGATCCTCCCCAACCCGGAGTTGAGGGTGAGGTCTTAAGTCCCCCCCCTCAACCCTAGCCTAAGTACAACCACAAACAACAAGAACAAGTGATGAAATACAACCCTAAGCCGCAGAACCCTAACCCAAACCTATCCCTCCATCCCTCGCCATCACCCACGCCCTTCGGTATTGATGTAGCCCAGTTTGTCCTTCTCATGGCACGGCCCTCCGCCGCGCCCTACTCGGAGCCCCCCGTGTTTCCGTCCGCGCCGTCTGCGAATCCCGCGATCCGCGGGTCGGCCCATGCTTATGCCCGTGCGGGCCTCCCCAGCGCGTATAGCCCATGATTGCCCCGCCCTTGCCTTCCGGACTAGCCACCTGCAAGCTTGGTCGGGCCGGCTCCATCACTTGGTCCACTTCTTCCGGGCGGGTCGCGGTCCGGCGCCGCCTGAGGTAGGCCCGACCCATACCTGGTGCTGAGCCCCGCAGCCCCTACTGCTGAGCCCGCCGCGACTGCAGCTGATCCTGCAGCAGGCACTGCTGAGACCGCGCGCACGCCAGATGCTGAGCCCGACCTACCCAACTGCTGAGCGCGCAGCCCGCAAGGCAGCTCTTGATCCGGGGTTATAAATACGACACCACAGCGGGAGAGAGATATGGGCTGGTTTGAAAAAGACATAAGTTGATGGTTGATCATAGAGTTGAGTTGCAAATCATCTTACCAGGAAAGGGATGAAAAAAAGTACTGGTTTGGAATAAGTTGAGGTTTTGGATGGTCAAGTGGGCCAGATTGAAAGGTAGAAAGTTTGATAGACAAAAAAAGATTTGGAAGACAAGGAAAAGAATAAGGAGATTAAGAGGAGAAGAAATTTGCAAAAGAAAAGAAAAGGCCAAGAGACGAGAGAAGAAATATAGAGTCATCAAAGACCCCTGGGGGTGGTCTCCCGGGGATAGTTTTCAGGAGATAGTAGTCAAAGAGAGAGTATTTGTCCTTCAGGTGCAAAGACAAGTGGCATTCCTAACACTCCTTGTGTCTGGTAGGATGGAGTAGTTCTTGAGTCCGTGACACGGTAGAGTTAAAGATGGATTTCTGGAGGAGACTTAGGGAGTTGATTGATGAGGCTTTAGTGAGGGAGTCCGCCACCATGTTCTCTGTAGTTATTAACAATAGATCAAATTTGCAGCCTTGAAATTCCTCCCTTAAACCTTTTGTTTTAATATTAATGTGGAAAGACTTAGAGTGAGAGCCAAATTGCTTAATCTTTTCATTGAGTCCTTTATTTTCAATATGAAGAACAGGCTTTGGACTGGGGAGGCAATAGATTTCACTTATAAGATTGACGACCCATTTCAATTCTAATAAACAGTCAAGCAATGCGTTGAGCTTGGATTTGGTAGACAAGTAGGTAATATTTCTTTGTCTTGAAAAGTTCCAAACAACGGGACTGCCATAATGGAAAATAATAAAACCGGTTTGAGACTTCCAAGAAGAGGGATCATCTCCCCATGTTGCATTGCTGTAACCAGCTATAACTTTCTCATTTGGGTCAAATCAAAGGACAAGTTTCTTGTCTCTTGTAGTTTTGAGATACTTCCACACTTTGCAAGCTTCCCTCCAATGAGACATACCAGGCTTAGAGTTGAATCTAGCTAGACGGGAAAACGCAAAGGCAATATTGGGTTGAGTATACTGGGCAAGATGGTTAAGAAGACCGGTGACCAATCGGAAGTTGATGTTCATTTGAGTGAATTCAGCGTGATCTTCATTGGTAGCGGGCTCTAGATGTAAGTTTTGGGTTAGGGGAGAATGGGTGTCCTTGCATTCAGTAAGACCTAGCTCTTCTAATCCCCAATCTATGTGTTTTGGTTGACCCAAGAAGATCTCATCCTCTTTCACTTCCATCAGCATGCCCAGGATTGTGTTAGGTGGGTGAGAAGAAGAGTTTTTGAATCTTTTTAAGAAGCTTGACTCAAAGATCTTGCTCTTTCCAACGTGAATGACGTTGTCCACATGGAAGTAGAGTACTTCCTTCAATTTAGGGTTGTAGTAAACACAGGGATCACTACTTGATTTGAGATAGCCTTGAGACTTTATCCACTTGGTCAGCGTTTTGTACCAATTTTTAGGAGATTGATTTAGTCCGTACAGAGATTTTTTACGTTTGAGATAGGGAGATTTCCTATGAGATCCTTTGGGGGTTTTGATGATAACCTCTTCCCGCAGGGGTGCATGGATAAAGGCTCCTTTCACATCAAATTGAGTGAAGTTCATTTTTTCTTTTATTCCGTACAAAAGAGCAACTCGTAATGAGCCAAGCTTTCCGGTGGGGGCCCACGTCTCATTGTAGTCAATGCCCAGGATTTGATCAAACCCCTGAACACACAATCTTGCTTTACATTTTACCTGTTCTCCGTGACAGTTTTCTTTTACTTTGAAGACCCAGGTGGTGTTAAGGATGTTATTAGGTTCCTCATAATAGTCTTCCCATACCTCTTGATGCTTGATAGAGCTTAATTCTTCTTTGGTGGCTTTCTCCCATTTGGGCCATTTGGGAAAGCTTTGAACTGCTTTGTATGATGGTGGTTCATAGTAGCGATGGAACCATAGCGTTGTGGTTTACAAGTCTCACGTTTTGGTTGTTGATATGATTCATTTTTAGGCGGTTTGGGAGAAGAGATTTGTGTAGGTTCTGGTAAGGGGGAAATTTGTGGAGCAGATTTGAGTGAATCAGAATTGGAATCAGGAGCTTCAGGAATATTGGGATTGGATTCCGAGTCCAAGTAGGTATTTGGATTGCTCCAAAATGTAAATTGTTTGTTGACAGTGGAGAATTCTGACTTGTTGAGATTCTGTGGTTCATGTGAGAAGAGATCCATTCCAGTTGATTCTAGGAGATGGAAGTTTTGCAGATGTGTCTTGAGGAATTTAACTTGCTTTGTTTCAATAATAGACCCTAATGAGTTAAGAATGATATAAGAGTGAAAAGAGGGATTGAACCCAACTAATAAACCTTTGTCCCCCTTTTCATCAAACTTTCTTCCTTTTTGAACATGATTCTTGAGATATATCAGAGGTGAGCCTACAGGTTTAAGAAAATTAGCTGGAAGTTTCTTATTGAACATGAGTTCCAAGGGGGAAAGGTGATTACCTTCCCAAGGGATTTGGTTGAGCATGAAGCAGAAACTCCTTGTGATTATTTGCCAGTAAGTTTTTGGTAGGCAAGCGGACAAAAATGTTGCACAAGCTGATTCAATTATAGTGCAATTGGCTCTTTCTGCCCAGCCATTATGTTGGGAGTGGTAAGGTTCAGATGTCATCAGCTTGATGTGCTTTGATTTGGCAAAGTCTTTGAGAGTCGAGTTAGTGAATTCTGTGCCTTTTTCAGAGAAAATCTCAGATGGATAGTAGTTGAGCCTTTTAGCTTACATCTTGAGCATGTTGATTACCACTCTTGGAGTCTTGTCTTTAGAATTGAGAGGGAAGGCGGCTAAGTAGCCGGAGTAATTGTCTACTAGGGTCAGGAGGTATAAGTGACCATTCTTTGACTGTGGGGAGATTGGTACAAAAAGGTCAAGGTGAATTTGTTCAAGATGTTTATTTGAGGGAGTAGATACAGCTGAGAATGGAGATCTAAAAATCTTGCTCTTTGCGCAACTTTTGCATTGAAAATGGTTCAATTCGTTGTTATTAAAAAGGCCTTTGAGAATTGGCTTGAGAGTTGAAATTGCGGCGTGACCGTACATCTTGTGGATGTCTTCCAGAAATAGACCTTGATTCAACGCCAAGTTTGGGGAGTGGTTTATATGATTGACTGAAATTCCTTTCCCTATTATCCTACGCTTTTTTATGAAAAATAGGTTGTCTCTGATAGAACCTCTGAGTATAGACTGACCCATCCTTGTGATGCGGAATTGATCTTGGTTTTTAGTGAGATTGAATCCTTTGTTTTCTAGTAATCCCGGGCTGATGAGATTCACAACTATGTCCAGGATATAGGCACAATCTTCCAAAGTAATGATTGAGTCCTTCCATTCTATTTTCACTTTCCCTGTGCCGCGTATCTTTAGGTTGGCTTCAAGCTTGCCAGTTTTCACCTCTTCCAATTCATCTTGCATTTGTAGTGAGGAGAAGTATCTCTTTTCATTGAAGATATGGATATTGGCACCAGAATCCAGAAGTAAGTTTGGACTACTGTTGGCATTTATCCAGAGAGTCAGAAGGGCGTGATAATTGATGGTGGGTTGTTTGTTGATTTTACTCTTGCACTCATTTTGTTGTTTGACCCACCAACTAGGAGAAATCTGAGGATGTAAGTGGAAGCAAGATGATTCAGAGTGAGGTGTGTTTGGATTGTGGTATCCTTCTCTGCAGCGCATTTTGATTCTTTTTGTCTCTTTCTCAGATTTAGTTTTTGCCATTACTAGGGTGAGATTGGAATTAGACTTGGTAGTTTTTGACTGGGCCTTACACTTGTTGTTGTATTGGATTAGATGGTTGAAGAACACATCCACAGTTAGATGTTTTTCCACGTGCATGATCTGCTGTTTTAGATTTTTGAGAATTGGAGGGAATTTAAAGAGGACCAGGTAAGCAAGGATATTGTTGGGAAATTCAATGCCAACATTGGTCATTTGGGTTAGGGCCTTTTTTGTGTTGGTCACAAATCCTTCAATAGCGTTTTTGTTGAAGCTGAAGTGGAGAAAGGAGTTGAATACTTGTGCTCAATTGGCGGTCTACAATGAAGCAAATTGTCAAGTGATTTCCACCCATAGAAGTTTGGATGAATTTATGTTGGTGGAATTGACAACATTGGTGTGTGTTGTGTTATCCAATTTGGAAAGGATAACTGCCCTGATTTCCCTATCCTGTTTTAAGGAGAGTTTTAACAAATTTCTTGTGATAGTATCTTTTATATCCTTGAGATCAAACAAAATCAGCATTTTGTCACGCCAGATTGAGAAGTTTTCTTTGTTGAGAGGTGGAATTGCATCAACCGCGGCCTTCAATGCGACTTGATGGAATTAGTCTGTAGCTCCTACTGGTTCATTCATCTTGATGGTGAGTTGGGATGTCCGGTTTTGGCTTTTAACTGTAATAAGATTTCATAGATTTTATTTGAGAGCTAAGAACCAGCAGACTAGATCTTACGGTCAGAATCAAAATAGAAAGTAAATCAAATAAGAGAGGAGAAAGACAACCAACAGGTAATATGGACATAGGAGATTGAGAAGTCAGGAAGAGATAGATTTTAGGCGGGAGAGAGATATGGGCTGGTTTGACAAAGAAATAAGTTGATGGTTGATCATAGAGTTGAGTTGTGAATCATCTTACCAGGAAAGGTGTTAAGATGAATATTGTGTTAAGATTAATATTGCCTGATGGACAAGCAGGATCATGGCGCAATCTGCTGGAACGCCGTGTAGATACTCTAAATCTCATACTTTTCTTCAGACTTCACCTGCTCTCTCTCAACTCTTCTCTCTCTTTGTTTTCTCTTCTTTTCTTTTCATCAGTCTCTTGTCTCTACTCTCTTCTGTCGCCTTATCTCTTCCTCTTGGTAAATCTCATCTCCTTTCCATCTCCTCAACTTCTTTCCATTGTACAATGACTCTCTAACTGCAAACAACTCATCAAGTCCATCGATTTCCTGGAAAGATCTTTAGTCCTTTTGGCCAACCTCCACACTACATATCCAATCTTCTATCCTCCGATTTTCAGTCTCTTGCTTGTCTTCGTGTCTCCAACTTTCTCCCATCTTACCACTCTTCTCTACCAGTCTCCAGACATAAACTTCTTCTGGTTTTAGTCAATGAAATAAATCTCATATTTATCATGGTTAAAAGCCGAATCACTCCTCCAAAATCAAGATGAAAAACCAGCAGGAGCGTCCAATTAATTCCATCAAGTTGCTCTCAAAGCCTCAGTTGATGCAATACCTCCTCTCAATGAAGAAAATCATTCAATTTTGAAAGATAGAATGCTCATTTTATTTGATCTCAAGGACATCAAGGATGCCATAACAAGGAACAAGGGTCCACTATCAACAAAACAAGATAGGGAAATTCAAGCAATCATCCTCTCCAAATTGGACAGCACCACACATGCGAATGTTGTCAATACAACAAACATCTCGTTGTCTAAGTTACTCTGGGCTGAAATTACTCGCAGTTTTACTTCATCCAATACAGCTAATTGAGCAAGAGTTTTCAACCAATTTCTCCACTCTCCCTTTAACAAACAAGCTGTCAATGGATTCATCACCAAAATACGCAAGGCTATCAATTGAATGGCCAAAGTTGGAATCAAACTACCCAAAGATATCTTGGTCTATCTCATCCTATTCAAATTCCCACCTCCACTAGAAAATCTGAAGGAACAAATCATGCAAATTGAGAGACTTGTGACCGTGGATGTGGTATTCAACCATCTCATTCAATACAATAACAAACAAAAGGCTCAAATCAAGGTTGGAAAACCAACTCCTGACAAATTGTTAGTGACTACTAAGAAGAAAATGGACAGAGACAATAAGAAGACACGTCTCTGATGTAAGGAAGGATATCACAATCCCAGCGCCCCCCATCCAGAATCATCTTGCTTCCACTTACATCCCAAGATTGCCCGGGAATGGTGGTTAGAACAACAAAAAGAGTGGAAAAACAAATTCAAGAAAGCCCCTAAAATCAACAACCACGCTCTACTCACCCTCTGGACCGATGCAAAAAATCACCCAAATCTCCTTGTAGACTTGGGCGCCAATATTCACATATTCAACAACCTCAAATTCTTCAACTCCATCAAGCTGGAAGATGATCCTGAAGAAATCAAAACTGGGAAGTTAGATGCAACTCTCAAAATACAAGGAACAGGGACGGCAAAGCTTGAATGGAAGGACTCCATTGTCACTCTTGAAGACTGCGCTTACGTACCTGACATTGTGGTCAACCTCATAAGTCCGGGGCTCCTGGCGAAAAAAGGATGCAAACTCTCTCAGAAAAAGGACCACTTTTCAGTATCACAAAACGGTCAGACTGTGTTGAAGGGTCTCATTTGCGACAATATGTTTGTCATTGAAAAGCCTTGAACCACTGGAAAGAACCATTCAGTCAATATGATGAGACAAGACAAGACTCAATTACTGTCAGACATACATAAAATGTACGGCCATGCTTCTCTCTCTACTCTCAAACCTATCATAAATGGTCGCTTCTCCAAAGAAGAAATTGATAATTTTCAATGCAACTGTTGCGCAAAGAGAAAAATCACAAGATCCCCTTTCTCTGCTGTTTCTACCCCCTCATGCAAACCACTGGGAAGAATCCATTTTGACCTGATTGGACCAATAACACCTCAATCAAAGGATGGCCACCACTACATCCTAACTCTTGTGGACAACTTCTCCGGTTATCTGGTGGAATTCCCTTTAACATTCAAATATGAAACTCCCGGTACTATTATCAGCATCCTCAAAACTGAATACAAGATGTTGAAGTACTACCCTAATGAGATCTTCTCAGACAAAGGGACCAAATTTACTAACTCCACTCTAAAGGATTTTGCAAGATCAAAACACATCAAACTCATGACTTCAGAACCCTACCATTCTCAACATAACGGTCAAGCAGAGAGAGCCAACAGGACCATCATAGAATCTGCAAGAGCCACTTTGTACTCATCCAGGATTTCCAAAAACTGCTGGAATTTAGTGACAAGGAGCTGCTGTTTTATGCTTAATCAAATTCCCAGGGAAGGTAATCACCTTTCCCCTTGGGAGCTCATATTTAACAAGAAGCTTCCTGCTAACTACCTGAAACCTGTAGGGTCTCCTGTGGTTTATCTTTTGAGTTGGATTCAGAATGGTCAAAAATTTGATGAGAAGGGATTGGAAGGAATTCTAGTTGGTTTTAATCCTCCTTTTCACTCTTACTTGATACTCAGCTCATCTGGCTCTATTATTGAAACAAAACAAGTTCAGTTTCTCAAGACCCACGCCAACAATTTTCACTTTCTTGAATCCCCTGGTCTTGAAATCTTCTCTCAACCCGGCACTGAATTAATTGAATCTGACTTCTCCTCGCAAGAAAAGCAATACACAATAAGAGATATAAGTTTTGAACATTATGATTCTGACTCTACGCAAGAAGAAGTCAATTCTGCTCCTTCTTCTTCCTCTGAACCTCCTCACTCTCCTTCTCCTCCTCCACAAGCTCCCAAACTGAATCAAAGGCCAAAGCGGGAAACTAGAAAACCCCAACGGTATGGTTTTCATCATTACTATTAACCACCGTCTTATCAAGCAGCGCAAAAATGTTCAAAGTGGCCTAAATGGAAAAAGGCATCCAAGGACAAACTGGAATCAATCAAGTCTCAAGGAGTGTGGGAAGAATACTACTTTTCACCAGATAACATTCTGAATACCACCTGGGTCTTTAAAGTCAAGGAGAATTGTCACGGCAAACTGGCAAAATATAAGGCACGGTGTGGAAAGAATAAAGGTTTTCCCCCTATAATTTTCCCAAGGTTTGGAAGTTAACTGTTCCCTGCGTCTGAAAGGAGATGAGGATGCCCAAAGTTGCACTTAAATGAGAAATAGAAATAAGGAGATAAAGAGATAAATAAAAATAGAGAGAGAGTGAAATCTCCAATCCTTCAATCCTAAGAACTTTCCACCTGGATGTGTATCCGGTATGAGTTCCTTTAATCTCTTGGTGAGATGATTGATCCAATCCAATGATATGATGGTCTGATTCCATGCCCCCCCCTCCTAACCCGGAGTTGAGAGTGAGGATAAGTCCTCCCTCTCAACCCTAACCTAAGTACAAGCGCAAATAACAGTATGAAAAAGAAACAGAAAACAATCCCAAAACAGAAACCCTAGCCTCCTCTCCCCACCTCCGTACCAAAATCCCCCCAACGTCCGTACGCTGTTCCGTCCATCCGGTTCATCCTTCTTGTGACGCGGTCCTTGCACCGCGCCCTACTTGGAGCCCCCCCGGCCTGTCCGTATCCGTTTGTCCGTGCCCGTTGTGGATGTCTGGTATTATCCGGCGTGATCGGCGCGCTTGCACGCGCGCTCTGTTCATTCCTTTATAGCCCGCGAATTGCTCCACTCCTACGTATCCAAACCGGCGCGCCCGCGAACCTAGTCAAGCGCAATACCTTCCGAATCCAATCTCCGGCGCGGATTGCCGCCCACGCTGCATTCAATGCTGAGCCCAACCCGTCCACTAGGTGCGGAGCCAAACAGCGGCTGCTGCCGATCCAGCAGCTGCCGCTGCTGAGAACTCCGCTTACCCTAATGCTGAGCCCGCTTGCCTCCAATGCTGAGCGCGCAGCCGCAAAGAAGTTCCCAATCCGTGTCTATAAATTGACACCACATCCCCCCCCAACTTGAGTTCTGTCCCCAGAAGTCTCCCATTGCTTCACCACACTACCACCACCACTACTTCCACTACCACCCCCACCACTCCCACTACCAACTTCTCCACAACCACCAACACCCCCTCCGGCTCCGTCGCCTACTCCACCGCCACCACCATTGCCATCTCCGGTCCCGGTGTCCTCCCCCTTGCCAGCCCCCTCACCGGAGAGGGTGGTTATCTTGTCCTCACCTCCCCCCGCGCCACCTGCCTCTGGTCGGAGGTCTCCCAAGGTTTGATTCAATTGGTTTGTGGATGACTTGGTTGAGCTACTTCGTGGCTTCCTCTCGATCCCAAGGGCCCACAGAACGGATTCCCGGCGCAAAGTATTGGTGCAATTCTGGGCGCTCCTGGCAGACGCGAGGAATGGAATGGTCCGGGCAATGGAGGCGGATTAGGCGGGGACCCTCTTTCCTTTCTTTTCATTTTCCTTTCCTTCACACTCTCGTTGTACCTTTTCTTCTCATCATTCCGCGCTTGAAATCAATTACCCATTGCGCGTACCACTTCCAAGTGAGCCAGTGAGCGGCCTAAGTAAAAGTAAGAGACCCTGCAAGTAAAAATTGAGAAAAATCTAAGTCAAGAAAAGAGAGGGCGGAGCCGGAGTAGGTCTGCGTGCAAGATCCGCGCATTCCATAAAGTCGCCTTCCGGTGCTTTGCAAAGGTACCTGGACCTCCCCAGATGGACTGCCACACGGTTCCCCGTACCCCTCCTGTAACAAACACAACAACCAAACACCAGCACGCGCCACCGTAAGGGAAGAGAGAGAGAGAGAGTAAGAGAACGGACATTCTGGGGTGCCTAGTTGTCCCGGCTGGGAACCGGCTAGAGCACCCCCTCACCAAATCAAGCTTATTCCCATACCAACCACCCATCCTCAAGATATCCTGAGAGAAAAGAAAAAGAGAAAAAGAAACCAACAGAGAAGAAAAATAGAAAAGAACACATATATTTTTTTTTTGCGCGACACCCATAGACTGCCCAAAAATTGCTCTTTGTCCCGCTTCCCCCATCCCCGGGATTGTCCTTGCGTCCCGGTTCCGCAGGGCTTGTCCTTGCGTTCACAGACCCGGATTCGTGCCGGTCCCACGTTTCCTGAAAAAACCCCAAGCCAGCAAAGACCCCACAATTCAGATAAGAAAGAAACATAGAGAAACAAAAATTCTGGGGTTTCTAGTTGTTCCAGCTGTGAACCGGCTAGAGCACACCCTCACCAAATCAAAAATTATTCCCTACCCCCACCACCTCCCCCCCCAACTTGGCCACTGTCCCCAGCTGGTCGCAACCACCTACTCCGTTGCAACGGCACGTTTTCCGCTTCTCCGCTCAAAGACAAATCCCCGGATTGCTTTCCTACACCATCTCCGCGCTCCACACTCCCCTCATCTGATCTGTCACCCCCTTCTGCTGTCTCGTCAAATGAGGTAGATCCTTGCGCGAAGAAGCGCTTGACATGCAAAGCTGCCGCGTTCCGTTTCAGCGGAGTACCGTCTAATTCCTCCAACTGATAGCTGCCCCCCTTGAGCTTGGACGACACGCAGAAAGTGCCGTTCCACCGGTTAGCAAACAACTTCCCCCACTGAGACTCCAGAATCCTGTTTTACAGGAGCACCAAATCCCCCTTCTGCAAGGGATCCCGGAGACAATGCAAGCAGCGCTTGTCCCAATAGCGCACCAATGCCGTCTAAGTCTTCTTCAGCCGGTCTGCGGCCTTGGTGAGCATCCCGTCCCGTCAAAGGAGCTGTTTGGCGCGAGCCTCAAGCAATTTGTTGGAGGTCTTCACCTTCCACCAGTCAACCCCCAGGAACCTCTCCAACTCAATGTCCACCAGAAGCACGGGACCCTGTAGGAAAAGTAACTCGTACGGCAAGTAGCCTGTTGACCGCTTCACCAAAATCCGATCCGCAAACAGAACCATTGGAAGGTTCTCCTGCCAGCGCTTACCATCCTCCCCGCACATCTTGACCAGGGTGTCCTTGATTGGTTGATGCCCGCGTTTGATCATGCCGGCCCCCTTGGGATAATACTCCGTTACTCAGCCAACCTTGGCTCCGCAACACTTCACCAACTCAACCAAACGGCCGCAAAACTCAGCCCCTCCGTCCACTGTAACCAGAAAAAGCAACCCGTACCTCCCAAACCAATCTTCCTCCAGAAACAGAGAAACTTTGTCCGCCGAGAGCTTGACCAACGGACGCGCTTCCACCCAACCGGACAGGTTGTCCCGCGCAACAAGCAGATAGGCAAACTTACCGGCCTTGATGTGGACAACATCAAGCAAGACTCGACCAAAGAGGGCGTCTTCCCCTGTGGGGTTTCCAACTTCCTTAGGCAATCTTGCGCTCCGCCGTTGACAGGCTTTGCAGGACGCCAACCATTCCCGTACCGCACGCACTAACCCCGGCCACCAGAACCGCTCTTTCACCCGCCTCCGCGTTTCAACCTCCCCTCAATGGCCAAGATTGTTGTGAAGGCTTCGGTGGATAGCTTCCTGATCCCCCCTTGAAGTGGTAACCACAAGAGGAACCGGAGTCTTCTGCCGCAAAAGCTGCCCCTCCTGTACATAGAAGTTTCCCGCTTGCCGCCTTGCCCATTGCATGTGCTTGTCCGTAGTTCTGTTGGGAAAACAAAGGTCCCGCAAGTAATCAAAAAGAATTGCGTACCACCTGGTCTGCCGGAGTGGCAGCTGAACGCCCGCCTCCACAACCCCTACCTTGACAACCGGGGTCTCCACATCAAGCAGTTCTGTGTCCTCAAATGGGTTGTCCCTTGGATACTGCAACAACACGTTGGGCATAGTGAACGCTTTCCCCGGAACATGAACAACAGCAAAGGAAAGAAGTTGAAGAAGCACCACCCACCTGGTCATGGGAGCATTGGGCAACACCGGAGAATTGATCATCCACGCCAGCGCCTCTGCATCCACCAAAAGCTCAAAGTGAACCCCCCACAAAAGATACTGAAGCCGCCGCACGATCTTGGTAACCCCGCACAACTCCAACTTTGGCTGAGAGTACCGGCTTTCCGTTGGAGTGAAGGTGACTGACTTGTAAAGCACCCGCCTATCCTTACCGTTGTCCTCTTGAGTGAGAACCCCCCGCGCCAAATTCGCTGGAATTGACCGCTAGCCTAATTCCTCCTGCATTGTAGTCAAGATTGTGGAGCACAATGTCATGTCCCATGATCTCCTTGAGGTTCTGAAATGTGCTATTGCACTCTTCTCCCCAATTCCACTCCGCGCCTTTCCGCGTTAGTGATTGGAGCGGGCTTGCCACCTCTGCAAACCTCTTGATGAAAATACGGAAATAGCTACATAATCCCAAGAACTGAAGGATATGCAACACTGTCTGCGGGGTTGGCCATTCAAGGACCTTGTTCCGCTTTTTATCTGCAATGCGCCAGCCGTCGGAAGCAACAACATGGCCAAGGACTTTGAGCGCCGGAACACAAACCGCCAACTTCTTCCCCAACACCGTCAGTCCTTCCTCCTTGATGCAAAACAGGATGCGTTCCAACGTCTGCGCGTATTCCCACACAAAACATTGGACACCGGGAACCTCAACCAGCTCTTCTCCTCCATAATCAGATTTTGGACCTTTTATGCCCGCCTTGTTGATGAAGATTTGGACTCCCTCCAGAAGATCATCTTTCAGGATCCAAGCCATTTGCGCCTGGTACACCGCCACAGAATTGGTCGGGCCCTGCGGTAGCAGAATCAGCTGCATTCTTCCCAACCCAGTATCAAATGCCATTAGAGGCCCCAAGCAAGGATCCAACTTGCGCTGGTCGTATCCCCCTATCACATACACTAAACCGTAAGAAGCACGCCCCGCCATTGACTCAAGGAACTCGTCAAAGCAAGGGGGCCATCCTGCGTCCCGGATTGTCAAGGAGTTGAGCTGCTGCAGATCATGGAAAATCCTCAACGACTTTCCGTCCTGCTTAACTACCGCAAAGATTGGACTGGAGGAACTGGACGTTGACTGTTTGTAAAGGCCAGTCTTCACCCGTTCCCGCACCAATTCCAGAAACTGCTCCCGGACTGCCTGCGGTATTGGAATTGGCTTGATCTGACACAGCTTGTGATTGACAGTGGGGATGACATAGGGGTTGCCAATATTGTTTTTCAGAAGCCCCCACTCTTCAGGTCCAAACGCGAGCGCTCTTTCCCAAAGAACCAGAACCAATTCCAGCAACTCACGCTCCTCCGTACTCAACCATCCCCTTGGGCCAAAATTGAAAGCTGCAATCCGCTCCTCCGTGATCCGCGCCAAACTAGTAACCCACCCCAAAGCCTTAATTGGCGTGACCCAAGGGTCCCATGACCAAGCGATCCGTCAAAGCGGTCCGTTCAATTCCTGGGGCATCGGCTCACTCCTTGGTCAGACCTTCTGCGACACCGGCTTGTACTTTCCAGAGTTGCACCGCATCATCCGCATGCATCCTTTGCTGTAGGTCCTGCACAGAATGGAACCGCGGCTTTTGCCTTTGCTCACGAGTGTGGCACAATGATAGGGTTTTCGAAGCGTAGTACACTTGGGTGATGCATCCTGAGAAAAGGGACTTACTTCTGCAACGTGCGCGCCCTGCACTTTCCTTCCTCCCCCTCCCTGCTCTTCATTAGTCAACCGCCCGCAAAAAACAGGAGCTTGTTCCATGTGGTCTCCTTGGTTGACTAGAAAAAATCCTCCAAGGGTTGCCCGTCGCAGACCAACTCTGCTTCCGGTTCCTTCTCATACTCCAACACTCTCCTCTGCTTTCCTTGCCCGTGATCGCAGATAGTTGTCTTGAACCTTCCGCTGGAAAAATCCTCCACCATCAAGGCCTCCGTTCCCACCTCCGGATCAAAAACCATTTGTGCTCGGAACCCAAACATGAACGGCCTTCCCAAAATCACATCCCCACAATCAACCAAAAGAAAAGAAAGAGGCTTACGGACCCTTGTGACCTTGACCTTCTCTTCCTCAACTACCCCATCCACACAACACTCCCCTCCGTTAAGCGTGCAGAGACCCATCGCACATTTCCACCAAACCTACCCCAAATCATCCACCATCTGCAATGGCAGCAGGTTCACCATTGAACTGCTGTCCACCATAGCCCACACCTTCCTCCCCGCTATGACCATCGGAACGTAAGCAAGTGGAGTAAAAACCAATTTCAACTCACACTCCTCGGGCCCCTCCTCCTTCCGCGCCACATGAACCCGCTGCACCGTCTGAGGTACCCAGCCCTGACCGCAATCCCGCAACGCCTGCACTATGTTGTCTACCACCACTGGAGACACAGCCGCCAGTTCCCGCAAGTTCAGAATGACCGGAGTCTTGTTCCCCATCACCCTATGCACAATGTCTGCTGCTTTCTTCTTCCCTACAGGATTTGCTGCCGGCGCCTTGATTCCGGGCACGCGTGCAGCCGGTTTTGGAACAGTCAACGGGGGTTGCTCCTTTGCATCCACCTCCATTTTATCCGAGACCGCCACCTTCTCTTCCGTTGCCACTACCCTTACCTCAGCTTCCACCCAAGGTGGTTGCCACAATCCAGGACCGGTAACGATGCCTAGTGACGCTTGCGCCATTGTTCCCGCCTCCTGACCCCGTGTGCGCACCTGCTGCATTGCGGTTGGCTGGCTTGGCTCCATTGGAATCTGTTTGCCCATTGGAAACATGTACCCCATCCCCGCATTGAGATCCTTCGTAAGCTCCTCGCATGCCAATCGCCAATGACTGTTTGCCCCGCAGTACAAGCACCCCCTTGGCACAAATGTACCAGGCGGCCAAAACCCTTCCACCATGTGAGGTGGAGGCCCTCGCGGCCGCTGCTGGCCCATACGGCTCATGCAGATCTTCAAATACTTCATCATTTCCGTCAATTCACTTACCGGAGGGGCGGGTGCGGGTTGAGGAACCGGAACACGCGTGGAAGTAGGTGGAACCGGGGCAGAAAATTGCGCCAGAGCCGGAACCTGGGGGGCGGATTTCTATGGTCCCGCTAGGAAGGACTTAGAGGTATCCTCAATAAGCTCTTCTAAGTCAAGCTCACTCTCCACAGCCTGGCAAATGACAGCCAACTCCAGAAGGAGCGCAATGCTCCCATCCAATGAACGCTTTACCAAGTTGTGATTGTAAAGATGCCGCTGCACCCTTGCCCAGAGTTGAGCGCCCAAACCACCCAGAAACGCGCGTTTCATGGCCCCCTTCTGTCCCGACACCACCTTGTTCTTTTACAAGTACCAATAGATCCAATTGAATGTTGAGGTGTAATCCGCCAGCTCCACCTGAGTTCTGACTCCTCCGTGCGCGCTTGCCTCCAAGGCCAAGCGGTCAAAATCACTTTCCCGGAATAAAGGTTTGCGTCTACCCCACCGCGTTAGGATCTCTGCCTTCAGTTTTGGCCGATCCTGATTCTTGTAGCCTTCCATCTCCTCCACATCCCAGAGCTTCTCTTTGTCCATAATGAACAGGATGACAAGCCGGGCCTTATTGGCTTCTGACGCACCTTCCGCATCTGCAATACCTTTGTATCTCAAGATGAATTGCTCCACATCCGCAGTGTTGAATTGGATTTGAGGGTAGTTGCGCGGCCTGATGCAAACTGGACGAGTGGGTTCATGGTCACTGGAGACCAATGGGGGAACGGCGTAGCTCGACATGGGTCAAGCGGAGGGAGGGGGAGGAGGATGGATGGAAGACGCGAGTGGGGTCGGAGTAGCGGACCCAGAAACAGAAGGAGAAGAAGAAGAAGAAGAGGAAGCGACTGTAGGGAGTTATGAATAGGACATCGCGCCCAGTTACCTTTGAAAGACAAGAAAAGGAATGTTAGTTCCCGGCCAGACCCCCAGATGTGGAAAGAATAAAGGTTTTCCCCCTATAATTGTCCCAAGGTTCGGAAGTTAACGGTTCCCTGCGTCTGAAAGGAGATGAGGATGCCCAAAGTTGCACTTAAATGAGAAATAGAAATAAGGAGATAAAGAGATAAAGAAAAATAGAGAGAGAGTGAAATCACCAATCCTTCAATCCTAAGAACTTTCCACCTGGATGCTTATCCGGTATGAGTTCCTTTAATCTCTTGGTGAGATGATTGATCCAATCCAATGATATGATGGTCTGATTCCATGCCCCCCCCTCCTAACCCGGAGTTGAGAGTGAGGATAAGTCCTCCCTCTCAACCCTAACCTAAGTACATGCGCAAATAACAGTATGACAAAGAAACAGAAAACAATCCCAAAACAGAAACCCTAGCCTCCTCTCCCCACCTCCGTACCAAACTCCCCCCAATGTCCGTACGCCGTTCCGTCCATCCGGTTCGTCCTTCTCATGACACGGTCCTTGCACCGCGCCCTACTGGGAGCCCCCTGCGCCTGTCTGTATACGTTCCTCTGCGCCCGTCGTGGGTGTCCGGTATTATCCGGCGTGATCCGCGCGCTTGCATGCGCGCTCTGTCCGTTCCTTTATAGCCCGCGGATTGCTCCGCTCCTACGTATCCAAACTGGCGCGCCTGCAAACCTAGTCAAGCGCACTACCTTCCAAATCCAATCTCCGGCGCGGATTGCCGCCCACGCCGCATTCAATGCTGAGCCTGACCTGTCCACTAGGTGCGGAGCCAAACAGCAGCTTCTGCTGAGAACTCCGCATACCCTAATGCTGAGCCCTCTTGCCTCCAATGCTGAGCGCGCAGCCGCAAAGAAGTTCCCAATCCGTGTCTATAAATTGAAACCAAAAAAGTTGTGTGTCCAAGGTTTCAACCAGGCACTCGGCGTTGATTATAATGAAACTTGGGCTCCAACTGGGAAATGGGGATTTCTCCAAATAGCCCTGGTATATGGTCTAAAAAATAAAATGAATTTTACTCAATTTGACGTGAAGGGAGCTTTCCTCCACGCCTCACTTCAAGCAACCATCATTATAAGAACTCTGGAGGTATCTAATTGTAAATCTCCCTTCTTGAAACTCAAAAAATCCTTGTATGGACTCAAACAGTCTCCAAAAAATTGGTACAAGACTTTAACCCAATGGATTATATCTCAAGGCTATCACAAATAAACCAGCAATCCGTGCTTATACATTAATTGCCTGACCAAGGAAATGGTCTACTTTCATGTAGATGATCTGATTCACGTGGGGAATACTGACAGCTTCAAAACCCACTTCTTAAATTGTTTCAAAAACTCATCATGTCACTCTCCAAAAACAATTCTTGGTATGTTGATGGAGGTTCAAGATGACAAAATTCTTCTGAGCCAGCCAGATCACATAGAACGTGGCCTTGAGAAACTTAGTCTATCTTCTTGCAAGGATATGAAAGCTCCCCTGACTCAAAATCTGCAACTCAAACCAGCATTGGATTTGGACCATGCTGAATTCTCACAGCTCAACATTAACTACCAATCTGCAGTTGGTCTTCTCAACCATCTTTTGCAATATACCCAACCCAACATTGCCTTTGCTGTCTCCAGCCTGGCCAGGTTCAACACAAAACCCGGTATGACTCAATGGAGGGAAGTTTGCAAGGTTTGGAAGTACCTCAAGACCACCAAAAGCTCAAAACTGGTTATCAGATGTGACTTAGACCAGGAAGCTGTCTCAAGCTTGAGCAATGCCACATGGGGTGACAATCCAAAATTTTGTAAGTCTCAGACGGGATATATAATCTTTCACTATGGCTGTCCTATTGTATGGAATTCCTCAAGGCAAAGAAACATTACATACTCTTCCACAGAGTCAGAGCTCAACGCACTTCTTGACAGCTACTTGGAACTCAAGTGGATCATGCAGCTCATTTCTGAGGTATATGGTTTCACTGACATCAAACCCACGCTATATATTGACAATAAAGGACTAGATGACAAAATAAAGCAATTTGGATCCCATTCTCAATCCAGAAACATCAACATCAAGACTAAGGGATTGCGTGAAGATTTCAACGAATCCCTATTCAATCTCTTGCTGATCCAGACCAATGCTATGGTTGCCAACTCTCTAACCAAAGCATCAAGTATCACCTCCCTAGACCTACTATGCACTAAGGTATTTACCCTCTCTACCAACTCTGACCCTTCGGACAACAAGCTCTCCAGTCACCCAGGGTGTTAAGATGAATATTGCCTGACGGATAAGTGGGATCATGGCGCAATCTGCTGGACCGCTGTGTAGATACTCTAAATCTCAAACTGTTCTTCAGACTTCACCTTCTCTCTCTCAACTATTCTCTCTCTTTTTTTTCTCTTCTTTTCTTTTCATCAGTCTCTTGTCTCTACTCTCTTCTGTCGCCTTATCTCTGTCTCTTGGTCAATCTCATCTCCTTTCCATCTCCTCAACTTCTGTCCATTGTACAATGACTCTCTAACTGCAAACAAATCATCAAGCCCATTGATTGCCTGGTAAGATCTCTAGTCCTTTTGGCCAACCTCCACACTACATATCTGATCTTCTATCCTCCAATTTTCAGTCTCTTGCTTGTCTTCGTGTCTCCAACTGTCTCCCGTCTTACCACTCTTCTCTACCAGTCTCCGGACATAAACTTCTTCTGGTTTTAGTCAATGAAATAAATCTCATATTTCTCACAAGGGATGACAATGAGTACTGGTTTGGAATAAGTTGAGGTTTTGGATGGACAAGTGGGCCAGATTGACAAGTAGACAGTTTGATAGACAAAAAGAGATTTGGAAGACGAGGAAAAGAATAAGGAGATTGAGAGGAGAATAAAGTTGCAAAAGAAAAGAAAAGGCCAAGAGACAAGAGAAGAAATCTAGAGTCGTAAAAGACCCCCGGGGGTGGTCTCCTGGGGATAGGTTTCAGGAGATAGTAGTCAAAGAGAGAGTAGTTGTCCTTCAGGTGCAAAGATGAGTGACATTACTAACACACATTTTCTAAAAATTTTTTAAAATTGGTGGTTAAAGCAGTTATCCCATATATGGAAAGCACCAAAATGAAACTACCATTTCACTGAGGAGGAATAATAAAAACTTCCTCATTCATAATTCCTGGTTGCTCCTTACAATCTTTATCCTTTAGAAAAGTACCAATGCCCCACATGAATGTTAAATTATGTGCAGGTATAGGTTTGATATTCATCTCCCTAACATCCACTGGTTTTTTGAGCCAGAAAAAGCCCTGGATGAAGTTCTTCAAAGCTTAACCCAAGTGAAAACTATGCTCACATAATATTTCAAAATAAATCCAATTAATGGTTTTTCAAGGAGAATAAAATATTCTGATTTTCCACAACACTTCAAATTTCATTCACTCAGAATAGAATACAGGCACTCTCAAGTTGATTGTTCAATTGGGTGAATTTACACTGCTCATCCTTCAGATTTAGAAAGATTTTTCTCAGTTTTTTGTCAAATAACTCTTCTGGTGCTACTGCATTTGACAAACTAAAGAAATTAAATAGAATTTCTTATCCAAATTTTAGAGAGGCAGATTTGGCCAAGGGCTTACTTGAGGTTAATAATCATTTTTTTAACAAAATGCAATAAGCCAATGATGATATCCACCCTTTTGGACTAAGGAAGTTGTTCAGAATTCTATTGGGACTTTTTCATCCAGAAAAACCACTTTGAGTATGAAATTCTTGCTTCAATTTCACATTGGAAGATTTAATTCACTCTGGGATTACATATGCAAGAGTTCTCAAAAATGAAACATTAACATCAAAAAAAAATATCAAAGCATTCCAAAAAGGATTAATATCTCAAAAAAGCTTTTTTGATAATCTGTGATTAAGCACCAATGACTCATGGGCATTCTCAATTTGTTAGGAAGATTGATGGCCATATCATGTGTAACCTTCATTTCTGAACCAGAGGAAAGCTGTCTGCCTTTAAAAATGATTTCAAAACAGTTCCCAGTCAATTTGGAATTCCCATTGAAAACTAAAAAAACAAAAGTTTATACAATTTCAAATGTTTCTCTTTATATTCAAGATCCTTTGTCCACCCATGGGTAGTTATAGTTTGAATTTTCAAGTTGTAGATCCAGAAATTTTACAAAGGAAGTTGTGGAAAGCTGGAAACAAGATTTCATTTGAAACTGACAACATTTTTTATCATGAGATTTTGCATGCCATCCATCATTGAAATCAAATACTGATATTTCAATGATATATGGTTTTTTTTAATTGCTTATATGTTGAAATACTGGAGAAATTTTTCCTTTCAATATTTTTTTAATCCATTCCCCAGATTTACCACATTTAAAGAAAATCCCTTTTTTCATATCAATGTTTTTATTTGATCCATTTTCCAAATTGGGGGGCAATAAACTACAGCCAATTTTCTGAATCCATTCCTTAGATTTCCAATTTGATTAAATTATTCAAAAAAATATCACATTAGGGAGTATCAGATTTAGCAAACCCGCCATTAGAAAACCACAATTTTTTTTGAACAAAACCGCCATTTTTTATGGCTGGTTTATGAAATACACATACCCCCTAACTGGTGTATCTCAAAATGGCGGGTTTCATGAAAATTGCAGATTTTAAACATCATACTGGCCATTAAGCCTGCCATTTATGCATCATCATCCATCCACCATCTATCACATCCAAAATGCCCATCCACGTCAGCAAATCAATACCAATCCCATCTCCATCACATTACACACAGCTCATCTCCATTGCTTCACATCTCTATTGCTTCACATCTCCATCTTCACACAAATCCCATCATCATCTCATCAACCCACATCAAATTACCATCTTTCTCAAAATTTCCAATAAAACTTCCTGGAAGCAAGTTGAAAATGCCAAAAAGCTGACTGAAATTTTGTTAGTATTTGACTGCTGTTCAGAATCCAATTCAGACTCCGATTTGGAATAAACTTGGTTGGCTTTGAATACAAAATATTTGAAGATGATATTCCTGATCTGCCTCAAGTCATCCCTGTCTCATCTTGTCCCTCATCTTCTTCTATGAGAGAACTGATTCTTCCTCTCACTGTTGCTTGCTTTGATGAGTAATGTTTGATTTTGAATTAGGTAAAAAGTCCCTTCACCAAATTTTTTTGGTTTTGGTTGTTCACCCAAGATTCCTAGGCTGATTTGGTTTTTTTTCTCATTTGGTGGGGTTGAATTAGACAAAACAGACTCAAAAATGCCAAACCCCCCACCTCACCCCACCAAAACACTGGTTGGTCCACTCCTTCCTCCTCCTCACCAACCACCTCCACCTCACCCATCACCTCCACCTCACCCACCACCTCCCCTCCTCCTTTGGTTGGCACCCCTGGTAATCTCCCCCCCCCTTCTCCTCATCCTCCCCATCATCAAATGCTCATCCTTTGATTTATCCACCTCCATCCCCCTTCAGGCCCCCCCACCCCCTTGGTTGATTCCCCAGGTAAGCTCCCCCCTCCCTCCTCCTCATTCTCATCCCCTATCACTCCCTCCCACTCACTCACCAACACCCCCCCCTCTCCCCCCTCCCTTGTTCTCCCTCCCATCTCACTTGGCTTGATGGACTTACCCCCCCTCACCCCGGTCTGCCCCCCCTCCCATCTTGCTTTGCTTGATGGCCTTTCCCCCCCGTCCCATCTTGATTGGCACAACGGCCTTGCCCCCCCTTGCTCCGGTCCCCCCCCCCTTGCATCTTTCTTGCCCCCTTGCTCCAGTCTGCCCCCCCTCCTCACTTGGGTTTCCGTCCCCACCCCCCCTTTCCATTTTCGGACCCCCCCTCCTTGCTTGGCTTGCCAGCCCCGCCCCCCCTCCTTGCTCTGCTTGCCGGCCCTGCCCCCCCTTGGTCTCCCTTGGCTTGCTGGCCCTGCCCCCCCCCCTTGGTCTCCCTTGGCTTGCCCGCCCTGCCCCCCCCCTTGGTCTCCCTTGGCTTGCCGGCCCTGCCCCCCCCTTGATCCCCTGCAAGCCACCCCCCTCCCTTGCCTTGCCGCTGGGCGCCATCCCCCCTGGCCCACCTAGCCCGGCCTGAAGCCCACCCCAAGGCCCGCCCCAAAGCCCAGCCTGATTTGCTCACACCCCAGTATTTTTTTTTTGGTGATGACGTGACCAGTTTTTATTATTTTTGGTAATAAGCCCGGCCCAATTAGTTCATGCCCACGCCCAGTAACTCTTTTTTTTTTTTTTGGTCATCACGTGACTGACGTTTCTTTTTTTCTTTTTTTTTCTGGGAATCCTTTTTTGATGGCTTTTCCTTCAATTCCATCCCTTCTCCCACCGTACTCACAATTGTATGTGCTAAATTGAATCCCTTCTTGATCCTCACCCCAAGTGGAGCATTTGCCTGGGAGGGAACAAGATGGAAGGAGATGAGGTGCCAAACAGAAAGATAGGTGGCAAGCAGAGGGCTTTGAAGAAAAAGAGGGATAAAATGAGGGAATTGGAAATCTCTTTGGAACTTGCAGAGGAGGGCATCAATGAAAAGGTTGTATGGTTTGGACAGAAACTACAACCTTTGGATCCACATCCTGCCATCACTGCTGAAAACAAAAATAATAATCAAAAAAACTCGCCTGCCAAGTTCAAACATGCCAAGCAGAAAATGAAGAAATTCCATTTCTTCAGCCATGGCAAAGTAATTGTTCTCAATAAAGCTGATCACAACGGTCTTGTTGCAATAATTGAATTTTTCCCATTGGAGAAACTTTATGACCAAGAAAAGAAGGACATAAACATTGTGACAAATTTCCTTCACCAGTCAAAAAAATTTGTCAAAACTGTTGGTCCCTCAAGATCTTGGGGTGGAAAAATTTGGGCAATTGGATGGCAAAAATTGATGTATCCCTTTGAGTTACTTGGACGCTATGTGAGGAAATCATCTATTAAATCTTCCCCTCAAGAGTATGCTATTCTCAATCTTAAGGCAGACAAAGTCTCTCAAATTTTAGGACAAATTTTTTGCAATTTGGCTAGACTTCCCTTTGAATCAAACCATTAAATAAAGAAGGAAAATGGCATCCAATCCTTATCATTACTCAGATTTGGTTCTTGGCCTAATCCCTTTGACTGCTTGCTGCATGTCACTTTCACATCCAACTCTTTTTACAACTCACCCCACATTGAAAAAGGTGACATATCTGAGTATTTCTTTTTACTTGCAGTTCCAACTAAGAAATCAAATGGATGACTTATTGAAACTACGGATGAATATGAAGTATCCAATGGCCAGTTTGTTTTTCTTGACCTTGGCTTTGGAATTGATTTCAAGCAAAAAAGGTATAGTGAAAATGCTTTGGGAAGCCAATAAGTACAAGCACTGTACTTTTCCTGCTGTGGAGACTGCCACTCATACAAGAATTGCAATTTCAATTCAAATCAACAAAACAACTCAAAACAGTTGCAGGGACTTGGTGAGTGGGGAAATATACTCTAGGAAAAAAATTTAAATAAAAAGAAAAATATTTTTTTATTGGTGGGGTTAAAAAAAGGCTTAAGAATGGTTTTAATCAAAAATGATTTTTTTTATTTTTAAGTTTTTCATCCAATCAAATATATTTAAAAGCCCAGAATTTGAGTAATCTGCTTTAATTCATCTACTTTTCTACTGCTACCAATGTATGCCGCAGCCATTGAACACTTATCCTTTTTTTCTGTTGCCAGTTGTTCCCTCTCCATTTCCAGTTGTGCTTGCTGTCAATTTTTCTCCTTTTCCTCTTTTTGAAATTCTAGGTTAGCCTGTTTCAACTTCCACTCAGCATCCCATTTTTGTTGATGAGCAAAACTCTTGGCTTTCTGCTTTTTAAAATCAATAGCCAGTTGATGATACCACTTCTCCTTTTCAAACTGAAGTTTTTCAGATTAAATTTGCTTTTCATTGTCTTTCAGGGAGAAATAGGAATGAGCTAGATTTTGAAAGCAAGGAGAATTCAATGGTCTTACTTGAATCCTGCTTCTCCATGATCTCCTTGTAAGGATCTGATATCCTACACTGGAAACCGTGGAGTTGGATACCGTATGGGATGGGACTAGACAAGGACTGAGGCCTTGCAGAGAGTTCTAGAACCAAGATATGTGTATTTCTAGCAATGTGGAGAGGCCAGGACTTCTCTTTATTATAATTATGGCCAGCAATTAGCTTAGGCAAATGAGCAGTATTTAAAGCAAAAGAAATGCTGGAAACCTTGTGTCAATAATTGCTGATGGGCTCTCACAATGGGGCAATACGTTGGATGATATTAGTGATGAATTTGATTGGATGATGAATGGATTATGGAAAACAGCAGGAAGAAGAGCTCCTTAAGTACAAAAGATTGGCCTCTGGTGAGCCCATGATACAACAAGCCAAAAGGCAAATTTTTGGCTCAAAAAGAGCTCTACAGGCTCTACAAGCCTTGTTACTTGGTTTGGGCTACATCAGCCCGCATGGAATCAGTCCCTGTACCCTTAAAACCAGCCTATTCTGGTTATTTCTGGTGTTTCCACCTCAATGGGGCTGAACCAGCCCCTTAGCTTTTCAAACCCCTGGCCGGTTTTCTATTACAACCAGGCTGTTACCTCACATGCTGGCTGGTTGCCTCATCCAACCAGCCCCTGGCCACACAAATGGCCAGGAGGGACCCAGGACACACCTGGGTCCGGTCTCAGACACACATGGGGGGGTGTAACCGGCGGACATGCCGCCCCCCCCTCCTCTTTTTCTCAAATCCCTGGAGGGGGTGGTCGAATCCCCCTACCAGGGGCCCTGGAGATTGATGCCCCCAGGGCGTTTTCATGGTAGGTGGGATGGGGGGTGGTCAGGTCCCCTCCAGCCCGTGGCTCCTCCCCCTTGGTAAAGGGGGGGGGGGAGAGCGTCCCTTTGATGGTAGGGGGGGGGGGGGTGGTTGATTCCCCCCCACTGCCGGTTGCCTTGATGCAACCGGCCTAGCCACCACTCTTGGTGGGGGGGTGATCAAGTCCCCCCCACCATGACTGGTCGCTGGCTGGTTCCATCCAGCCAGCCCTCCCCCTCCTCCTTGCAATGGCAAGCAAGGGGAGGGGGAGGAGCCGGGGCCACCAGCCAGCCGCAACGGGCTCAACAGCCACAACCAGGGTGGGGGTGCTCCATTTTGAGTCCGCCTGCCCCCTAAAACGGCCCTGCGCGGGCCGTTGGGCCCCATAAACGGTCTTTTGGGCCCCATAAATGGGCCTTAAGCAAAAACAGCGCCCCCAAGCGGGCTGCAACACAGGAGGCGGCCCCAATGGGCTCCCCCAAGCCCAAAAGGTGAGTTTAAAATACTTTTTTGGGCCAGCCCGTCTGGCCAAGTATGTCCAAAATAAACCTTGTGCCCAATTATGCCCATACAAGCCCATCTGGATGTATTTGCCCATATACCCCACTGGGCCCATTAGGGCCTATGTACCAATAGGCCTGTTTCACGCGTTTTGAGGCCAGTTTCCCCAAATCTGTGACATCCACACAGGCATGTATGGTCCATGTGTGTGTCCAATGGGCCGCAGAGGCCCTCATGTACATCCCATTTGGATTACACTCATACATAACACATGCGTAAGTGCTTACGTATTTTAAAACTCTGTGTAACAGGATTCAGAATGTAGGAACCGGGAAAGGAAGAATGAGAATTACAAGATCTTACCTAGCAATGTGGAGAGGTCAGGACTTCTCTGCAGAGCTAGGATGGGTAGGGGGGAGGAGGACTTAAATAGGGCCTGAAGAGATGATTATATAATATGACTATATGAAATCTGGTAGGGGGTTTCACATACTTCCCCCCCCCTATACAAAAAGGAAAGAGGCACTTTTTTTTGATCCCCCGCAATCTGGGGGGGGGGGTGATGGTGAAAGCAAAGGGGACGGAAAGAAAAGGCAGAAGGGGAGGAAGTGGAAAAGAAGGGGACTGGTCTCACAAGTGGGGGGTGGAGGGTGCGGGCCCCAGCAGAGTTGTTTGGTCCCTGTCAGTGTGTTCCAGTTAGAGGCTTGCTCGCTCCTGGTAACAAACAGTTGTGCAGTGCTCAAAAGGTGGCCAGGGTAATGCTTTGGAATTGTAGTGGGAACACTGGAGGTGCACAAGGGGCGGGACTTACTTCTTTTCATCCTCTTCAGGAGTCCTTCTAGGTGTGAATGGCTTCAGCTTGGACACATGAAAGGTATGATGCTGCTTGTTGTGGGGCAAAAGTTGTAGTGTTATGCTCCGGCCTCCGTTGAACACCTGTGACACTTTGTAGGGACCCTTGTACCTTTCATTCAGTTTTTCACAGCCTCCAGGATGTTTCCCTTGCCAGTCTGACAAGTTGAGTAGCATCAGGTCACCCTCCTCAATTTTGGCTGATTCTCTGCACCTGCGGTTGTGTTGGACAGCCTGATGAATCCAGCTGTTCATTAGGTTGTCTCAGGCCGTGGCCCGGGTTGATTGGCGTAGGTGTAGCCATGTCAACAGGCTTGGTGGTATATCTGTTTACAGTTGACCGATTGGGAAGAGCATAGGTTTTTTGCCAAGTAACATTCCAAGGGGGGAGTACCCTGTTGACACATTAATGGCTGAATTGATTGCAAATTCTACTTCTGGGAGTAGTTCAAGCCAGCGGCTTGGGCGTTTGGAGCATAGGGCTTTCAGGATTTGCCCAATTGTCTTGTTTGTCCGCTTGCTACAACCATCTGCTTGGTGGTGGAAGGCAGTTGTCAGGTGAAACTTGGTGCCAATGCGGTCCATGAGAGCGGACCAGAACCTGGAGGTCCATATTTTGTCCCTGTTGCCAATGATGTTTTGTGGCGCGCCAAATATTGCAATCAAATTAGTAAAAAAACGGCTTGCTGTCTTCTTGGCAGTGTCCTTTTGAGTTCTGGCAATGAGTCTGGTGTAACCTGTCAACCTGCACGTGCAAGACAATATCATGTCATAGTTTGCCGTAGGACGGAGCGGCCCAACAAAGTCAATTGCAATATTTGACAATGGCTCTTGAGGAAAGGAAGGCATCACCATCCTTCCGGGGGAAGGCTTGTGGGGCTCTTGGACTTCTGGAAGACGGGGCATTTTCATATAAACTGTTCTACATCTTTTGACATTCAGGGACAGAAGAAATCACGCCTTAATTCCAAGACAGTTTTCAGGTAGCCTAAGTGGCCTAGCTTCAGGTGAGCATCTTCAATGAGCTTTCTCCGGATGGCTCCAACGTGTGGGAACACCAGGCAGTTTTCAACAAAAAGTAGTCTGTTGCGTTTTGCGCAGTCTTTGAAGAGTGGGAGAATTTTTCTCAGGTTCTGGCACAATGGGTCACCATCATAGGCTTCAGAAACATTTCTTTTCAGCCAATCCAATAGAACCAATCAGGATTCTATCAGCAAAGCTATGCATGCCACGTCCCCCTTGTCAATTTGGGGCTCTGGGGAGTCTTTTTGGGATAAGGCATCAGCAATGCCGTTGTCTTCCCCCTTAATGTATTCAAAGCGGAGGTTGAAATCCGCAAAGATCTCAGTCCATCTAGCCTGGTGCCTGCTCAGGTTGCATTGCTTCAAGAGGTAGGTCAAGGAATGGTGGTCCGTGAGAACATTGATCTTCATGCCTAGCAGGATCATCTTACATTTTTTTAGGGCATGAACAACTGCTGGGAGCTCTTGTTTGTGTACAGGGTAGTTGCATTCAGCCAAAGTCATTTGGCCTGATTTGAAGGCAATTTGGTGAGCAGTCTTCCATGATGCCCCTTGGAAAATTTCTTCTCCCAATCCTAACCCGGAGGCATCTGTGAAAAGCCATAAGGGGTCAGCTGAGTCAAATTCTATGTTTTTCAGGCATGGCAAGGTTTTCATGATCATCTTGATTTTTTTAAACCCTACCTCTTCTTTCTGAGTCCACGCGAATTTCTTGGTTTTGAGCTTTGAGCTGGTCAGGGGGGTGAGAGTACCAATGTACTTTTCCAATCCCCAGATGAACTTTTTCATCCACTGCACCGTACCCAAAAATTTCTTTACCTGTCTCAAGGATTGCGGCAAAGGCCAGTCCCTTACCTGTTGGACTTTCTTGTCATTGGGTCAAATGCCTTCCCTCCCAATCCAGTGGCCCAAGAAATGGACCTCTGTCTGGCAAAACTTTGTTTTCCTGGCACTGCAGAAAAGGTTTGCTTTGCGGAGGCGGGTCAGGACCTGCCAGAGGTGATGGACGTGGTCTTGTATAGAGCTTGGGAACACCACAATGTTGTCCAGGTAGACAATGCAGCTTCTTTTTATAAAGTTTCCAAGAGCCTCTTCTAGCCTTTCCTGGTGAGTTGTTGGCGCATTTGCGAGCCCCATTGGCATGACGCACCACTCCATCAGTCCCTAGGGTGTTTTTACTTCTGTTGATGGTATGTTGGCCTCCCTCATTCTAGTCTGGAAAAAGGCATTGGTCTGGTCTAATATCAAGAATATCTTCCCCATTCCCACCAGTCAAACCAGTTTTTCCACCTTAGGTGTTGGAATAGCGATTTGAGAAATGTCAGTGGACATTTGAGAATTATCAAAAGGAGATAAAACAGAAGGGAAGAGAGAAAATCACTCACCAGTAAAAGCACTGATAGAGCACAAAAGATTGCCTTCCCCAAAACCGCGCTTTTCCCCACAGAAGCAACATAAGCACACTTGCCTTGGAAAGCAATTGTGCAGTACCAAGCTATACTACAAGGATAGCTCAGGAAGCATCTTCTACAGACTCATACCGGTCTATAAATAGATTGGTATTTGTTGTATCTAGTTTCACTATTGTATCCTCATCATCACATCCGTGTATATAGTCTCCTTATTATTATCATTTACTTTATCATTTCAATCCAAATTGATTACACCAACACATTATCAGTACCACTCACAACAAAACTAAGAACCTGAAATCAAAATTGCTCACCTTGAAATGGATTGATCCAACGGAAGACAAGTTGTTCTTAACGAGAACAACTACGTGCCTTGGGTCACACTCATTGAAGCCAAACTTTGCCAACTCAGTTGCTGGAATTATGTTATCGGAGTAGATAATGTGGTGACCGAAGAGAAGAAGGAGAAGATGTATTGCCTCCTCATGCGCTGTCTTGATGAAAGCATTGTTGTTTTTGTTGGAAACAAGATAGCAATGAATGAGAGGGGTGATGGTTGGGCCCTCTGAAATATCTTGAAGGACATGTTTGTTGGAACGGGCATTCAAGCCCAAGGGATAGCACTAGATCAATTTCTGGAATTAAAATTCAAAAGTCATGACCAGTGGATCAGAGACTTACAAGCAACGACTAGGAAGATGGAGCTCAGCGGTACTTCAGTCAACAATGCAATTGTATCTAGGATTGCAATCCAGACGTTGCCAATTAAGTAAGAGTCCTTGATTTGAGGACTTACTCAGGGAAATCACTACCTGAAAATTGAAGAAATAATTGCAAGTGTTGAGAACAATAAAGCGATGTTCGTAAGTGGAACAAATCAAGTCAAAGAAGAAATCGCCATGCCGTCCAAAGGGAAATTTAAGTACAACTGTCACAATTGTTGCAAGCCGGGTCACATTAAAAAGGACTGCAGGTCCAAGAAGAAAAATCACAACACTAAATTAAAGCCCACAAGAGGAATGTTGGCTGGACCCGTGGCATTTGTGGCAGCACCCAACACCTTGAAGGCCATGGTATCAGATGTAAATTCAAAGCAAATATTAGTCGACTCTGGTGCCTCAGAACATATGTTCTCTGATAGAACTTTGTTCCAAAAGATGGAGAAGATTGGCAGATCAGTAATAATTGGGGATGCTGGGAAGAAAATTGAAATTGAGGGAAAGGGAGACGTTGTTTTGAAATTAAACAACCAAGACGTCACCTTTGAGAATGCCCTGTATGTCCTGAGTATCACCTATAACCTATTATTGCTAGGAAAAATTTGGAAGAAAGTTGGACAGCTTGTGAACCACCAGAATAGGGAGTTTAGTTTCCAGAAAAACAAGACCATAATTTTTAAAGGAAAAATTGAAAACAACTTACTATATGTGATTCAAGACAATGATCATGCAGCTCAAGTCTCCAACCACAAACAATTAGGTCATCCTGGAAGGTCCAATGGTTGTAAGCCTTGCATGGTAGGCAAAATTGCAAGACCTACCTTTAAAAATCATATTGATCAAACTGAGAACGTCTTGGAGGAAATCTCGGTTGACCTGATGGGGCCAATCACCCCGGACTTGTTAGGAGGATCTAATTATATTCTTGTTATGGTTGACAGTGCAACACAATTTGTTTGGACTTCCTTTTTATCCTCAAAGGATCAAGCACTTGAAAATATTCAAAGAATCATACAGCTTGCCAAAAACCAAGCCAAAAGAAATGTCAAAAGAATAATCAGCAACGGGGGTGGAGAATTTGTAAATAGAAACTTTAAAGAATGGTGTAACGCATGAGGAATAGAGACTATTGTTACCACTCCATATACCCCCCAACACAATGGTATTGCCAAAAGAATGAATTGGAAATTGATAGAGAAGGCTAGAGTTCTAAGACTTGACTTGGGGTTACCAAAGGAATGCTGGGCAGAATTGGTAGCAGCAGCCACTTACCTATGGAATTGGACAAATGAGATCAGAGGAAAGACCTCTTACAAACTATTTTTTGGGAGTTCACCCAACTTGAATCATGTCAAGCAAATTGGATCTCTTGATTTCTTGAAAAACCTACCAAAGAAAGGAAAAATGGACCCTCGTAGTCAAGAGGGTGTCATGGTAGGATATGAAGAGAACTTTGGAGTTTATCAAATATACTTACCTAAGGAAAAGAAGATGATCCAATCCTGGGATGTTTGTTTTGATGAAGACAGCATTCCATTAAGTGATAACCTCAACGCAGATGTAAACCCCAAGGCAATCTACTTAGACCCAATCCAACCCGTATTTGCAAATCAAAACCCCGTCAACTGTCCAGAAAATAATACTGAGGAATCAACCACTCCACTAAACTCTCCACCACCTTCCAGCCAGCCTATAGTAGTCAATGAAGAAGAACAAGATTGTTTAATTGAACCAAATCATCCAGTTGCGACTAATACAGGGGTGAAGAATAAGAAAACAACCAAAGCCAAACCTGGATGGGATTGGATCCCTAGAGAAGTAGCACCAAAGAATATTAGCCGCAACATTGATGAAAATTCAATTTTAGAGGGACAACTTGGACATTGGGCACAGGTAGCAGAAGAATTAGAAGAAAACTTCTTCTACTCACCCAACAATGTTATACCTATTGCCCTCAGCGGTGTATTTAAAGAAAATAAGAATGGCCCAAATGATCTTAAAGCTGCTAAACAAACTCCAGAATGGAACCAATGGAAGAAGTCAGTATTTGAGGAATATGAATCAATAATAGACAGAGGAGTATTTGAAATAACCAAGCAATCAGAGTTACCCAAAAATAAAACTTTGATAAATACTAGGTGGGTACTCACCAAAAAGTTTGATGAAAATGGTTATCTTAAACAGTTTAAGGGACAATGTGTAGCTACGATATTCTGCCAGAAACCAGGAATAGACTATGAAGAGATGTTCTCTCCAACTGGGCAACTGTCTACACTAAGATACCTACTCAACCATGCAGTACAAACTGAGCAGAAAGTACAACAAGCTGACTTTGTAACAGCTTACTTGAACTCCGAAATAAGTGAGGAGGAGGCAGTATACATTGAACTACCTGAAGGCTTTGTAGATTGGATACAAGAGACCAAACCTGAACTTTACAACCAAGAAGGCTGTAGACAAATCATTGAAAAACCCAATGAATTTATCATCAAATTAAGAGAGTCGCTGTGGTGCTCTTTTATGGACGCGAGTCAGGAAAGTTCTGCAGGCGGCGCGCTCAGCAGCAGTCAGGTAGGCCCAGCAGCGGTTGGGTTGGGCTCAGCACCTGGAGACGGGAGACGACGGATTGCGCGGACCGGAAAGCTTGTGAGGATTGGAAGGCTTGCGCGGATTGGAAAGCTTGCGCGGATTGGAAGGCTTGCGCGGATCGGAAGGCTTGCGCGGATTGGAAAGCTTTCGCAGTTTGGCAGGCTTGCGCGGATTGGAGGGCTCGCGTGGATCGGAAAGCTTGCACGGATCGGACCGCGCATCGCAAGACGCGCGGATTGGGTCACGTGGGTACGCCCCGGATATTGGAACGGGTTGTCGGGCGGACGCGCGCGGGCGGACGAACCGGGCTACGTTAATACCGAAGGGCGCGGGTAATGGCGAGGGATGGAGGGATAGGGTTGGGCTAGGGTTCTGCAGCTTAGGGTTGTATTTCATCACTCTTTCTTGTTACTTGTGGTTGTACTTAGGTTAGGGTTGAGAGGGAGGGCTTAAATACTTTGCTCTCAACTCCGGGTTGTAGGGGCATCTTATGATAGGGAAGGAAGGAAGGGGAAGGACGGGGAAAAACACTTCACCCCACTTCACTTCACTTCACGGACTGGACTGCACTCTAGGATATCACTTTTTATGGCATTGGATTGGATTGGATTGGAAAGGAAGGAATTCATCTTATTATTGCTCTCTCTCTCTCCCTCTCTCTCTCTTGAATGGCTGCATCCAATCTCCTTACAGACGCTTTGATCAATAACTTCCGGAACTCGAAGATAACTTCTGGGGTGTTGCCCCTTTAGTTTCCACATCTGGGGGTATGGCCGGGAAACAAATCTTTTGTCAAAGTCTCTTGAGGTTACTCACGGATGCTATCAACAGCCGCTTCTCTTCCTTCCTCCTCCGATGGCTTCCGCGCTACTCCATGGATTTACCCGCATATTCGACTCAACATTGCGGAGGTGGAGCAATTCATCTCACGGTATGAAAGAATCGCGGACTCTGAAGGCGTTTTGGATTTTGAGAAGGTGCGCCATGTCGTCCTGTTCATCGAGGACGCGGAAGCGCGTCGGGAAGTGGAGGAGATGGGAGGATACCTGAACCTGGATTGGCCGGAACTGAAGGAGGACATGCTGGCAAGATGGGGGAGGCACGGTTCTTGCTTTTGGAAGGACAATCTCAAGCCATCCGCGGAATTGGGTTACAAGGCAGGCGCGCGCGACGGGACCCGGTTGCAAGCGGAAGTGGACTACGCGGAACTGGAGTACTACAGGGCAGAGTATGTTCCAGCCCCACCACCGGCAACCATCTCTTGGGCTAGCGAACTTGCAGAGGTGGCAAGGGGCCTTGAGGCCTATCTGGAGAGTATTCAGTCTCCCAGCGCATCTGCGCCCCGCATGTGCGCAAATGGGGAGGACAACAACCATTGGGGGACGGGAAAAAGGGACCGGACAGTGGATTCAAACGCGGAATTGGTTTCCCCAGTGGGGGCTAAGAACGTGTTGGGGAAGCGGGACTCGATGGAACCGGTGCGGCCTACTGACAGGAAGCGGGCAAGGACAACGGAACGGGAAATGGATGCTCCGTGCGGACTGGGAATTGGCAAGCGGCGGACGGATCTTGCAAAGAAGGTACACGCCGCGGCGGAAGAGATGGACCACACACTGGAGAATCACAACCCGAGCCGGACCTCTTTGACGGCGGGGAGCGCGCATTTGGAAAGGGTAGTGGCAGCAACGGAAAGGACGGGCCCGGAATGGACAGACGGTGAGGCGGAGCAGAAGGATCAAGTGGTCACGCGCGGTCTGGCGGGCAGGGAGCGGTCAGAAATCTCCAGAGGGGAGAACAAGGCCGCAAGAACGGCAAAGGGCAAAGGATGTTGTGTGGACGGGGTGGGGGAGAAGAGAGCTGGGATTGAAAGGGTTTCAAAGCCTCTTTCCTCCTCCACGGCGGGTTGTTGTAAGGACATCTGGGGGTGTTTACTTTTGTTTGGTTTTTGCGCGCGGATGGGCTTGAATTTCAAAGGATGCAGGAGGGTCTTGGCGGCGGGAGGTGCACCTAGGCGGTCTGGGACAACAATTTGCAAACAAAGTCCCTGCGGGATTGGTTGAGGCAACGCGCCGCGGATCTGGCAATGGGTGGGGCGCGGTGGGCTGAGGACAGCGGCAAAGTTGGGGGGGGGAGCTAGCGCAGGGAAGGAAGGAAGGGGAAGGACGGGGAAAAACACTTCAAACCACTTCACTTCACGGACTGGACTGCACTCTAGGATATCACTTTTTATGGCATTGGATTGGATTGGATTGGATTGGAAAGGAAGGAATTCATCTTATTATTTCTCTCTCTCTCTCCCTCTCTCTCCCTTGAACGGCTGCATCCAACCTCCTTACAGACGCTTTGATCAATAACTTCCGGAACTCGAGGATAACTTCTGGGGTGTTGCCCCTTTAGTTTCCACATCGCTCTATGGTCTTAAAAAAGCAGCACAAAGCTGGTACAATACTCTCAAAACTTGGCTCACCCAAAAATCATTTTCAGTTAGTAACGCAGAACCCTGTCTATTCATCAAATAAGACACTATACTGTTTGTATGGGTAGATGATATTGTCTTAGTCAGAGATGGGGCAGAAGGAACTATCAAAGAAATGAACAGTGAATTAAAGATAAAGGATTTAGGACTAGCAAGCCATGTTTTAGGGATCAATATCTCCCAGAACCGTGATTCAATTACCTTAATTCAAGAAAACTATGTCAATGAACTACTAGAAGACTAAAATATGGAGGATTGCAAACCTTCAATGACACCTACCCAAAGTAACCTCAAACTTGAAAACTCAACAGATCAAGAACATGAAGAATTTACCACCACCAGTTTTGATTATAGATCGGCAATAGGATCTCTGAATTACTTATCTCAGTTTACTTGAGCAGACTTAGCATTCATAGTCAGAACCTTATCTCAATTCTTAGAAAAGCCAAGCATGCCTCATTGGGAAGCCTTCAAACAAGTTCTACGATATCTGAAAGGAACTAAAAATATGGGTATAACGTACCAAAAGGTTGAAGACTATCTTCCAATAGGCTACTCAGACTCCAGTTATGCAGAAGAAATTGGACAAAAGTCTTGTTCTGGGTATGTTTTTATCTTGGGTAACGCCACCATCAGCTGGCGTAGCAAGCGTCTTGGAGCAGTAAGTGTTTCATTGACAGAGGCAGAGTTCCAAGCCCTCTTAGCAACTTTCCAAGAAGCCAAAAGGCTCAAACTATTACACTCCAAAGTCAACAGGAGTGATCCCAAAACACTTCTAATCTACAGCAACAACAAGGGGGCAATCAAGTGGTCCAAGAACCCTGTATACCACTCAAGGACAAAACACACTGACGTGCACTACAACTTTGTAAAGGATGTTGTCGAGAAAAAATAAGTAGAACTCCAATACCTAAGGACGGCAGACATGATAGCTGACTGTATGACTAAACCGCTTGATTGCGTCAAAAACACAAAATTTCAACAAGAAATGGGAATCATTGAAATCATACCAGCCCAAGCAAGCATAGCAGCATCTTACCACAAATTGAGGGGGAGTGTTGGAATAGCGATTCAAGAAATGTCAGTGGACATTTGAGAATCATCAAAAGGAGATAAAACAGAAGGGAAGAGAGAAAAGCACTCACCAGTAAAAGCATTTATAGAGCGCAAAAGATTGCCTTCCCCAACACCGTGCTTTTCCCCACGGAAGCACCATAAGCACACTCGCCTTGGAAAGCAATTGTGCCGTACCAAGCTATACTACAAGGATTGCTCACGAAGCATCTTCTAAAGACTCAGACCGGTCTAAAAATAGATTGGTATTTGTTGTATCTAGTTTCACTATCATATCCTCATCATCACATCCGTGTATATAGTCTCCTTATTATTATCATTTACTTTATCATTGTAATCCAAATTGATTAAACCAACATTAGGTAGGGGGGAGTGGTCCTGCACCATCATGCTATGAGAATTCTGAAAGTTTTGTTGACAATGAGGATATGATGACTGTAACAGAAGATTAATACCTGAACGGAAATTTTTAGCCCCTGTCATAGACAAAGGGGATAGAAAGGCGGTAAGAGTCTTGTTGAACACAAAAAAGAAGCAACAAGCTAAAGAGAAAGGGAAGGAGATTGAAGAATTGGCGGACTCACCATAAATATGATAGTGAGAGCGCGAGAATATGTACTGTCAGAATATTGGTGTGGAGCAGTTTGGGAAGTGTTAGGGAATCAATGGGTAGCTCCTGCGGAAAAAAAAAGAAAAATCACATAAGGAGTGGACCCGTAAGCAACAGAATGCTGAGATTTGTATAAAAAGGAAAACGCAATTGTAGATATAAAAAATGAACAGTTAAATCATAAGCGAATGAAGCCGGCTACTTACAAAGTGGGGGAGGAAGAAAGGAGGGTATAATACAAGGCAAGAGGGAGCAATTCAAAAACTGCTAAGCAAATCAATAGCAAAACCAAGGCTTCTGTACACAATGTCCGGCAAATAAACAAAGACCTTATTAATTTAGAAGAAGAAGAAGAATAAGTTAGGGATTGGCCAACGCACAAGTAGCTGAAAGAGTCGAGACGCGAAAATGGAGGAGAGAATGTTTTGATGTTGAGAGGTGGTGGCAGTTGAAGTGGATGAACGTTGACATAGAGCGGTGTAACTCCTGTAGACAAAAAAAGGACAAAAACAATAAGCCCGAATGCAGCAAGCGCAGATATTTGTAAGAGAGAGCATAGATAGACTACAAAAAGAATCTATTAACAGTTGAGTAATTAGCAAAAAAACAAACAGCTTGGGAGATGCAAGCAAAAACTGAGCGGTAATCACATGGAAGTAGTGAGTAATTCAAGAACCGGCGTAGGTCCTGTAGGTGGAGAGAAGAATAGTCCATCAACACAAACCCCGTTGACAAGTTAATGCGCGGTTTTAATAGTTAAACAAATTACGTATGGTCATACGACTAAGGAGGATTTGAGCATAAGCAATGATATAGAGTGAACAATTCACGCTTAAGTGAAAGAGACCGTTGAAGTTGGACTTAAAAAAAAGGAATTGTGCAAGTTGGATGGGTACCGGTAGAGATGAGTGATTGATGTAGGACAAAAACCAAGCAAACAACGGCGCAATGACAAAAGGACTCTATTAACAGTTGATTAATTAGCAAACAAACAAATGGCTTGGGAGATGCAAGCAAAAAACTGAGTGGTAATCACATGGAAGTAGTGGGTAATTCAAGAAACGGCGTAATTCCTGTAGGTGGAGAGAAGAATAGTCCATCAAGACAAAACCCGTTGACAAGTTAACGCAAGGTGTTAATAGTTAAAGGAATTACGTATGCTCATACAAATAAGGAGGATTTGAGCATAAGAGATGATATAGAGTGAATGATTCATGCTTAGGTGAAAGAGACTGTTGAACTTGGACTTACACAAAAAAAGAATTGTGCGAGTTGGATGGGTACCGGTAGAGATAAGTGATTGATGTAGGGAAAAAACCAAACAAACAACGGCGCAATGATGAATTGAAAGGGATTTTTCTGTTAGGTAAAGAAAAATGAAGGAAGCCAGGAACAGTTGAAAGAAGAGAATACAAAGGATTGGCTCAGCAAAAGACGGATGGTAGGGGAGGGGTTTGATGAGACGGACCTACGTGTTGCAATTTTATGAATAGTGAGCTCAAAACAACAAAAAGAGACTTGCTAGACATAGCCCCCGTGCTGTTTGAATATAGAAAGGCTCTGATCCTTGCTTCAAACAGTGCCAGAACTTAGGGAAATAATGAAAAAATGAAACAAAAAAGTGACAATTCTTTTTTGTAAATTCAGCTTCCTGCAGTTGCAAATGCATCAAGGGAGAGCCGTGGGGTCCTTCTTTGGTATGATCATACTAGGAGAAGCATATTGGCTGGAGGATTGGCGGATCCGTCCAGCGGCCAGCTGCTGGTTATTGAACTGAGAGAGTCTGATGGACCAAGGAGTTGGACTTTTGGTTCTTTGACTAAGAGGACCACAACAAGGTTTAAACAAGACACCAATCTGATGGACCAAGGAGTTGGCCTTTTAGTTCTTTGACTAAGAGGACCACAACAAGGTTTAAACAAGACACCAACCTGATGGACCAAGGAGTTGGCCTTTTAGTTCTTTGACTAAGAGGACCACAACAAGGTTTAAACAAGACACCAACCTTGAGGGCAAAGGAATCAGAAAGGGAGGACACAACAGTAGTTGTGAGACAACAAAAATAAGAGATAATTGAATTGCAGATTTGTCAGATAATGAAAAATACAATACCAACCTGATGGACCAAGAAGTTGGCCTTTTAGTTCTTTGACTAAGAGGACCACAACAAGGTTTAAACAAGACACCGACCTTGAGGGCAAAGGAATCAGAAAGGGAGGAAACAACAGTAGATGTGAGACAACACAAATAAGAGATGATTAAAGCAAACAACAAGTTGGGAACAGGCTTGATTTATAGTTGTTGTTAGTCAAGTGAATCATTTTACAAATTTGTGTCTTCAGTATGACCGTGTACTTTTTGTATTTGAAATGAAACAATAATGAAATAGGATTGTGACATGAAGACAACCTTTGACAGTCAAGTTCAAGTTCAACACCCCCCCTTATTTTTCCATTGTCATGTTCAAAGCCCCCACAAATTGGGTATGTCTAACTTGCAGAAGAGACTTGGTGAGAAGATTGGCCAGCATCTTGGTTGTTGAAATGTATGATAGGGAAGCAGTACCGTCCAGGATCTTCTCTCTGACCCAGTGATAAGTCGTGTCAAAGTGCTTTCTTTGGAGTTGATACATTGGATTCTTGGCCAGACTTTTAGCCGCTTGATTATCGCAACAAACCAGAATAGGTGAAGGAAGGGAACAATTAAGCAAAGAGAGCAGGATGGTAAACCACAAGGCCTCCTGAACTGCTTCATAGAGCGCCTTATACTTGGCCTTGGTTGTTGAGGATGAAACAGTGGCTTGCTTGGACAATCTCCAAGAAACAATTGCACTACCAACCTGCAGTACATACCCAGTGTAAGAACGCCTGGTCTCCGGGCAGTTGGCAAAGTCAGCATCAGAATAAAGCAAAACAGGTCCTCCGTCTCTTGTAAAGGAAATCCCCAGGATCAATGTGCCCTTGATGTAATGGAAGAGGTGAAGGCAAGCTTTCCAATGAACTATTTCTGGGTTCTTGAGATGTTGAGAGAGCTGAGATACGGAAAAACAGATATCAGGACGAGTGGAGATGGCAAGATAGTTGAGAAGGCCTATGGCGCAACGATAGTTGATGCCAAGAGCCCAAAACTGAAGCTGCTCATTGTCAGAGGCCTTGACCAGCTGGGTACTTGGGACCATAGTTGTGGAGACCGGACAACAGTCATCCATTCCAAACGTGTGCAGGATCTTGGTTGCATATAGGTGTTGATTGACGTGCAGGCCACCAGGACGCCTTGTTATCCTCATCCCAAGCAAGTGACAGACAGGCCCAAGGTCTTCCATGAGAAATCAATCCTTGATTAGCGTCTTGAAGCAATCAACTTCCTGACTGGCAATGACCATATCATCAACATAGACGTGCACCCAGCATTCCCAGCCAGGAACTTGGGACAAAAATAGGCAAGGATCAGCCGGGGAGGGCAGGAATGAGATCGACGAGAAGAACGCCTTGAGTGCACCATACCACACCCGAGGAGCTTGCTTAAGGCCTTAGATTGATTTCTTTAGGCAAAGGCTGTCAGGGTGATGTGATTCACGCTACGCGGGGTCGCACCGCTCCGCCGCCTGCGCACAACTGCGCCCTCAAGACAAGTCTCAGTATCAACCTTGAATGACGGATGGCAAAGTCCGGCAGCTTCTTCCTTGCAGCCACACCCTCATCATCCCTCACTCAACCACCCAAACCACGCCGCCTCTCATCAACTTGACTTGCGACCAACACAACAACCGGAAGTTCCACGCAAAGCTGACTCAGGAGGAGAGCGTAATAGGATCAAGTGGAGGTAACTCACGACTCCTTTCTCATTACTTCATTGTCTTCTATCCCTATCAAAATCTCCACTCAGTTCTGTTTTTTCTCAATCAATCTCAACTCACACCAACGGGTCAACCCAGGCTTGTTTCCTTTTCATTCCTCTCATACTGTGTCAGACCATTGTCGTAGGACCAAACTAGTGTTGATCTATTTCAAGGTATTCTACCAATCCCTGTCCCTTTCACTATCATCCCCACTCAATTGACTTACAGTTTGTCTTCATTCTATTCTATTTCAAGTAATCCAATTGCCTATCTTATGTCCTTCAAGGAAGTGATCACAACGTGAAATCACATGGTAGCAACAGCAACTTCCTTGGCAACAGGCAACCTTGATCGAGTAAGAATGAGCAATGACAATTGAATGGCAATAGTAATACCCAAGTACGACTTGTCAGACTCAATCTTGGGGACCAGTCATCGCGTTAAAGTGGTTAAGTTGACGGGAAAGAACTGGAATCAATGGCGAATGAGATTCGCAAACATATTAACCAGTAAAGGGTACGAGGACCTGTTGGACGAGGAATGGACCAAGGTAAATTGCGGTACACCCACGTTCAGACGCAGAAACGCCTGGGCTCTCAACCAACTGTTCTCAACTACCTTGAGGGATCTTCACCATAACATCGAGGCAAACGAAGGAAGCTTCATCAACGCTTATACCGCCCTGTGCAACGCCTGCGGGGATGCATCCATCCTGACGATTGTGACCAAGTTACAACAGCTTACAAGGATGGAGTACACACCTGGAACTTCCCTACAGGATCACGTCAACAAATTCTCTTCTCTCTACACATTGTTGAAGTCCTCCCTTGCCAACATTCCGGAATTCGCAAAAATCTCCATGGGACTGGCCGCATGTCTACTTCTGATAACACTCAACTACGACAAAAATCTAACCCTGTTGTTTCAAAACATGTTTGACGTCAACCCCTTCACCTACAAAACTGTAAGAGACCGTCTCATACTTGAACATAACCGCAGAGAAAATCTGGAGACCAAAGAGGAAATGAACCTGGCAATCAAGGGTCCAAACCGCACCAACTCACACAACAAGAGCAACCCTGGACCTAGAAAGCCAATCAACCATCCATCCTCATCTTCCAACCAACCCAGGAGTGCAATCCCTACAAGAAATTACCCTCAAGGCGAATCTTTGGACAAAAAGATTGCCAGATTGGTCGCCAAGCATCTCAAACAGATTAAAGGCAATCCCAAGGCGCACCATCTTTCCGACAAGTTGTTGGAAAACAACAATGAAGCGCAGGAGGAGATTGGGTGCGTGGAAGTAGCAAACAACCCGGACAATTACGGATTCTGCCTCACAGACAAAGTTTACCTGGTTCCATCAAGCAAAACCAACTCCATGTTCATCCTAGACTCCGGTGCAACCAAATCAATTGTATGTAATCTATCCTTACTAACCTCCCCAGAACCTATTGACAAGGAGATGATAACCTACAGTGGGTCCATCCCGGTCACCCACTCTGGTAGACTTGAAATCGGCGGCACCTGGATACACCCTGTGTACTACGCTCCAAAGGGGCCTCAAAATCTCTTGTCAGTCTCTCAATTAGAAGACCATGGGCTAGTCATATCTCAGAACCATTGTATGCTGGTAGTAAAGCAAGGAGAAAAAATTGTGGCCCGATTCCCGTGGAACGGAAACCTCTATGCCTCGGACCTTGTCCGGGTATCAACTTTCAATCTAATCAAACATACTGACTGGCACGTAACCTTGGGAAATCCATCCGATGTATACCTAAAGAAGTTCCTTCAACTATACAATCTACCCAAACCAGCCACAAAAAACCCGGCCTCCGTATGCAAAGTATGTTGACAATGCAAATTGAAACAAACGCCACATCTTAACCCCCTTCCCTTCGCCACTCGCCCGTTCGAAAAGCTTCATTTTGACATACTCCAAATCTCCCTGTTGTGTTGTAGTGGATATCAATACATTCTTGTGATCATTGATGTTTACTCCCGCTTTAACCGTATATACACCCTCAAGAAGAAGTCTCACTCTGAAGCGAAGATACTCTCCTTCATACGGGAAATAAAGAACAAAATGGGTAAATTACCAGCGTATTTCCACTGAGACTGAGGCGGAGAATTTAGCTCTAATTCTTTCCTAACCACCATTGCAGATCTGGGAATAACCACCGAGCAAGGCCCTGCTGACAGCCCTCAAACCAACAGAATTGCGGAACGATTCAGCTCTAGGCTACTCACAAAGATGAGATGTATACTAGCTCATTCGTCGGTTCCCGTGAACCTCTGGAACAAAGCAGCAAGATACGCCTCCCACCTCATGAACGTACTTCCTACCAAGAGTCTCGCGTGGTCATCTCCCATGGAAACCCTGGAAAAGGCTAACACCTCCATTGAGCCTCAGCGGGATCTGACTAAACTCCTTCCTTTCGGTCTCAAGGTTTTTGTAACCCTGCCCAATCAAGACAAAGTCAGAACTCCCTCAAAACCTCTTCTAAATCTAGGCTTTGAGCCCTTCTCCAACGCATCGCGATTCCTTGAACCCTCCAGTTTGAGAATAATTGTCAGTTGGGACTTCTCTCCTTCTCCACTAAAATTTCCCTACCGGGAACCTTCTGCGGTCAAAAAACACCACTCCTTGCTCCCTTGAACCAAGCCCCTGAAACCCCCCCACCACTCAACCGTATTGATTGCCGTGAACCCTCCAACAATCAGGACCGCCCCAACTTCCAGTACGCTTGGCGCCATGTCCCAACCCCCCTTGCCAATCAACTTGGTATTGGACCAACCCGCTGCAGCCACTGATCAAAATACCGCCCAAAAGGCTGATCAGACTCTAACTCAAGCCTCAACTACTGCCACGTCAAAGCACTACGCCTTTGTTCCGTACTACAACAAAGCCCCCAAAGATGTCAGTTCCAACATTGACCTCTCCAATATACTCAAAGGCTCACGCAGTCGCCGCGGCCCGATTGATGATGCCAACCTCACTGAGGTAATCTCGGTAAAGGACGCCCTGAACTCACCTTACGCCAACAAATACCTTGAGGCAATGAGGGAATAGCATGGCCAGCTGATCTTCAAGAACACCAGTACTTTGGTCAAGCCTCCCCCGGGTGCCAAGATAATCGGCGGCATGTGGCGTTTGGTCAACAAACTGAATGAATTTGGGGAATTTGCTCGTCGCAAGGCGCGCTGGGTGTGTTTTGGAAATCATCAAGACAAGGGGATTCACTATTTTGAAACTTACGCCTTGGTGGCGCGAAATGAGTCTCTCAAGGTTCTCCTGTCACTTGCCGTGCAACAAAAACTCCACGTGTTTCAATTCGACGTTGCAACAGCTTTCCTAAATGGCCTCATTGACACCCCGGTTTACGTGTCGCAGGTTAGCGGTTTTGAGGAACCGGGCAAGGAAGACTATGTCTGGCTCCTGAACAAATCCCTATACGGGACCAAGCAAGCCCCCAGACAATGGAAAGCTCACCTGGTCAAAACACTTGCGAAATGCCGATTAAAGCCGTTAGTGGGTGATGAATCTCTCTTTGTCAGCTCCAATTTAGCCATGAAACTCCACATACACGTTGATGATGGACTAGTTGTTGGACCTGATTGTAAACTCATTCTCCAGTTCCTTCATCAACTCGGCAAGCACTATGAACTGAGAATCAAAGAGAAACCAAGCCAACATCTTGGGTACAGCTTGGACTGGCGGCCGGACAGGTCCCTCTTTCTTCACCAAGGCAATTTTTGCAAGAAATCCCTCACTGAATTCCAAATGGAGAACAGTCACCCCGTGAAGACCCCGGCTCTTGTGGATCTTCAAAAGCTGGTGGCACAAGACGCGGAACCAGTGGATTGCCGTAGGTATCAGAAGGCCATCGGAATGCTCCTTCATCTAGCTATCCACAAAAGGCCTGACATTGCCTTCACCACCAATCTCCTATCTCAATTTTTGTCAAAGCCTACTGCCTCTCACTGGTCAGCCGTGAAACACCTTTTCCGCTACCTCAAAGGCACCCAAAACATGGGTATTGTTTACTCACGCTGCGCAGCTGAACTGTCCACCCTGTGTGGTTGGGCGGACGCGGACTATGCAGGGTAACTGCTATCCAAGAAATCCACCTCCGGGTACATGATAACCCTCTTTGACAACCCAATCTCCTGGGCAGAAAAAAAGCAATCCGTTGTGGCGCAATCAACCTGTGAGGCAGAATTCATCTCCGCAAACAAGTGCGCCAAGCAACTGCGCTGGCTGTCAATACTGCTCCAAAATCTAAAGATCCTCAGCAAGAAACCTCCCCTCAACGTCATCCTCCGGAACAATAACGCGAGCGCGGTCATGATCAGCAAGGAAGCTCAACTGAACCCAAATTCAAAACACATTGAGGTCAGATATCAGTACATCCGCGATCTTGTGTCAAAGAACCTGCTATCCGTACAACAAGTCCCTTCCGCCGACATGTCAGGGTGGTGTGATTCACGCTACGCAGGGTCGCACCGCTCCGCCGCCCGCGCACAACTGCGCCCTCAAGACAAGTCTCAGTATCAACCTTGAATGACGGATGGCAAAGTCCGGCAGCTTCTTCCTTGCAGCCACACCCTCATCATCCCTCACTCAACCACCCAAACCACGCCGCCTCTCATCAACTTGACTTGCGACCAACACAACAACCGGAAGTTCCACGCAAAGCTGACTCAGGAGGAGAGCGCAATAGGATCAAGTGGAGGTAACTCACGACTCCTTTCTCATTACTTCATTGTCTTCTATCCCTATCAAAATCTCCACTCAGTTCTGTTTTTTCTCAATCAATCTCAACTCACACCAACGGGTCAACCCAGGCTTGTTTCCTTTTCATTCCTCTCATACTGTGTCAGACCATTGTCGTAGGACCAAACTAGTGTTGATCTATTTCAAGGTATTCTACCAATCCCTGTCCCTTTCACTATCATCCCCACTCAATTGACTTACAGTTTGTCTTCATTCTATTCTATTTCAAGTAATCCAATTGCCTATCTTATGTCCTTCAAGGAAGTGATCACGACGTGAAATCACAAAGGCAGTATCCACGAGGGACATCCATCCCAGCCTGCGGACAAAGATAAATGACTTCTTCTAGCTTTCCATTTAGGAAGGCATTTTTAACATCCATTTGATTAATTTTGAGACCTTCCTGAACCGCCAAGGCAATGATGGTCTTCAAAGCAGCCGGTCGTCTAGTAGGGTCATATGTTTTGTTGTAGTCGAGACCTTCTTCTTGGAAGTTACCAGCCGCACATAGTCTGGCTTTGAATTTGGAGAGCGTACCATTTTTATCGTACTTCTTTCTAAAAACACAAACTGTAGCAAGCAGATTAACCCCATGCGGTATTTTGACAATCTCCCAAACCTTTAGATCCTCCATTGCTTTGAGTTCCAGTTGAATGTAGTAATTTAAGTCTTTCTTTATTGCAGCAGTTCAACGTAAGAAAAAGTAGTAACAGTAAAAGCTGTAATAGCAGAAATGAGAGATGAGACAAGACCAGAGTAACAGACATAGACAGACAGGGTGGACAGAGTGGGGAGTTATCATTTACCGTGTGTGGGACTCAATCAGATGGGTCAGCGCTTGCAATGTAACTTCAGATTGAGTACGTCGAGTATTACAGGAAACGGTTCTGTGATGGTAGGAAACAGCGGTCTGAGAATTGAAAGGAAACAAAAACAACAGGCTGGGAGGATAGTAGGGGAGGACAAATGGGTGAATGAATGAGTTACCTCTTCCCGTCCTCACTCTTGCTCCTCCTGAAGTTCGGGCTGATGCTCGGGCGATTGAGCCTTAGATCCTGCGGTTTGCAATATTCACGTCGGCTACCGTATGAGCGTCCTCCTGGTCGTTCCAGTTTTGAATCCGTCCTTGTGATTAGACTTCGTAAGAGGAGGAACTATGAGAGGCCCATACGCCTCGAGCTAGGGAGCCGCGACTCAGGCCATCTGCGCGTGGTGGAGTTGCTGCGGTTGCAACTGGGCGCTCAGGGGAGATCGCTTACAACACTCCTCCTGATCTTGTCTGTGATCAAGTTCAGTTGTTGCAGGGAGGCCTCTACTTTGGTTGGCCCCAGAGGTTTGGTGAGTATGTCTGCCTTCATATCCTGAGTGGATACCTGCTTAACAGTTAGCAGGTACTTTGAGACCAGGTCGCGGAGATACTGGTACCTTACTTTGATGTGTTTGGAGTTCGGGTTTAGCTGAGCCTCTTTACTGATGAAGTTAGCGCCCGAGTTGTCGTTCAGGATTGTGGGGGTGGGTACCTCGTGTCCCAGGTCGGCCAGGAGGTGAGACATCCATCTTAATTGTTTGGCGCAGTGGTTCATTGCTATTAATTCCGCTTCAGTCGTTGATTGGGCCACCACCGATTGTTTTTTGTATTGCCAGTATACTGGGTTTCCATGTAACGTGATCACAAAGCCGGTTGTGGACTTCTGCATTATGGTGGAGTTAGCATAGTCAGCATCCGCCCACCCGCAGAGATTTTCGAGTGGTTCTCCCGATTTCCGATAGTGGATGCCAACCAAGGTTGTCCCCCTCAGGTACCGGAGCAAGTGCTTCACTACTGACCAGTGATTCTGGTTCGGCTTAGACGTGTGGTGTGAAAGTACGTTTACCGTGTGAGTTATATCGGGTCGAGTGTGTAGAGCCAGGTGGTTTAGCATGCCTATGGCCTTCTCCATTACCTTGACGTTGAATGGTTCGCCCGGTTCGTCTACAAGCTTGAGTAGGTTGACAGGTGCGGGGCTTTTGACTGGTCTTGCTTGGTCCATCGAGAACTCTTCAAGGGTTTTCTTGCAGTAGTCCCTCTGGTGAATGACCATGCCGTTTTCCCCCTTCCAGTCAAAAGTGTACCCCAGGTGTTGAACGGGTCGGTATTGATGCTTGATGGCGTAGGTCACTTTCAGGTTGGTCAGGAATGCGTCAATCTCGGCTTTCAAACTTCCCACCACCAGCCCATCATCCACATGCAGGTGGACCATTAGAGAACAGGATTTTTTGGCTTTCAACGGGGAAAGCCCCAGTTTGGACAGTGTGCTTGTTAGGTGACTCTACTTATTGAGCCTCCAGACCCAGTCTTCCTTCCCAGGTACCTCAAAGCCCGAGATTTGCGAGACGTGTACGACGGCGTCAATGTTGCCGTGGAGGAACGCGGTTTCCACGTCAAACTGAGCCACCAGTAGGTCATGTTGGACCGCCAGTACCAGGAGAGTCTTCATCGACTCATTACGTCCCACGCTGGAGTACGTGTCGAAATAGTGCCTTTGTGGTTGTTGATGGTTGCCAAAACATACCCAGCGGGATTTCCTGCGAACCGTTTCTCCACATTCATCCTTTTTCTTCACCAGCCTCCACATACCACCCAGCACGATATCCTCCTTAGGGGGGGGAACCAGGGTGCCCGTGTTCTTTGCGAGGAAGGACTGATTTTCTTCCGACATTGACTTGATCCACTTTGCCTTTTCCTCTGGATTTGAGAACGCCTCCTTCACCGTGATCACCTCACTCAGCTGAAGTTCTTCATCATCATCCGACGGACTTGGCACTGGAGCAGAGACATTGGCCCGACGCAAGGATGAGAGGATGGCGGATGCATCAATGTTGCAAGAGATGTTTTTGGGGGCGGTGTTGTAGAATGGAACGTAGGCGTATCCTTTCTTGGGGGGATGAGGTTGTGGAGGGGAGCCCGGGTGTGACCCAGCGACTGGAGGTGGAGATGGTGTTTCAGCGGGATAGGGTTGTTGCTGTGGAGAAGATTTCGTTGGGTTTGCGGTGGGCGGGTTGCGTATAGGGACAGAGACCATCTTTGGGGCGGTATCGGAATCACCAGGCCCGGACACCCAGAGGGGAAGAGCAGAGGGGGATTTCTTTAGAGCGTCAGGTGATCGGTACTTGAAAGAGTAGGGCGATACAGAGAAATCTCTACTGACGGTGAAAGATTTTTGAGAGCTGTCCAGAAATCTGCATGCGTCGGAGTGAGGTTCATACCCAAGGAAGAGAAGCGTTCGGGTAGGCGCCAGTACTTTGGAGGGGGGCTTGTGGTGTACGTGAACCTTCAGACCAAAAGGAATGAGTGAGTTCAGATCACGGATAGGCTCAATGCAGCACCCTTTGTCAGAGAGAACACCAACCGGGGATCTCCAGTTCAGGGACTTGCTGGGGAGAATATTTATTAGCATTGAGGCGTGTTTTGCAGCCTCGTCCCAATAATTTATGGGCACGTTGGACTGAGCCATCATGCATCTGATCTTTGTGAGGAGGGTTCGGTTGAAGCGCTCCGCCAGTCCGTTCGTTTGGGGCAAATCGGCGGGCCCTTGCTCAATGGTGACGCCACGGTTTGAAAGCTCGGTTCGGAATTTGGTGGATGAGAATTCCCCCCCTTGATCTGAGTGAAAAACAGCCGGGGTGATTTGTAAGCGATTGCGGATCTTGTTGAGGTAGGAGATGATCATCAGTTCAGATTCGCTCTTGAGCTTGAGCAGGTATATGCGGTTGAATCGGCTGAAATCGTCAACGAGTACTAGTGCGTATCGAAACCCGTGCTTTGAGGGAGGATTTATTTGGAGGACATTGCCGTGGAGAGTGTAGAAGGGAGAAGGTGACTTAGGGAGGGGGTTGGAGTGACTGGACCGCGTTAGTTTGCAGGACTTGCATACTTCACAGTTTCTAGATGTCTGTAGTGGATCCAGGGGGAGATGATGCTGACTCAGGAATTCCTTGAGGTATCGGTCTGATGGATGCCCAAGGGTTACGTGCCAGTCGGATACGGATGTTGTGTCACCAATGGCCAGTAGGGAGCTCTCTGGTTTGATTGTAGCAGCGTATAGGTTTCCTATGCGATTGAATGTAAACACCACTGTGTCAGCCATCTTGAGGAGGACAACGCGGTGTTTGTGGACAATCTTTAGGCCGTGATCCTCGAGTTGGGAGGTCTAGATGAGATTCCGTGGCCCCGATGGCGCAAAGTAGACAGGATATAGGGTCACAGGGCCAAGCTTGAGTTTTCCCACGTGGGTGATTTGAGCATAACCCCCATAAGTGTTGATTTGCTTCTGGTGAGGTTTGACTCTCCTCAGCAGGTTTTTGTTACTGACCGTTGAGCGGGTGGCTCCAGAGTCGTATATAACTTCGAGGGGGTTGTGTGATGGAGAGGAGGTGGAGTACGCGGCACACTCATTGACAAAGAAATCGGACTCCTCCTCGGTGTTGCTGTGGAGATGATTGGCTTGGGATTGATCGGACCCCTCCTCGACCGCGTTGATAGAGTCTTTAGACTTCAGTGCACGTAGTTCCTTGGTCAGGTTCTCAATAGTCCTCTCGATTTGAGCTAGTTCGGAGTTACGGTGTGGCTTTGGCTTGTCATTTGGCTGGCGTTTGGTGAGCACAGCTGATCTTGGGGTGCCTTGGTTGACCTGCTGTGTTGACCCCGACCCGCGTGGATTTGCGCGCCGACTTGACTGATTGGGAGGACGGGTCTTGCGGTTTTGCAAAGACGTTGAGTAAACGGTCTCCGTTAGTTCACTTTGACGGCGCGTGTCCTTGGCTAACATTCGGTCATATACACGATCAAATCTGAATGGTTTGATGTCATGACATGATTGAACTAGGGAATTGAGTGATTGATCCAGGCAAAAGCTCTTCAGGAAGAAAATGGCTGCGAGGGGGGAGGAGATGTTGATTGACTCGTCCTCGTACTCCGGATTTTGAGCGTCCAGAGTGTCCTTTAGTGCAAGGTATTTCTCGCGAAATTCGACTGAGTGGTCTCGGATGGAACTTGATGGCTGGTAGGCAAGGTGTACCAGTTGAGAGATGTGATCGCCAACGGTTATCAGGGAGTTCTCACCACATGCCTTCCCTAGGTCCTCCAGGGCTCTGGTGAAGTCCTTGCGATTGGGAGTCACATATCCACGGAGTTCGCAATCAACCGACGAGTAGAGGAGGCTGATGGATAGAGCTGTCTTCTGTCGGAATCTTTTTGAGTCGCGGTTGTTCTTGATCCACTCATCGTCGAGTAGTTCCTTGTGGCCCTTGCTGATGAGGAGGTTTTCAAACTGAGCCTTCCACACGTACCAGTTATGTCGAGTGAGCAGTGGTAGTTTTGCTTTTGTGGAGAAATCCTTGCCTTCGGAGTTGCTGGAGTTGGGGATGACTATACGGGTGCCTCCAAAGTTGCTCGGGTTGGCCATATCGGATCTAGGGGGACTTTTCTATTCTACTTCTGTTGACTGCCAAGAAATGACTCTCGCTACCATGTAGTAATTTAAGTCTTTCTTTATTGCAGCAGTTCAACGTAAGAAACAGTAGTAACAGTAAAAGCTGTAATAGCAGAAATGAGAGATGAGACGAGACCAGAGTAACAGACATAGACAGACAGGGTGGACAGAGTGGGGAGTTATCATTTACCGTGTGTGGGACTCAATCAGATGGGTCAGCGCTTGCGATGTAACTTCAGATTGAGTACGTCAAGTATTACAGGAAACGGTTCTGTGATGGTAGGAAACAGCGGTCTGAGAATTGAAAGGAAACAAAAACAACAGGCTGGGAGGATAGTAGGGGAGGACAAATGGGTGAATGAATGAGTTACCTCTTCCCGTCCTCACTCTTGCTCCTCCTGAAGTTCGGGCTGATGCTCGGGCGATTGAGCCTTAGATCCTGCGGTTTGCAATATTCACGTTGGCTACCGTATGAGCGTCCTCCTGGTCGTTCCAGTTTTGAATCCGTCCTTGTGATTAGACTTCGTAAGAGGAGGAACTATGAGAGGCCCATACGCCTCGAGCTAGGGAGCCGCGACTCAGGCCATCTGCGCGTGGTGGAGTTGCTGCGGTTGCAACTGGGCGCTCGGGGGAGATCGCTTACAACATTGAATTGCTTCAATCCATTGAACCCATTCGTGAGAGCGCTGAGCTTGGGCGTACGTCCTGGGGATGTCAGACAATTCCTCCAGATATTGCGCCCCGGCCAAGTAAGCTATTGCCGGCGACGAGAGATTGGATGACTCATCAAACAAGAGATGAGCTCGCCATCTTGACCCCTGGATAATTTGATGCGGTCCCGTGGTGAGATCGATGTCTTTGGGAGCTGGTTGATCAGCCGGCTCAACAATGACATCCCAGCCTGGTTTTCTTCTGTTTTGGGAAGGGGCAGGACAATCAATTGTTGGGGTGGGTGTCTCGCAGGGAAGGGAGGTAGAACAGGGTGTCGGCTTGTTTTCTGGTTCAGCACCGGTCATTGGGAGAGACCGTTGTGGGTAGTTGCATGGGAGAATATCTTCAACATCCTTGATGAATTCTTCCTCAGGTAGGTTGAAACGACCGGAGGTGGTGATTCCAGGGAAGCTAAGATTGTCGAAGGTCACATCATGACTGTACGCTGTGGAGCCATTGTCTGTCAGCACTTTCCAATTGTGCATCCCAAGCTGATAGCCAAGAAGAATCCCCTTCTTTGAGGTGTCATCAAACTTGGAGGATCTTAGATGCTTCGGGGTATGCACATAGGTACGACATCCAAATGGATGAAGCAAGGAGAGGTTGTACCGTCTTCCAAACCATAGCTCGTGAGCTGATTTCCACTGCTTCTTTTTTGTCGGAGTGATGTTTTCATAGAAAACAGCCGTCTTTACTGCATCATCCCACATTTTGTTAGGGAGATTGGCTTTCTTTAGCAAAGCTCTTGCCTTTGCAGTAGTAGTACAGTTTCCTCTCTCTGCCACAGGGTTTTGTTGTGGTGTATAAGGAGCGGTGATGTGAACCTTAATTCCGTTCTCTGCCAAGAACGTTTTGAATTTGGTTGAATTAAACTCTCCTCCTCCATCGGTAACAAGATTTTTAATGTTCCTGGAATGATGATTGGTGATCATTGCATAGAAAGATTTGAAGCAAGAAAAAGCATTGGATTTATTTTGAATTGTAAACACAAATTTATATGAAGTAAATGCATTGGTAAGTTTGAAGTAATATTCGCTTCTGTTATTGGCTATGGGTTTGATTCTCCCACTTAGGTCTATGTGTACATAGTCTAGTGGATGTTCTGGCAACGGCAAAGATGATGAGAAGGGAAGCCTAGTTGACTTGGAAAGGTGACAAGATTCACATTCCACTTCTACATTTTTAAGTCCAAACATCTTTTCCAGTGATTCGTTACTCGGATGCCCGGCCTTTGAGTGAAGTAGGTCATAGTTGGCCCCAGCTTTCCAGGCCATAGGCGAGATCGGGGCAGACTCACTGCGAATGACGTTGAAGTTGATGACAAAGACATCTCCTTTAAGAAATCCTTCAAACAGTCGCTCATGTTTGTTGATTACTCCAAAGGAAGTGTTCCCAGATGGTGGAGTGACGTAGTATGTGACGTAAAGATTCCTTGAGCTACCCTACCCGCTACGGCTTGCAACTTCAAGTAACTGCGGCTGCGCGCAGCAATCTGGTCTACCCGGCGTACTAGTCCAATTCCCAGCTCGAGGAAGAAAAACGTCCTTCTGAGCGATCCTTCCCTCTCTGTCAACCTTTCCGTTTGTCTTCCCCCCTTCTGATCTCGATCCCTCTGTTGCACCCGATCCTTCCCTTCCTGTTCTCTCAGCCCAACCGTCCGTCAACTCCATCCGCTACGGGTCGTAACCGCCAAAGCCACATCCGCCTCACCTAGGTCACCAAAGCACCTACGAAACCCCCTTGGTGAAGATCGCAGACTCCAGGAGGAGCAAGTACGAGATTCAAGAGGAGGTAGGATTAATCCCCGACAACTAACTACCTCTACTCCCACCAACGTCTCCAGTGTCTCAACCGCTTCTTGCTCACCATCTCGCTGTTTCCATTGTTTTTCTTTTTCTGCCTCTCTCTTCCTATCTCTGTTTTGTCTCAGCCTGATTCTCAGTACCACACAAACTCCTGCCTGCGATTTATCAACCAAGATAGTTTGTAGTGTGCAAGATTCAGGTAAATTATCTCAAGGCTCAACCTTCATAACTTCTTGTTATCTATAATCTCACTTATGACTGAACCTGCTATTATCAATTAGTGTCTATAGCTTATACTACTACAAGAGTTTATATGAGGATTGAAATAAAGAGACTTGTGTCATTATCTCATAGTAGCCATGACAATACAGTCTCCCATTGCTTATGAGTGTTCCCACCAGATTTGGGACATGGAGGAAGTTGAATTTGATGGATTTTCCTTCACACGTCTTTACTATGACAATTCCTTTGCCTTTGCAGGCCATCGTTTTCCCATCCGCTAATTTGATGGTGGAATCTTTTTGGAAATAAGTTGAGAACACCAATATATCTGATATCATGTGATGCAAGGCTCCACTGTCAAGATAAGCAACATTGTTTCTTCCTTGGGAGGCCAGTGCCATTGCTAAACATCTCAGGCCAGAAGCAGGAGGAGTCAATTGCTCAGTTTTGTCTTTGTTCTTGTTTAAGGTAGAGAGTTGAGAGCTTTTGGCTGAGACAGGAGCTTTCTTCTTTGACTTTTGTTTGTCGGAGCAATCTTTTGCATTCTTTCTGAGTTCAGGATGGAGTTCCCAGCATCTGTGGATGTGATGATAGGCATTAGGGTTGTGAACCCCATTCAAACATTCATTGCTCCCTTTTGAAAACAAGGCAGACTCTTGTTTGATTGTTTGCCCAATTGAGGAAGTGATATCACAAGATTTGTTCTCAAGATATCGTTGGATTGTGTCCAAGGTAAGCGGGCGTTGGCTTATGAGTTGATCCTTAATGTTTTCCAGATGCTTAGGCATTCAATTGATTAGTATTTTGGCCAGGAAGTTTTCATGAAGTTCAAATCCTTTTGGAATTCCAATTCTAATTCCTACGGATCTCATAGCTCATTGGTGATGCGCTAGGTCCTTGAGAAACTCTTTTAAGTCTTCTCCAAATGAAATCAACAGGAATTTTTGAAAGATCTTTGCTTGGTTATTTATTGAGTTGGACTGAAAGTGTCTTTCTATATTGTTCCAGAGCAAAAGAGGATCATCTTTGTTGTTATCATTAAGTAATCTGTTGATGTTGGTCTGCCCCATGTAACAAAGTATAATGACCAAGGCTTGGGTCTTTCTAGAGTGGTGCAAGCGTATTTCAGCTGGATCAGATATTGGATGCTCTGATAGACCAGTAATGACGTTTCCAATGAATTCGGCTAGTCCTCGCTCCATGATATGGGCTCCAACTTGAATTTTCCATTCAGAGTAGTTGGCATTGGACAATTTGGGAAGAGTTCTTAGAGTATTGGTTGACATTTTAGAGTGAGCAGAGTGGCAGCTCTGGGCTCATAACCTATTGAACTGAGAGAGTCTGATGGATCAAGGATTTGGCCTTTTAGTTATTTGACTGAGAGGACCACAACAAGGTTTAAACAAGACACCAATCTGATGGACCAAGGAGTTGGCCTTTTAGTTCTTTGACTAAGAGGACCATGACAAGGTTTAAACAAGACACCAACCTGATGGACCAAGGAGTTGGCATTTTAGTTCTTTGACTAAGAGGACCACAACAAGGTTTAAACAAGACACCAACCTTGAGGGCAAAGGAATCAGAAAGGGAGGACACAACAGTAGATGTGAGACAACAAAAATAAGAGATCATTGAATTGCAGATTTGTCAGATAATTAAAAATACAATACCAACCTGATGGACCAAGGAGTTGGCCTTTTAGTTCTTTGACTAAGAGGACCACAACAAGGTTTAAACAAGACACTGACCTTGAGGGCAAAGGAATCAGAAAGGGAGGACACAACAGTAGATGTGAGACAACACAAATAAGAGATGATTAAAGCAAACAACAAGTTGGGAACAGGCTTGATTTATAGTTGTTGTTAGTCAAGTGAATCATTTTACAAATTTGTGTCTTCAGTATGACCGTGTACTTTTTGTATTTGAAATGAAACAATAATGAAATAGGATTTTGAAATGAAGACAACCTTTTACAGTCAAGTTCAAGTTCAACACTGGTCAAGGTGTTGTCCCCATTCTTGGAGGTATTTCTGGGGGTAAGGGTACTGGCGCTCGTTTATTGTCATTTCTGGGTCAGTCAGAACTATCTTATGAAGCACCTGAAACAACACTGACTGTAGTCTCAATGGTAATTTTTCAATAGAGCTCAAAGGGTCCTGCGCGCTTGTGGATAGGTACGGAATGTCATCTGGGAATAGTTCATTGAACTCCTGTAAAATATGCTGCTCAACTGATGGAAGGTTGTCTAATGGGTATTCATTGCTTCCAGTAGAAGCCCTAGTAATGGGCACAGTGCGGCAATCTAACATAGTCATTCCAGTGCGTTCACAGCGCAGGCTCATTGATTGGATGGAGAAGGACAAATCAAAGTCGGAGAGGAAGGGAATACCCAGGATCATGTTGTAGTTGTTATCACTGGAGCCCAGGAAAAAGGAATTAGATGGGAAATTGAGAGGGGATTTGGGGTCTTGTAGGGACAGGGTGGCGGTATGATTTAAGAGGAGGGGGGTGTCTTTAGATTTGCGCAGCCCTAGATGGACAGGTTTTGGTGTAGTTAATTGGGCTATGGAGCACCCCGCCATGGCAACAGCCTCCTTTGAGATGATGTTAATGTCCGCCCCTGTTTCAACAAGTCTGCAAAGTTTTCTACCATTAACCAGGAACTCCATGAGCAGTTGGCGTGGTTTGGGAGGCACATGCTTTTCTCTGCTCTCTGCCTCCAATTCCTTTTACATGGCTACAAAGGCCGCTACCAAGGCTGCATTGAGTTCAGGAAAGAGAGAGTCTGTCATTATTTCTGCCACCAATGCCGCCCTTGGGATTGGTTGGCCAGCTGGTGGTGGGTTGGCTTTGGCTGCTTGACCTGTGCCCTTCTCCATCCAGGCCTTTGGTGGCTGGTAGTTGGTAGGTTTAGGTGGAGTTTTGAATGAAGCTGGGATGTTGATGTAGGATTTGTCCAAGGGACCTGGGCACATGCGGTAGGTTGAGCTGCAACATTTTTTTGCAGTAATGGCAACAACCTTGAGATTCCAGGTAGGCATTTATGCGCCACACTTTGTCCTCCCGGTTAGGTGCACCCCCTGGTTGGGAGTTGGGTGACCCCACGTTTGTGGGCAATTGCGCTTGGTTTGGTGGACGCTTAGGGAGACCTTCAAAAAAGAGATTTTTCCGTTGTTCAAAGGTGACATAGTTGAAGGGGGATTGGAGCAGGAGTTCAAAGTTATTGACAAAGCTCTGCAGCTTGGCCAGGAGTCCAAACGTGACTGCTTCAGCTAGGTCAAATTCTCCCAGTGTTGCATTGTCAAAGTTCAGCATGCTTTGAAAGGTGCAGGACTGGGTGCTAAATGTTAAGAAGGATTGTGTGTCCAATATCCTGAAGCAGCGTACCTGTTTTCTAAGGTTGGTGCGCCAGAGTGGTGGTAAGGCAAAGTCAAAGAGTTGGCTTTTAAAATTGATCCACAAAAGCTGTGTCAGAGTTGAAGCTGAGTTGGCATAGAATGTGAGGGTGTTTGTCTCACAGATGAGGGAGCCTGCTACCTTGATCTTATCCCCGTCATGGAGCACCAATTTAGTGTCAAAAAAAACTTGAATTCTCTGAATCCACCATAACAATGGCTCAACCGGGTGATACGGGCCCAAGTAGGTGGGCCCATCCGACATCCTAAATTGTTGGAGGTCAATTTGCCCTTCCCCTAACCCTGTGGGGGTGTTGACTATCACTGGTTTGCTGGTCTCTTGCTTCAGGGACATTGAGATCAGTGCCTCCTCTAGTCAAGAAATTTGTGACAAGCTGGCCTCTCAATTGGCCTGCGCTTGAATGATTTTTGCGTGTTGCGCTTCCAGAAGGGCGCAAAGATAGTTATTTGTTGAAGGCTGAGGGTCCATTGGGTTTTCTGAAGGTGTGTTCCCCCCGTGGATGGTGATTTGAGGTGGTTTCAGTCCCGGGGTTGGGGCATCTTCCACTGGGGGTGCCGGGCTTGTTGGTGACTTGTCCATGGAGGGGAGTGGTGGTGTTGAGTGTCTGGCAATTCTAGTTGTGACCTGTCTACTGGTGCTCCGTTCCAGTTGTTGGAAGCTCTAATGATGGCCTCTGGGTCAGTGGACGGTACTTGGATGTTGGGGTTTGAGCAGCGTGTGCTCATAAGGGTGGTTGGGCCATTGACATTAGTAAGCAGTGATTGACAGGATTAGCAGAAGGTGTTTTGGATTGAAAAAGTGTGGTGTTTGGCAATGAGGATCTTCCACAGAGTGACAGAGGGGATAGTTCTAGAAAAAAAAAGTGTAAGGATCTGATATCCTACCCTGGAAACCGTGGAGTTGGATACCGTATGGGATGGGACTAGACAAGGACTGAGGCCTTGGAGAGAGTTCTAGAGCCAAGATATGTATATTGGTAGCAATTTGGAGAGGTCAGGACTTCTCTGCGTAACAGGATTCAGAATGTAGGAACCAGGAAAGGAAGAATGAGAATAACAAGATCTTACCTAGCAATGTGGAGAGGTCAGGAATTCTCTGCAGAGCTAGGATGGGTGAGGGGGGGGGGAGGACTTGAATAGGTCTGGAAGGGATGATTATATAATCTGACTCTGTGAAATCTGGTAGGGGGTTTCACACTCCTCAAAGCCCAAAAAATTTGAAGTTTTTCTCCTCTTTTGAATTCTATTGGGGTTGATGTTGATAGAATTGGAGGCCTTTTGCTTTCCCTTTGCAGAGGAGGTTTGTGTGGGAACATCATTGCTCTCATTTGAAGGGGATGTGGGAGGCCCCATTGGCTTGAGGTTTTGTCCATTCAGGAATGGATGAGTCTGTTTCTTTTGAATTTAAATCATTCAGGATTAACCAGACAGAAGAGAAAAGAACTTGGTTTCTTACTTGAGCAGATGTTGATGTCAATGGTGATATGGGAATGACATCCTCCTCATTTTCCAAGTTCTCCATTTCTTCCACCCCAGGAAGAGAGCAATTGAAAGAAGTAAGTGAGGGGTCCAAGGTTGGTTTTGACTCATCAATCAATGCATAGATGTGATTGGAGCTGATTGTGTTTGAATATCCTCCTTGGCATTGGATGGGTGCCACTCAAAGGCAAAGTTTTCATCAAGGTCCTCATTGCTAGGATTTGAATACCCAGCCAAGTCCTTGGCATCAACTGAATCAGATTGTTGGGCTTCAAAAGCAGCTAGAGGGGTGATATTGGCCTTCTTTCCAAAGATTTCATCCATTTTAATATAAAAAGGACAAATGTATTCCAACTTATCAACCACCAAGTTGATTCCCTTGGCTTTGTTAGAGTTGGTGATACCAAAGCCAGTGGAGATGGACATGGAGTGGGCCTTTTTGTACTTGGCTTGATAATTCTTGAATTACTCTCTCATCTGTTTGAATGACAGATCAAGCCTAAATTTTTTTTATTTTTGAGTTCATTGGCCATCAGGAGATAACCATTGACCTTAGAGGATGTAGGTTGGCCAATGTGTGTTTCATTGTTGGATCCAAAGCAAGCATTTTAGTTGGACAGAATTTTGATCCAGTTTTACAGGATGATGTGATCAGCTCTCTTGAGCTGACTTGAGCCTTTGGAAGCTGACAGGGGAGGATTGTTGGATTTTGAGTTCCTGGAGGATGTTTGCTTTGCTCCATTGGATTCTTTAGTGGGCTTGCAGGGGGATGATTGCTGAGGGGCCATTATGAGAGTGATGAAGCAAAGACGCTAGGAAGACGTGAGAGTGATGAAGTGAAAAGAGGGATAAAGCAATTAGATTTAGGATGTGATGGAAGCAATAAAGCAATGAGGGTGAGGGAGTGATGAGGATAGTTATGCAATGAGAGTTAGCTGGATGTGACAAAAGTGATAAAGGGATGAGAGTGATGAATTGATTAGGATAGTGATGCAATGAGATTTAGCTGGATATGATGAAAGCAATAAAGTGATGAGAGTGATGAATTTATCAGGATAGTGATGAAGATAGGAAGAATGATGAATCAAATTTTGTTCCAATGAGGTTGGAGGTAGAATATTTCTGAGGTAGGAGGTGGAAAACCAGGGGTGTATGAAGTGGAAAGGTGGTGGAAGTCTTTATATATTTTACTTGAAAAACCCCAATTATTTCCAGGTAACTCTGACACAGCTGATTTGAAATAAGTGGTTTTTTTTTTTTAATGGCGGGTTTGAAATGGCAAAGTTTTGAAACCTTCCATTAAAAAATGGTGGGTTTGCTTAACTCTGATATTTTAAATTCTGACCATTCAGTACTGGCTGTTTTCACAGATTCTATTTTGCATTCCATTATCAACTTTCTATATCTCAACCTTTATGCACTACCTATGTATGGTGCCTGATATTTTTAATTTCTTTTCTTTTATTTTTTTATTCTGGTGTTTATGTTCTCTTGCACTTTCATGCGCAGGAGAGCTGCCTGCGTATCATTTAACTGCCAGCACGTTGACTTGTCAACTCATCTCCTCATCAAGTTCCATTGCATTACCCAGACAGGAACCTCAGCAACATTCTCAATTTGACAATATCTCTCAACTCAACCAAACCCTTCAACAACAAACTTCAATACTATCAATATTGCAATTGGAACTCAGCATACAAAATCAGCCAGTAAGACACTAGTAAGGTCACTCTGTCACAACCCTTCAATCAGCAGATCAACCTAATGCTTTGCTCAGTTCTCTCAAGGCGCTTTTGACACTTAGTTGTTAACATTCACTTGGCTGTATTTTTCACCACACTATCAGGCTCATATTAAATTACCTTAGTGGTCACTCTCCCAGCCTATTTTTACTGATCATCTCTATTGACTATCAGATCACAGAATCAATTCTCATGCTCTACGCTACCCATCTTATTCAAGTTTCCTAGCCTTTCAAAACCTGTTGGTATCTGTTTTTTCTCAATTCATCTTTCTATTTCTTGTTGTAGTTTCATCTCATCCCCTCTTTCCTGCCTGATGTTAATGAAACTTCACAGTCTTGTCTTGGTCCTCAATTCAGATTTTATCATGATACGCCCTATTAAATAAACAGGGCCAATTTTGTTAATCCATTCCCCAGATTTACAACTTGATTATAATCATTCAAAAAATTCATATACCAATCATTCCCCAAATTTGGGGGCAATACTTTAGTCAATTAAAATAAAAAAATTATAAATATATACATATGTATATATATAATGAAATATGAAATCCACATTTTTTTTTTGCCATTCACTACCCAAAATGGGTTTCATGGCGCGGTTTGCGACCCATTTTGGGTTGCAAATTGCGCCACGCAAACCCTTTTATGTAGTGAATGGGGGTTGCAAGGTTGCTAATTTAAAATTGGCCATATAAAATAACTTAATTAATTAAATTCAATATAAAAATGTATTTTTTTTGCCATTCACAACCCACAATGGGTTGCAACCCAAAAAGGGTTGCAAACTGCCATTCAAAACCCACCTGAGTTGCAAATGGCCATTTGCAACTCAAATGGGCCAAAAATGGCTGTTTGCAACCCAAAATGGGTTGCAAATCACACCACGCAACGCCTTGTAGGTAGTGAACAGGGGTTGCAAGGTTGCAAGTTTAACATTTCCCCATCCAAAATTTTAGACTTTTTTGGGTTGTTAGAGCACCAAAATACTATGTGAAACTCCATCTGCTATAAATTCATTTTTTTATTCAAACTCTCAGCAGCAGTCCTATGAAAATTTTGGGAATTTTAAAAATTTAGGAAACATGAATTGTTGATTTGCTAAGCCTTTGAATAGAAATTTCTGATTATATAATGAAATCAAAATAAGTCTCAGAGGTTTTACAAATCAGCTGATATTGAATTAAATTCTCTGTTATGAAGGCATCCCCCCCCCCAAAAAAAAAAGAAAAACTTTGAATAAAGCTGCCACTGAGAATGAAAGCTATCCTTATAATTTTGCAGCCAATTTTGGTTGAAAATATATAATTTAGCTCATTTTAGGGAAGATTAAATATGCATAATGTGAGTACAGATGTTAATCAACAATGAAGGATGATTCTTTGATTTGATATGGTCAGTCTATTATATTATATCCTGAAGAAACAAAAATCATTTGTATTCAACTGAAATCCAAAATTATAAAGGGGCCTTTATAATCTGATATGTCACCAGAATACAAGTGGTCATTTATTTTTAATGGTGAATACCCTATTTATTTTCTGCAAGACTGAAAATTTCCAATGCATCACCAAAAAAAAACCATCCTCAAACCTCAAGCATGGAATTTAGAAGCTAGATATTGAATTGAAGCCCCAGCTAATGAGTTTTTATTTCTGATAGTTCCTGATTATATTCATCATAATATTTAAAAAACATTTAATTTTTCACTGATTGGTAAAATCCTCATATTTTGAAAATATTATTGGCAATACTCATTAATAGATTATTTTCATTCATGTGGATTGAAATGCTTCATGTTGTGAGAAATGGTGGTTATATATTTTGATGATTCTTTAGCCTGAATATCTTAATTTTCTTTTAAATTTTATTTATTCTGTGAATACCTAAAACCTTACATCTTCCCAAATTAATTCCTATCAAAATTGATGTAATTTTATAAAAATAAAACCTAGAGAATCTTTGTACACATTCTATTTTTTGGTATTTCTTGCAGTTTTTTTTTCAAGGCTGAAAACATCACAGAACTTCAATTCAATTTAAAATGGAATTAAAATTTAAAATCAAACTATTTTTATTTTCACAATAGAAAACTGGAAATCTTGAGCATTAATTTCTGTTAGAATTGACAGAATGGAAGGGATGATTTGGATTCACAATGATTAGGAAAAATTTTAGGAGAAAGAAAAAATAGGATCATCAGAAATACCTGAAATGTGCAAAGCAAGGATGGGACCATCACATGTGAGCTTATAGAATTAAGGACAATTTTTGAATGGTTAACGGGACAATTGAGGTAAAGCTGGATGATGAAGGAAAAGTTTGAGAAATGGAGGGAAGTATTTAAGCTGTGGATTGATGTCCTATTTTGGAAGGAAAATAGTTGATTGTGAGAAATTTTTGGTGATTGGAAATGAACAGAGAGTTACAATGGATTAAAAAAATTGGAGAGAAGGAAGATCATGATAGAATGATGATAAAAAAAAGAGAAGGAGATCCATCTACATTTGGAATGAAAGTATGAGAGTCTTTAATAAAACATTCTAGCACATTTCTTGACTTTCAGTCTGAGGAGACCTAAAATCTCATTAGCTCTAGTCAGAATTGGCCAGGAAACAGGTTTTTTCAAGAATTCAGCAAGCATATATTCAGAAGGAATATACACCAGCCTAATTTTTGAACTATTGATGAATTCTTGTTTGCAAATTGGTGGAATCTTGACATGTTTCAGCCCATTTGAGTTTGAATTTCAGTAATTGTTAGTGGTGTGAATAAAACCTTGCTTGAAGTCAAATACATTTATGGGGTTTTTTGAAGAGGTGATATGGACTTCTTTCAAATACTGGGGAAGCCACAATATTTCACAGGAAATTTATGTCAATGCTTGATACTCAGATTCCAAAGTCAAGAGGGAGACAGTGGGTTACTTTTGTGACCTCCACACAATCAGAAAGCAATTGAGGATTTCCAAATATCCTGTGACCAATTACCATGTGGCTTTAAAATTTGCCCAGTCAGCATTGGAATAGGCAGCAAGAGCGGTATGCCTTCCTTTAGGTAATATAGCCAGGCTGGAATGTTTCCTTTGAGATACTTTGTAACATGAATAAAAGCATTCCAGTGCTGTAATACAGGTCTTTCTAATTCCTGGGAAAGCGTGCTCACCACATATGATGGGTCAGGCCTGGTAGAAGTTGAAAGGTAGCTGAGGGTCCCAACTGATTTTTGGTAATTGTGGATGGTGTTTCTGAATCTTTCTATGTCCTTTTTTCCAGGGGATTTGGGATGGAAACTTTTAATTGAAGGAGTGAGGAAAGACTTAAATTCACTCCTATTTTATTCCTTAAGAGTAGATTTAACTTAATGATATTGAGATAGTTAAATTGACTGGTCCAGTTGATTTACCCATATTCCAAGGAGAAGTTCAGCATCTTCAAGGTCCTTCATGCCAAATTCAGAGCTAATTTCCTCCTTAAATTAAATAAGTTCATTGCAGAAAATGGCAATATTTTCTACATGGATAAAAGGCCACACAAGAAAATTTCCCATTGATAGAAGAAAAAAGCATCTGACACTGAAAATCAGAAATTTTTCCTGAAAAGCCAAGACAAAAGTTGATTATAAAAGGCTAGATGTGTTGTTAGTTCCTTTTATTTCCTTCTTTATTTTGAGAAAAATATCATTCTTATTCAGGTGCATTCCTCAAGGAACAGCAAGATTTAAAGTATTTTTTCCAAAGGCATTCATTAATTCAGTCTTCAAATCCATTTTTTGAAACTTCAGATGATTATTTGCCACATACAATATGAGTTCCCAAAGAGATTTTTATCTTCCAGTGGGTGCCAATTTTGCTTGTAGTCCATTACAGGAGCCTGAGAGCAAATCGGAGCAAAATTCCTTGCCTTAAAATTCACTACCTTCCCAGTGAGACCTTTCTTTTTATTGAAAACCCCTCAAGTCCCTAACATGTTTTTATTCTTGAGAGGAACCTTTTTCCAGAGTCCTAGTTTTACCATTGCATTTATTTCATGCTCAATGGCCAAAATTCAATGATCCTTTTCTGGAAATTTCAGGGCCTCCCTGTAGCTTCTGGGAAAACAATTGTCCATATGAAAGTTAATATTGGCAACAGTTTTTTGAGGGTATTGAAAGATATGAATTATACCAATGTTGCAATTCCAAAATGTAGGGTACCATAACCCAATTACTTTAACACAGGGGGGTTGGAGGCTGAGTTGATTGATGATTCTGAGGTGAAGAAAACAGAAAATAACTTTCTGTATCTCATGAGCACAATGCAGGGAACTGGCCAGAGGGAATAGCAGCTTCAGAACCTTCTACTGGGAAATCCAGATGGGAGAGAAGATGATCCAAGCATTCAAAGAATTCTTCTTCCCTTTTATAAAAAAAATCTTTTTAACCATCAGTTTATATTCTATTATAAGTTCAAGCAGAAGGAATTAATGATAACTCATTTTCAAAGAATGCAGCACATCTAGTTTTAACTACCTGGTTGTTGCAGAGACACAGAATCTGGTAGGTTTCAAAAAGATTTTTACCCCAGGAAAACTCCTTCAGCCCCTGTGGTTTGTACCTTACATTTATTCCAATGGTTGGGAAAGGATATGAAGGCTTTGAAAGCAAAGATCTGCAAATTTTTGATCTTTTTTGATGATTTTTTCCACAAAAAGAGGGGTGACTGATTATTTTGGTATGGTGTGTGTGCCATATTTGATAGTAAACAGGCATTTCTGACTGCTTCTTCCCAGAAAAACTTTGGAAGTGATTCCTGATAAAAAAGAGAATGTGTCTAGTTCAGGATGGTGTGATTTTCTCTTTCAAATATACCTTTGTTCTGAGGATTCTCTGGAGGCAAAATTAGATGTATGAAAACATGAAAGTCTACCAGATTTTTGAATTTTTTGTTTGAAAATCCTCCCCCCATTGATCAAAAGCAACTTTTTTCCTCTTTTTATCCTGAAATGTTTCAATCAGCTTCTTTAGTTTAAAAAACTTATCACATTTCTGTTTCAGAATTCTGGTTAAATTTAATGAGGAATTTTAATCCACAATGGCAAGGAAGTATTTAAAGCCAGAGAAAAAAGGAGAATTAATAGGTCCTACCAGATCCAAATGAATAAAATCAATCAAAATTTGCATAGGATCAAAAATCCCATGAAATGGAAGTAAAGTTAGTTTTGATGCAACAATTTTTTAACAGGCTTTCAGGACAGAAACTCAGAGACCAAGTGACTTGATGGAAGCTGGTCCTGGATGACCAATCCAATGATTCCATAGGTCAGGATTTGGTTTGTTTAAGTTTAAACTTGGGGAATGATATGGAAAATTCATTAGTTGTCCTTGTAGTTTTCCAGAGAAGATAATTGTGTTCAGATTCAGGAGAGAAAATTTATCACCATCATTCATGATGATGATGGAGTATGAAAGTAAAGGAAAAATTTAAATGATATTTCTTCTGAGCTTTGGAACAAGCAGGCAATTTTTGAGAGCACAGTGAGATCCTTATATGACCAGATTAACATTCCCTTCACCAAGTGCAACTGATTGACAAGCAGTGCCACCAGTATTGATAGGAAAGTTTTTGAAGTCTTGGAATGTAGTGAAAAAGTTTTTCTTACCAAAAATGTTATATGTTGCACCACAACCCAGAATTGATTCATCCCCAGATATTCTCAGAGCCATATCCACAGAGAAGTATGCTTTTTTGTGAGTAAAATGAGCAGTAGGTTCTAAACCATATTTCCTTTTAAGCAGTCTTAAATGATGGAATGCTATTTAGCATTTTTATTGTGGATGAGATGTAACACAAGGATTGTTTCAACCATTTTAAAAATGGAAAACTAAAAAAATGATACTTGGAATAGGCATTTTTGACATGAGGTGTGGCAGGATTCACAGTATTTTTAGCTGCTGATTGGCTTTTGGAACTAAGATGGTGGAAATATCTTTGTAATTGATTCAAGATGATTGAGGGCTTTTCCAAAGCAATTTTGTTGATAGACAGTCCATAAAAGCAATGATATAAATGGTTATTATTGAATAGTTTTCTAAGGAATTTGTAGGAAAAATTATCATTAGGTATGTCAATTTTGAGAAAGAAATATCCATGAGTGCTTTATGAAAACAATCTATAAATTTCTGGAGATCCCCTGCCATCCATTACATCCATACCCATCAAAAATTTAGTGCTGACACAGAGCCATACTGATCATTGATATTAATCCAGAGATGTGTGGCATTCTTTTTTTCATACTATTCATTACTGAGATAAAAAATTCCAATTTATGCAACTTTTATCACTAAAACTGCCTTTTGAATAAGTTTTTTCAATTTTTTGATTGTAGCAGTTGTGGCATCCTTGCAAGTTTCATTTCCACAGACATCCATGAAGTCTCTTTATTAAAGATTTATTTCCATCTGCATGTTCCATTCATTCAAATTAGTAGCATCCAACACCATGAGAAATTTTATGTCAATTTCTAGCAAGTGCCATCAAGGAGTCTCCAGTTGAAACTCTCTCCAAACTATGGTTTAAGCTACCACAATCCTTCATCCAAGTTTTTGGTGCACAGTTACTATGCACAATGTACATTTACTGTGCAGTGGAGCTTGTTTAAAGCTTTACTGGAGCTTGGTTGGAGCTTTACCTGAGCTTGGTCATAGATTGGGCCAGAGATCCTTGATGGCACTTTCTAACAAGTGCAATCAGATTTTTTGTGGGGCAAGATGGTTACATGGACATTTTTCTTTCATTATCTCTCTTTCATGAAAAATAGAGGGTTTTTGAATTTCATTTATTATTTTTTGTAGCACAAGTAGCAATGGGACTGTAAATCTGTTAGAATTGAAAGAACTGAAAGTTTGATACAAATCCACAATCATCAGGGGAAATTGAAGGAGAAAGTATGAATATGATCAGAAGGAATACCTGGAAGGTGAAAATTAAGCACGGGAGAACCAAATTTGAGCCTATATAAGGAAGAAAAAAGTGTTGAATTGTTAAGAGGACAATTAAGGCAAGCTGGGTGATGCAAGCAAAAGTTTGAGAAATATAGCATATTATTTAAGCTATGGATTTATGGTCTTCTTTTAAAGGAAAATAGTGGATCTTGAAACATCTTTGGTGATTTGAAATGAACAGAGTGAAAACAGATCAACAAAAAAAATTGGAAAGAAGGAAGATCATGAGATAAAAATGATACCAAAGGAAAATGATATCCATCTAATTTTGGAAAGAAAGTCTGAGAGTCCTCAACCATAAATTCTAACAATGCCAACCTATTTTCAATCTGTTTGAATTCTGGGTGGATTATTGGATGACTAAAAGCACATTTCACTGAAATTTAAAACACATGAAAATTTTTTTTAAATAAAAATTTAAAGGAAAAAAGAAAAATAATTTTGAAATAAAAAGTAAATTTTATTGAACCTAAAAATTCATTCCACTTAAACTCAAAATTTTTCTGCAAGCTCCTATTTCAGATCCAACTGAAAAAAGTTTTAAACCATGATATTAAAAATAATTTACACTATCAATTATTATCAACCAAAAAATCTTTGAAAAAATAAATCTTTCCCAATTTGATGTAGGTTCACTCACCAACCATACCCCTGAAATCCTACTCCTTAACCACCCAACAGATACTAACAAAAAATTACAACCCCACTATGTCTCTTTGGGGCCATTTTGATATTTCACATAAAGCATCAAATTTATTTTGCATGAAAAAAATAAATTCACCAAAATGAAGTCTGAAATTTACAGCAGGGAAAAATTAGGGGTGTTGACTGGCCTGTGCCTTTGTTTCCTTATTGGTGAACAATGTTGTCTCTAAAAATTCTCCAAAGTTGGAAAAATTAGAAACAAAGGTGGACTGTGAATTTCAAATTTTTGTAAAATTAAATAATGCTGTGTTTAAAATCTGTGGAAAATTAAAATAACATTTATTTCACTTTGGCAGAAACTGAATAAAAAAATTATCTTACCCTGATGGAAAATGAAATTCAACTGAATTTCAACTTGGTATAAAAGTTGAATTCATCAGAATTTCACCTTGATAGAAAACTTGGTTTAATCATATTTCCATGTCAAAGAAACAATAGTTCACTTGAATTTCCTGGAAAATTCTATTTTTTTCCAATGAAATCCAATCAATGAGTGCTTACATCCCATTCTTTTATTTTTACTTGGGAAAAAAAAAATTAAAAAAAAACTTAAGTGGAAAATAAAGTTTGATTGTGGGAAATTGAGTCAAAATAATTATCCTTTCAAAAAACATTTCTAAAAAAAGGATGAAATATCTATTATCTACATTTAAAATCTTGGGTGGGGGGTGCTGTTTCAATGCCACAACTACTTCTTATGGCATGCCCTTTTTTGGTGTTTGCACCCCACAAGCCTTTATGATTTTATGAAATGGAAAATCAAGCTGAATCAAAGGTCTGAATTGCACAATATTTTTTGTGAATCCTGAAAGGTTCCATGATAAATTTCAGGTAGGAGATCTCTTGGTTTATTATCATTTTCACTTTACTGAATTCCTGCAGAGATAAACTCTTCTCAAAAAATGGGAGAAGAAAAATACTAATCTTTTGTGAATTTTTGGCTGGAGGTGGAACCTCCAGAGACAAGGAGATCACAAGGGAAAAAAAATCCAGAGAAGCAGGAGCAAAAAGAGTGCGAGATTTTTTTGAATAAAAGCCTCAGGGACTTTGATTTGGGCTGAGGAGGCAGTGATTTCCAGTAACATTGGTGGGACTGGAACAGAGAATTTTGGAGAGGAAACTCCAACAAAAACCAGATCAAGATTTTAGGGCCTGGATTTTCCCCATTTTTGGAAATTGGCTAATTATTGGCTATCCCATCTGCATGTTTCTCCAGTTCAAGAAATTAAATTTTTAAGTTATTCACAGCAGGGAGTTGGTTACAATAGGTTTTTTACCAATTCTTCAGGAAAACATTTTTAACTGTTTTTCAGAGGAAGGACCCACAATTCTGATTTTATATCTTTTTAATTGAGGAAGAAAACATTTTAAATAGGTTTTCTTCTGGTCTTTTTCCAGGGATCTTGGCTGATTTTTGCTGGTGTTTCATGACCAAGTGGACATAGAATATTGCAGGAAATTTCCCAAGGGGACCATAACCAAATGGAAAATTTTATCTTAGAAAGAAATCTCACAATTTTTTCAACCTGAAGTGCATGAGAATAATTGATTTTGATTATTAAAGTATTGAAAAGAGGTGGTAGTAAATTTGTTAGATTCATTTCATGTGATTTTAAGTTGAGGGGTACAAGGGTATTGTTTGGGGTAGTGGGGAAGATTCATGAGCAATCCTGGGAACAGAATTCAATTTGGGAACAATTTTGGTTTTAATATAAATAAATGATATGAAATTTCACCAAAAAACCCAACTTGTTGTAGAAAAAGTCCCGGGAATCACTTAAGGAGATACTGATCCAAGGAAAGGAACTTAACATTCTGAAGTAGGATGGTTGAATTCAAAGAAAAGGATACCATGGGGAATTTTCTTTTAAGAGTTAACATGGAACACACCAATTTATGATGGAGAATGCAGGTAAGAAAAGATTATTTATTATACCAAAGCAAAAAGGGGGTACAGAAGACCATATTTGGAAAAAAAACCAAAAAACAGGATTAATACTCAAAGTCAAGAAACAAGTTTATCGCCTGATTGGGAATTTTATCTTTGGGGAAATGGGCAGAGGAGATGTAAGTATTTTTTGATAACCTACAAATTTGGAGGAGAATAAAAATGGGGAGCCTTGCCATGGCAGATTGATGATTAAGAAATTTTAGATGAAAAATTATGGTGGTTATCCCTTAAAAATTCAGGAATTCAGGCAGAAATGCATTTTTAAATATTTAAATTTGGATATAAAAGAAAAGGAAAAGGAAAATTCCCCTTCCACCATGATCTCAATTTTATGAACTTCAACTTTACATAATTGTGACAGATCTGACAGAAGGTTCTGTGAATATTGGTTTAGTGAGGGTCTCTTCCATGATTCCTTTCAATTACTATTTGATTTATTTCATTTTTTTACTCAAGAAAATCATCCCATTGTTATATTATTACATCATGGGATTATGGAAGCCCATCTATATTTTACCTGTGGCTTTTTTTAGAATTGAGAATCAAGTGAGGATTTTACAAATCCAGAAATAATCTTACTTATCCTTGGTTGGAAATATCTCATATTGTGATTCAATACCACACTGCATGGGAAGATAGAGTTGCAGAGAAGAGAAGTTAGGACTGTTTTAAAAAGAATAAGTGAAAACAAAATATATTCCCTTACTTTGAAAAGATATTTTGTCACAAAAAAAATACAGAAATGTATGGTAGCAATAAAAAAATAAACATTCTTGAATCATAGTGTATTTTCTTATTGTGGGAAAAATTTTCAAAATTCCCCATTTTAGGAAAGATATGCTGGGTGTGTTAGAGTTAGAAAATCCAGAATGTTTTTAATGGCAGTTTTCAAACCAAAAGAACCAGTTCAAAACTTCCATTAAAAACTTAAAAACCCCACTTATTTCAAATCAGGCATGTCAAAGTTACCTGTAAATGAATGGATTTTTTCAAATATAATATATAAATTTCCATTTTATTTTTCTATCTCCTAAACAAATCAACTCCAATCTCCAGACTGCTAAACACACTGAAATTCATTCACAAAAGTAACAAACCATCTGGATGATAATCTTCAAAGTATTTCAATCAATTACATACTCATCTAAAGTTCCTGCTTCTCTCTGAACAACCAAATTTTCTCAATAATCTCCTTGAAACCACTCAATCCAATTTGCACCCAAGCTCACTGCATCCATTGAATCTGTTGAAAATTCTGCCCTTTTCAACCTCCACCAATTCCACACTTGGGATCAAAATGCAAACATACCCATTCACTAACTCATGCACTCTCTCACTTTTATCTTCACCTAACCATCCAATTTGATTTTTTTTTGTTTCTCATCAACTCCCTCTACATTGTTTCAATAAATTCAATAATAAATTCTCAAATTAATAATCAAGATTGATCTTTTTTCTAAGTGTAAAGCCAAAATACTTCTACTACCACTGCTACTAAAACTATGGAAATATACCCCTATTTATCCCTAAATAAGCATGAGATTGATGACTACTGTAAGGAAGGAGTAATCTATCCCCTGCTTGCATGAAACAATGATTAAGATAGGTAGGTAAATCTGTGGTCCAACTGTATGATGAGACCATCAAGAAAGAAATCACATTCTTAAATCTATCTTGGGTTATACTTATGATTCCATTCCATGATCCTGGGTCCCTTTGATTTCATGAACCAACATGATCTCAAGATATTTGCCAATTATTGGAGTATTCATCTTTGATTAAACCAATCTTTACCATCCTATTGACTCTTTAACCTATCAAGAGATCACTTTTGATCCAGCACCTTGATCCTGATTGCACCAAGCTTGTGGTCCTCTTGAACTGAGAAAATCACAGATCATTTTGGACATCCATTGAGGTGGGTCAAACATGATGGACAATGAAATTGAAGATAGGACACCCAAAGATTGATACTTCCACAGAGATTTTTTTTTCTTCTTTCTACCTATTTTCCATCAATGGTGTTTTTGTGGGCTCAAGAAAACCCTTTTAATAACTGAAAAAATTTTTAGAGATAATCCAATCATCTGCTTCTGGCCTTCCATGGGGGGACAAAAATTAATTATTGATTGGTTCAAAGGATGGGGTGAAACCTTGAGGAATTAGTGCACCATTTATTGAAGACTGATGAGAATAAAAAATTAAATGACTGTTTGAAATGGTGATTCAAAAAAAATGGCTTTCAGGAATTTCATTGATCCCTTCCAAAATCATCATCCAGCTGTCAAGGGGGTTGAAATTGCATTCATATTCACAATAAAATTTCATTCATGAGTTTCCTCCTTCAGTCAGTGTTAAGAATTATCTGAAAGAGACTCACTTTTATGTGTTCCTTATTCCAAATTGCACTGCATGGATGAGTAGAGTGCAAACAATTTGATCATAGAATTTCAAAATCAGTGTTCTGAAGAAACAATTTCACATTTTACCCACATAAATATTGAATGGGAAATCTAATTGATCATCCCTTCAATCATAATTTTTCCCTTAATCTATCAATCTAAACAACTCAATTCTATCTACTCTTCTTTCTACTTCACCTAAACTCATCCCATCAAACTTTTCCTTCAAGAATAAGCTTCAAAGGAAATTTAAGCTGGTAATCAGTAATTGACTTGGATCACTCAATTTCATCTAACCAGTTATTTCCTATTTCTAGAATCTTCATCATCCCCACTATCAGGAGCTTGTGGTTTCTGGAATATTTTAGTGGGCTTATAGGGAATGTCAATGGAGTATTACCACCCTTTTCATTAAAATAAGTATCCCAATGCTTAAGGAAAAAGCTTTCAGAACAAAAGAATGAATAGATAAACTTGCTGTATTTAAGAGGAAAAAATAATTCAAAATTATGTGACTTTGCATCATTTTTTTTAAATTTTTTTAGAATTTTATTTTTAAAAAAGTGAAAAAAAATAATCAAACTTTATATTTGAAACTTTTCTCATGGGCCTATGGATGAAGAATTTCTTTTGTTGAATGAAAACTTCATTGCAATTGTAAAATTTTAAATTATTTGGAGTATTGAAATTTAATTCATCCAAGGATCAAATTCTTTAAGCAAGGAAAAAATGTAAAAACTGGAGCTAAATAGAACATTTTTCAACCCAATTATCTCAGAGACTCCCAAAAGATTCTATAATAAAAGCTTTGCATGTTTTATTTACTCTTGAATCTAATCAACCAACAGGGGAAATCTTATTGATTTTTTCTGATTTATCAAAAATGTAAACAAAACTGAGCAACTTGTTTATCAATTTGGTTAAACTGGAATAAAATAGCCCAAAAGGCTTGATTGGTTCAATAAAGATAAAAAATTCAAAAACTCAAAAAAAAGTATGCATGTTGAAATTGAACAAATATTCCTGTGGGCACACTTATTTTGAGGAAATTGATAATAAGTATTCATGCTTGGTTGTTATAGCTCCAGTTCTTATAAACAAATAATTGACCCCCTTCCCCCTACCCCCTCCTGGAATTAATTCCAAGAATATTTTGCCACAATAGATCTGATTAAACTTTCTAGCAAGTTAAATCAAGGAACTCAGGCCCAATCTATGAAAAAGCTCAGGCCAAGCTTCAACCAATCTCAGTTTAAATTTCAACCAATCTTCACTGCACAGTCACTTTGCATTGGGCACGGTGACTGTGCACCTAAAACTTGGTTGGACAATGGAGATTGCTTCAACTATTGATTGGAGAGAGCTTCAACTAGAGATTCCTTAATTTCACTTGCTAGCAAGTGATATCAAATATTTCATGGTTTTTATACAACATAAAACAAGATAATCTCTAGAAGAATCCCTTCAACCAAAATTTCCTTCCCCCTATGAAATTCAATCTTTCTGATACCCCATGAAACTCTCAGATTCCCATCCCAATCTAATCTGTATCTGAAATTTCCACATTGATTTCTTAATTTCCCAAATTGCAATCATTTATTTTACTCAGTCAATTCTCTCTTGGTTAGTATCCCATGGCCAATCTTTCATCCTTTTTCTCTGCTGATTTTCCCACCTTTTGTCCCAGAATTAAACTAACCAACTTTTTAAGCTTGTAATTTGATTATTTCATTCACCCAATTTCCAATTATTGGATTTTTTAGTCCCATTTCAAATTTCTTTACTCCCAATATAAAATACCTATTAAATCCCCCAAATACAGAAACTGTCCTGGAGCCCCCCAAGTTCCAACCAATGAAAACTCCCTGGTTCAAAATTTTGAGTACACTCTCTGCCCACAACCCACTCACAATTTGAAGTAGAAGTGCTTTTGGTGCCAGGATTTAGGATGAAATTATCTGAGCATGTACCCTTTGTGGTATTTCAGGGATTCAGAATGCCTTGGGATCAGAGTCTTTGCCACATCACAATGTCTGCACTACACTACAATCAGGGCATATCATCTTGAAAAAGTGATTGATCAATAGGTACCACAGTTTACAGTGGGTCATGGCTGTTCCAGGTTTTTTTTTTCAAAAAATTTTCAATGATAACCTGGTCAAACAACAGTTACAGAGGCACTAAGGACTTCCAACCTTTTTGCACTCCACAAGCCCAATCTGCAAATCTTGGGACCAGCCCAGGGATGGAGAGACTGGGCCACATGCAACACAATGAGCTCATCAAACATTGAGTATATTGATTATGGGGATTGGATGAAGTGCACTTGGAGACACAGATATGGAAAAGGGGGGTATTCAAATTTATAGAGCCCCAAAGACAGGGAGAATGACATTTGGGGGGGGCTTAATAAATTTTTTCTCATGAAGGATTCTGGCAATTTGATTTTTATTGAGTGCTATCAAGTCCCTCTAAGGATGATTAAATTGAAAAAACCGTTGACAAGTCCATTTGTTGAACAGATTTATCACAATAGTGGTGGATGCTGAAAAATACTTTGTTTTTTAAGAATGCTTGGGCTGGGCAGCAATTTTTTTTTTCTAATTTTTTTTTTTGGTCTAATTGATTTTTGCACAAGTTTAATCTCTGGCTTCCAGGGAAGATTGAGACAAAAATTGGTTTGAAACCCAGAGATTAAACTTGGTCAAAAATTGATTCAACAAAAAATCTCAAAATAATTTGTTGCCCAGTCCAAGCTTTCTTTAAAACACAATATTTAGATCATGACACCTTTGATCAATGAACTCAAATTGACCTGTGGTGTAAGTCAGGCAATTTGGGTTGTATGTACAACCAAAATTTTCATCTTCCCAGGGCCTCAGCTACAAGCGTAATTTTGTGGGGTGGTAACCTCAACCATCTGTTGCATTCTGGTTTGCTTGACCATATTGGCCCATTTGTTCTTTAAAATTCTCCCAACAAATGTACCGTTTCGGCACATGATCAGTCCGGGTTTCTCCTGTTTCATGCTTTGAACGGATCTCACCAATACTCCAGTTTGACTTTGGGAGGGCTGCAATCCTCAGAATGCAGCCACGTCTCAGTAGCAAGGAGGGTACAAGACCGCCATCAAGCCAATTGCCGCGGAAAAGTCTGGTCTGAAGAGGCTCAGGCATGATGGGTGTCAACCCGAGACAATAAATTAAAACAGTCACGCCCTGCCAATCTCAACCCAAGAAATTGTTGCCCAGAAACTAGGAAAGTACCAATCACGTGAAATAAGCAAGCCAGTTTTCCTGATCACAACCTGGTCCAAGCGTCACAGGCTGTGTTACTGATAATTACATAGCAGCACCAGATGCTGGTATAATTTTAGGTTCAAGTCGCGTGATTTATGGGCGGGATGAACGAAGCGCAGAGACTCAAAACAAAGGCCCACATAGCCCCCCCCCCCCCTTGAGTCATGAGCAATAGAATCATGGATCGGCTCTCATTTCAACTCGTGCAAAGGCTCACAAGGGAGGAGTTTAACAGAATTGGAAGCCAGTAAAATTCATCATGAATTTCATCGATAACACTTCAGGTACACAGAAAGCATAAGAGTTTTCGGCTGGCCGCCAATCCAAGACGCTCCCGGTCTTCTACTCGTAAACATTGGTTTCGGCGGTTAGTCGGTACTGGACAATTCCTGAAAGGGAGAAGGTTTCAGAGAATCAATTTGAAAAATCTTTGACGGGAGGATCAATCCATCAAACTGAGAAGGGAGAGGGTTACTGACCCTCAGGGAACCAAAGTGCTAGTGTGCATATCGAAATAAACCAAGATTGTCAGTGGGAGTAATGGAGTCATAAGGGAAGCAAGGGTGAACGGAAATCTAATAAGCATACCAATCTCCTTCTGAGCGGATTCAACCGAGTCAGAGCCGTGGCAGATGTTTCGACCCATATCGATGCCTGAGATCGTGAAGAGATGAGCAACCGGAGCTGACGACGGATCTAGGAAATTAAGAGACGTGGATTCATACCAAAATCACCACGGATGGTACCAGCAGCAGAAGCTAAGGGGTTGGTGGCACCAAGCATGGCACGACCTTGCTTGACAACCTAAGACAGGGAGTCACGACCGTAAGAGGGATAATAAAAGAGTCAGGACCTGGCGCTGGTTCATCTCAATTCCTTCATTCACACTTACGTCTTTACCCTCGAAAACGATGGCGACGACCGGACCGCTGCTCATAAATTGAGTAAGTTTAGGGAAGAAAGGCTTATCCTTGAGGTCACCATAGTGCTTCTCAACGTGATCCTTGGACGCGTGAATCATCTTTAAGGCTACGATCTTGTATCCTCGACGTTCAAACCTATAATTGGATCGGATTCTCGCTCAAGTCGGGACCGAATGACACCATGAACTGTGGAAAAAAAAAGTACAGAATATGGAAGGAGTAAAATCTAGAAAGATCACCTTACCTTCCAAGAATCTCTCCCACGAGTGAACGTTGGACACCATCGACCTTAACCACTGGGGGGACGTAAGCATCAAGACGGAGGGGGGGGGGGGGGGTCATCAAACTACTGTACTCAATTTTTTCTTCCTTGAACCTGAGGCAAGGAAAGACCAAGTCAGAAGCGGGATCTGAAGCACGTACTAATGAAAGTTTGCTCGACGTTAGACATGATGATAATTTTCTTAGGGAACTGATGAGATGATAGGATTCGTCAGCTGATGATCTATGTATGCAATGATGGGGGTGGTTTGGCAGTGAGAAGGTCTTCTCTGGCGGACAGGCTTCCCTCCCTGGAGCGGTGATTGGTTTCGATCGGGGCCAGTCGCCCAGGTTAGGTCTCGCGCCCTATCCCATCCCCGCGGGTCGGCGGCGGGTTCAGTCAACCTGGGAGACCAAATTAGGCCACACTACGTGTTACAGGAGATGTCACAGAAAGCCGTGAAACGCTGTATGTACCGGGGGGGGGGAAGTCAGTCTGCACACTGATGTGTGAAATGAAACAACCAGGATGTGGTATTGGTTTTGGAAAATAATTTGAAAATGAATGAATTCAATTGAACTCAAACCCTTTTGAATCAACATAAATATGGCAAAGATTAACACTTTTTTACTCTTTATTTTTGAATATGGATGAATCTCTGCCTGAAAAAATAAAATAAAAACACTATGCAAGTTTTCAGATATTTTGCTCAGTAAAATTCAACATTCAACATTTACTTTTACTTGGCTTCTTTTTTTCTTTTTAAGGTGTAAAATCATTCATCAGATCAAGATGATTTATTTTTGAAAGGATTTTATTTTGTTTGAAAATTGAACCTAGTTTACAAGCAATGGGATGAGCCCCTTCTTGAAACCAACAAAACCAACAATTTTCAAAAAATTCTGGTAGCTCCAAAAATGGAAAACATTCAAATTAAATTATACTGCAGAGCTCAAATAACATCAGAGATATTTTATGCTTGAATTTGATGAGTTCTCAGATACCCATCTTGATTATTTAATCACAATATCATCAAACCCACAGAAAAACCACATTGATCTGATTTGTCTTTACTATGAATGAAACAATGAAATTTCAGTGGTTTTTTTTAAAGTGCTATTCTCATTCTTCTTCAACATTACATCTATTAACAATAAAAATAACCACAAAAGAAGGGTTTATTTCTTGTCTAATTTCTAGAACATCTATTTTGGTGTATTTCAGTAACTTTTTGCACCATGAAAAATTTGATATCACTTGCTAGCAAGTGTCATCAAAGAATATCTGGTTGAAGCTCTGTCCAATCTCTAGTTGAAGCTATGCTCATGCTTCAAGCAAGTTTTTGATGCACAGTCACTGTTCATTGTAGCTTGGATAAAGCTGGACCTGAGCTTGGCTAGAGCTTGAACTGATATTGGTAGTAGATTGGGCCTGAGTTCCTTGATGGCACTTGCCAGCAAGTGACATGAAGTTTTTTGTGGTGTTGTTTTATTTTTCAAAAAATGATAGTTGAATTATTGTGCTCATCAAACAAGTTCCATCTTGAAGAACAGTTGCTAAAATACATTATCATACAATTAAAAAAAATGAATTTTTTTTTTTTTGGATTGGAAAATTTGGCCTTGAAAATGTGTCTAAAAATAAAACTACTGATATTGGCCAATCAGTGGGAAGACTTACTTCCCCCCCTGTACATACATGACATGTGATCCAAGCCGCTTTGCCTTGGAGCATCCAAAATCATGGCTGACAAATTTTTGTTAGGGTGCTTTTGGAAACCTTGAGGCCTTGTCACTCTAACTATGGATGAGCCCCCAGGGACCTGCAGCCAAACATCCCATTGATTTGTAGCTGTAGACTTTGATATTGGGGGGGGGAGGGGGGGGGGGGGGAGGAGGGGGGGGAAGTACATGCTCACAGCCAGTTACAAGGCCAAAAACTTGTTGAATTTCTTAATCAGACTTTCAACCCTAAATTGCAATACTTTTATACTGCAAAAGCTCACAAAATGGCCAGAACCAACTGGTTCTTCTGGTGAAGGACTTTGCTGTGGTGAGACCAGCCATTAAACAAACCCTTAATCTGAACCTTGAAACTCTCAATGTGCCCAATCCAGTTCATCACTCAGCCCAAGGAGTCATTCTTTTTGCACACTTGCATGAACTTCTCAATCCTCCAAGATATAAAATGGGTGCAATCAATCATTCTTGACATTCCTACCCCAACTCACCTATTGTATTTGTCCTTAAGCTTGCAAAATGCACTAAGATTTTCCATTTTTTCTCATTGAATCCATTTTTTCCTAACTTTTTTTTTTGGGGGGGGTGTCAGCTTGCTACTTGGACAGAGCAACCTGTCAAAGCAGATTAAAAACAGAAATAAAATAATAAAATCAGAAGGAGTGAGAAATCCATGAATATTATTACAGAAATGGATTCCCCACCCAAAATTAGGTAGGGTCACTCACTGACCCCACCCTTGAATTCTAACTCCTTACATTTTCAAATAATTATTAAACAAAATAACCAACAGACCACAACACCACCATGGCACCTTTTGGCCATTTTAACATTTCACACATTATGCCATGTATATGTTTCACACCTAAAGTTCAGTCAGAATTGAGGTGTTGTGTATATTTCAGGAGTTACAGGTGGATTTGTGTTGTGTCACAATTCCCGCGCGCAGCCCTGCATTCATACAGTAAGGGTACACACCCCTGACACTCAATATGTAGGCGCATGTCAAAAGGCCCGCATGCAAAATGACTGACTGGCCGCAGGCAACAGATTCCCGCACGCAGCTGTCAAGCCTGCGCGCGTCAACAAAAATTGTACTAAGCCTGACAGCCAGGTACCGCAAGAAAAGGCTACAACATGCATGCATACATCATGTATATGTAAAACCTTGACTGCCGGACAGAGGGATGTCTGAAATCTAAGAATATTGAATAAAAATATATGAAAATCAAAATATAAAGCAAATAAATTGTGGGAAACAATAATGAAGGTTGTCACGTAAATAAGATTGCCAAATCTTTATGAACCACAAAACACAACAAGGAGTTAACCTAAAAATTATTAAAAATTCCCAACATGTGCAGAAGATGCCGTAGAATCTACTAATACCCACTTCCACCCATGTAACTCAAAAGAAATTAATACAAAATAAGGAAATGTGTCTGAATCATAAAAATAACAAATTAACATTTAAGCACCTTCTGCCAATTATTTCACAAAGAAATATGACATAGACAAGGCCAGAAGATTGACAGCACCAGAACTACGTGCCAAACTAGCCCTGGCCAGCCTGCTAGCCTCAGCAACCAAGCACAACCCTCTCTACGTGCCATGAGAAGGTCTTGTTACCCCAAAAAGATATATAAACAACCCTTTTTAAGTGATTTAAACCCCAGTAATTTATAAGTATCAATCCAGACCCCTTGCCATCCGTGATAAAGTGTTTATTCAAGATAAAAAAGTGATATATGGCTATAGTCTGATAGTATTATTAATAATTCTGGCCCCATCATCGATTCCGTGAAGAATATCAGAAAATAACCCCAATAATTGTCCTGAGACCCTTTCAACCGTGAATCTCTGCAAGCTTCTTGGAGTAAGTACTTAAACTAGTAAGTTGTCTCCTTCTTGCACCCAGGCATAAGTGCTGTAAGACAGCCAGTCCACCCATCCCCTTGAGTTAGTCTTTTGTGAGCAATCATTTAAGACCTCATTCTCCCAAGGTCTTTACACAGTTCAAAAGAGCCCCTTTGTCACACAACCACCCCACGTAATATAGGGCAATTCTTAGATGATCGTGAGCGCAAAGGAATACCAAGTGCAAGGGAAAGTGCAAATAGCAAGACCCAGTTGCAACGTGCGAACTTGGTTATGCCACTCAACAAACGGCAAGATGAATGGAATGTTTTCCAAAGAAGGAAACTCAAACTGAGTCCAATGTGATAACTAGGTTGCAGCAAAATGTGAGAACGTATGAAATTAACTAACTGAGGAGACAATCATCAGGCAAGAGGATAGCCCTTATAAGGTAATCCAAAGTGACTAGATACAACCTGGTGATGAGCTAACTACAGTTGAAGCGGTGAGGCAATGATTGACAGGAACGGGATAGGAAATGAAGCAGTGGTATAGATCCAAGGTCTTAGCGTAAGTGCAAGACAATAGAATATGAGCATTGTGGTGTCAATTTATAGACACGGATTGGGAACTGTGTTGCAGCTGCGCGCTCAGCATTGGGGGCAAGCGGGCTCAGCATTAGGGTATGCAGAGTGCTCAGCAGCAGCAACTGCTGGATCAGCAGCAGCCGCTGTTTGGCTCCGCACCTGGTGGACAGGTTGGGCTCAGCATCAAATGCGGTGTGGGCAGCAATCCGCCCCGGAGATCGGATTCGGAAGGTAGTGCGCTCAACTAGGTTCGCGGGAGCGCCGGTTTGGATACGTAGGGGTGGAGAAATCCGTGGGCTATGAAGGAACGGATGGAGCGCGCGCGCAAGCGCGCGGATCATGCCGGATATTACCGAACACCCACAACGGGCGCGGACAAACGGATACGGACAGGCGCGGGGGCTCTGAGTAGGGCGCGGTGCAAGGACCGCTTCATGAGAAGGACAAACCGGATGGACAGAACGGCATACGGACGACGGGGGAGTTTGGTACGGAGGAGGTGGGGAGAGGAGGCTAGGATTTCTGTTTTGGGATTGTTTTCTGTTTCTTTGTCATACTTTCATTTGCACGTGTACTTAGGTTAGGGTTGAGGGGGAGGACTTATCCTCACTCCCAACTCTGGGTTAGAGGAGGGGAGGCATGGATGGATGCAGAGGAGGAAGAATCACATCACATCATTGGATTGGATCACTCATCTCACCAGGAGATTAAAGGAACTCATACCGGATACACATCCAGGTGGAAAGTTCTTAGGATTGAAGGATTGGCGATTTCTCTCTCTCTCTACTTCTCTTTATCTCTTTATTTCTATTTCTCATTTGAGTGCGACTTTGGACATCCTCATCTCCTTTCAAACGCAGGGAACCATTAACTTCCGAACCTTGGGACAATTATAGGGGGATAACCTTTATTCTTTCCACATCTGGGGGTCTGGCCGGGAAATAACCTTCCGTTTCTTGTCTTTCAAAGGTAACTGGGCGCGATGTCCTATTCATACCTCCCTACAGTCACTCCTTCTTCTTCTTCTCCTTCTCCTTTCGTCTCTGGGTCTGCTACTCCGACCCCACTCTTTTCTTCCATCCCTCCTCCTCCCCCTCCCTCCGCTTGACCCAGGACAAGCTACGCCATTCCCCCATTGGTCTCCAGTGACCATGAACCCACTCGTCCGGTTTGCATCAGGCCGCGCAACTACCCTCACATCCAATTCAACACCGCGGATGTGGAGCGATTTATCTCGAGATACAAAGGTATCGCAGATGCGGAAGGTGCGTCAGATGCTGATAAGGCCCAGCTTGTCGTCCTGTTCATTATGGACAAAGAGAAGCTCTGGGATGTGGAGGAAATGGAAGGCTACAAGAATCAAGATTGGCAAAAACTGAAGGCGGAGATCCTAACGCGGTGGGGTAGGCGCGAACCTCGATTCCGGGAGAGCAATTTCAACCGCGTGGCCTTGGAGGCGAGCGCGCGTGGAGGGGTCAGAACGCGGGTGGAGCTGGCGGAGTACACCTTGACATTCAATTGGATCTATTGGTACTTGTCAAAGAACAAGGTGGTGGCGGGACAGACGGGGGCCATGAAACGCATGTTTCTGGGCGGTTTAGGCGCTCAACTCCGGGCAAGGGTGCAGCGGCATCTTTAAAATCACAAATTGGTAAAGCGGTCATTGGACGGGAGCATTGCGCTCCTTCCGGAGTTGGCTGTCATTTGCCGGGCTGTGGAGAGTGAGCTCGACTTAGAGGAGCTTATCAAGGACACCGCTTAGTCCTTCCCAGCAGGATCAAAGAAATCCGCCCCCCAGGTTCCGGCTCTGATGCAATTTCCGGCCCCAGTTCCACCTACTTCCACGCGTGTTCCGGTTCCTCAACCCGCTCCTGCCCCTCCGGTAAGCAAATTTATGGAACTAATGAAGGATCTGAAGATCTGCATGAGCCGTATGGGCCAGCAGCAGCTGCAAGGGCCTCCAACTCACATGGTGGAAGGGTTTTGGCTGCCCAGTGCCTTTGTGCCAAGGGGGTGCTCATACTGCGGGGCAAACAGTCATTGGCAATTTGCGTGCAAGGAGCTTACAAAGGATCTCAGCGCGGGATTGGTTTGAATGGCGGGGATGGGGTACATGTTTCCAACAGGCAAACAGATTCCAATGGAGCCAAGCCAGCCAAACGCAATGCAGCAGGTGCGCACACGGGGTCAGGAGGCGGGAACGACGGCACAAGCGTCACTGGGCATCGTTACCGGTCCCGGATCATGGCAACCACCTTGGGTGGAAGCTGAGGTAAGGGTAGTGGCAACGGAAGAAAAGGTGGCAGTCTCCGATAAAATGGAGGTGGACGCAAAGAAGCAACCCCCATCGGCTGTTCGGAAACCGGCCGCGTGCGTGCCCCAAACCCTGTAGGGAAGAAGAAAGCTACAGACATTGTGCGAAGGGTGATGGGTAACAAGACTCCAGTTCCGCTGACCTTGCGGGAACTGGCAGCCGTGTCTTGGGTGGTGGTAGACAAGATGGTTCAGGTGTTGCGGGATTGCGGTCAGGGCCGGGTACCTCAGACGGTGCAGCGGGTTCATGTGGCGCGGGGAGTGCAAGTTGAAATTGGTTTTGACTCCGCTCGCTTACGTTCCAATGGTCATAGCGGGAAGGAAGGTGTGGGCAATGGTGGACAGCGGTTCAATGGTGAACCTGCTGCCATTGCGGATGGTGGATGATTTGGGGTTGGTTTGGCGGAAATGCGCAATGGGTCTCCGCACGCTTAACGGAGGGGAGTGTTGTGTGGATGGAGTAGTCAAGGAGGAGGAGGTCGAGGTCGCAAGGGTCCGCAGGCCTCTTTCTTTTCTTTTGGTTGATTGTGGGGATGTGATTTTGGGAAGGCCGTTCATGTTTGGGTTTTGAGCACAAATGGTTTTTGATCCGGAGGCCGGAACAGAGGCGTTGACGGTGGAGGATTTGTCCGGCGGAAGGTTCAAGACGACTATCTGCAATCACGGGCAAGGGAAGCGGAGGAGAGTGTTGGAGTATGAGGAGGAACCGGACGCTGAGTTGGTCTGCGATGGGCAACCTTTGGAGGATTTTTCCTAGTCGACCAAGGAGACCGCGCAGAACAAGCTCCGGTTTTGCGCGGGCGGTCGACTAATGAGGAGCAGGGAGGGGGAGGAAGGAAAGTGCAGGGCGCGCACGTCGCAGAAGTAAGTCCCTTTTCTCAGTATGCATCGCCCGAGGGTACTACGCTTCGAAAACCCTATCATTGTGCCACACTCATGAGCAAAGGCAAAAGCTGTGGTTCCGTTCTGTGCAGGACTTACAGCAAAGGATGCGTGCGGATGATGTGGTGCAACGCGGGCAAGTACAAGCCGGTGTCACAGAAGGTCTGACCAAGGAATGAGCCAATGCCCCAGGAACTGAACGGACCGCTTTGACCAATCCCTTGGTTGCAGGACCCTTGGGTCACGCCGATTAAGGCTTTGGGGTGGGTTACTAGTTTGGCGCGGATTGAAGCTTTCAATTTCGGCCCGACAGGATGGTTGAGTACAGAGGAGCGTGAGTTGCTGATTTTGGTTCTGGTTCTTTGGGAAAGAGCGCTCGCGTTCGGACAGGAAGAGCGGGGGCTCCTGAAAAACAATATTGGTGACCCCTTTGTCATCCCCACTGTTGATCACGAGCCGCGGCAGATCAAGCCAATTCCGATACCGCGGGCAGTCCGGGAGCAGTTTCTGGAGTTGGTACGGGAGTGGGTGAAGACTGGCCTTTACAAACAGTCAACGTCTAGTTACTCCAGTCCAATCTTTGCGGTGGTTAAGCAGGACGGAAAGTCGTTGAGGATTGTTCATGATTTACAGCGGCTCAACTCCTTTACAATCCGGGACGCAGGACGGCCCCCTCGCGTTGAAGAGTTCCTTGAGTCAATGGCGGGGCGCGCTTGTTACGGTTTAGTGGATGTGATGGGGGGATACAACCAGCGCGAGTTGGATCCTTGCTTGCGGCCTATAAGGGCATTTGAGACTGGGTTGGGAAGAATGCAGCTGACTTGGCTCCCGCAAGGCGCGACAAATTCCGTGGCGGTGTACCAGGCGCAAATGGCTTGGATCCTGAAGGATGATCTTCCGGAGGGAGTCCAAATCTTCATTGACGACGCGGGCATCAAAGGTCCGAAATCCAATTACGGGGGAGCGGAGCTGGCTGAAGTTCCTGGCGTCCGACGTTTCGTGTGGGAATATGCGCAGACATTGGAACACATCCTGTTTTGCATCAAGGAGGCAGGACTGACGGTGTTGGGGAAGAAGTTGGCGGTTTGTGTCCCGGCGCTCGAAGTCCTTGGCCATGTTGTTGCTTCCAATGGCCGGCGCATTGCAGAGAAAAAGCGGAACAAGGTCCTCAAATGGCCAACCCTGCGGACGGTGTTGCATATCCTTCAGTTCTTGGGATTATGTAGCTATGTCCATATGTTCATCGAGAGGTTTGCGGAGGTGGCAAGCCCGCTCCAATCGCTAACGCAGAAAGGCGCGGAGTGGAAGTGGGGGGAAGAATGCAATCGCGCATTCCAGAAGCTCAAGGATATCGTGGGACGTGACATTGTGCTCCGCAATCTTGACTACAATGCGGGAGGAATTAGGCTAGCGGTTGATTCCAGAGAATTTGGCGCAGGGGGGTTCTCACTCAAGAGGACAACGGCAAGGATAGGCCGGTACTTTACGAGTCGGTCACCTTCACTCCAACGGAAAGCCAGTACTCCCAGCCAAAGTTGGAGTTGTGCAGGGTCACCAAGATTGTGCGGCGGCTCCAGTATCTTTTGTGGGGGGTCCACTTTGAGCTTTTTGTGGATGCGGAGGCGCTGGCGCGGATTATCAATTCCCCGGCGTTGCCCAACGCTCCCATGACCAGGTGGGTGGCGTTTCTTCAACTTTTCTCCTTTGCTGTTGTTCATGTTCCAAGGAAAGCGTTCACTATGCCGGACGCGTTGTTGCAGTATCCAAGGGACAACCCATTTGAGGACGCGGAACTGCTTGATGTAGAGACCCCAGTTGTTAAGGTAGGGGTTGTGGAGGCAGGCGTTCAGCTGCCGCTCCGGCAGACCGGGCGGTACGCAATCCTTTGTGACTACTTGCGGGACCTTTGTTTTCCCAATGGAGCTACGGAGAAGGACATGCAATGGGCGAAGCGGCGGGCGGGGAATTTCTACGTACAGGAGGGGCAGCTTTGGCGGCGGAAGACTCCGGTTCCTCTTGTGGTTACCACTTCAAGGGCGGATCAGGAAGTTATCCTCCGGAGCCTTCACGATGATCTTGGTCATCAAGGGGATGTTGAGATGCGGAGGCGGGTCAAAGAGCGGTTCTGGTGGCTGGGTGTAGTGCGTGCGGTGCGGAAATGGCTGGCGTCCTGCAAAGCCTGTCAACAGCGGAGCGCAAGCCTGCCCAAGGAAGTTGGAAACCCCATGGGGGAAGACGCCCTCTTTGGTCAAGTCTTGCTTGATGTTGTCCACATCAAGGCTGGTAAGTTTGCCTATCTGCTTGTCACGCGGGACAACCTGTCCGGTTGGGCGGAAGCGCATCCGTTGGTCAAGCTCTTGGCTGACAAAGTTGCTCTATTTCTGGAGGAAGATTGGTTCGCGTGGTAGGGTTGCTTTGTCTGGTCACAGTGGACGGAGGGGCTGAGTTTCGCGGCCGTTTGGTTGAGTTGGTGAAGAGTTGCGGAGCCAAGTTCAGGCGAGTAACAGAGTACTATCCCAAGGGGGCCAGCATGATCAAACGCGGGCATCAGCCAATCAAGGAAGCCCTGGTCAAGATGTGTGGGGAGGACGGTAAGCGCTGGCAGGAGACCCTTCCAATGGTTCTGTTTGCGGATTGGATTTTGGTGAAGCGGTTGACAGGCTACTCGCCGTACGAGTTACTTTTCGGGCAGCGCCCCATGCTTCCGGTGGACATTGAGTTGGAGAAGTTCCTGGGGGTTGACTGGTGGAACATGAAGACTTCCGCCAAATTGCTTGAGGCTTGCACCAAACAGCTCCTTTGACGGGACAGAATGCTTGCAAAGGCCGCGGACCGGCTGAAGAAGACTCGGAGGGCGTTGGTGCGCTATTGGGACGAGCGCTGCTTGCATTCCCTCCAGGATCCCTTGCGGAAGGGAGATTTGGTGCTCCTGTACAACCAAATTCTGGAGTCTCAGTGGTGGAAGTTGTTTGCTAACCGGTGGAACGGCCCGTTCCGCGTGTTGTCCAAGTTCGAGGGCGGCAGCTATCAGTTGGAGGAATTAGACGGCACTCCGCTGAAACGGAAGGCGGCGGCTTTGCATGTCAAGCGCTTCTTTGCGCGAGGATCTACCTTGTTCAACAAAACGGCGGAAGGGGGTGAAGGATCTGACAAGGGGAGTGTCGAGCGCGATCCGGGGATTTGTCCTCGGGCAGAGAAGCAGAGACCGTGCCGTTGCAACGGAGTAGGCGGTTGCAACCAGCTGGGGACAGTGGCCAAGTTGGGGGGGAGGTAGAGGGGGTAGGGGATAAGTTTTGATTTGGTGAGGGGGTGCTCTAGCCGGTTCACAGCCGGAAAGACTAGACACCCCAGAATGTTTGTTTCTCTATGTTTATCTCTTATCTGGATTGTGGGGTCTTTGCTGGCTTGTGGTTTTTGCAGGAAACACGGGCGCAGCACAAAGCCGGGTCTGTAAACGCGAGGACAAGCTCCGCGGAACCGGGACGCGTGGGAAATCCCGCGGATGGGGGAAGCGGGACAAAGAGCGATTTGCAGGCGGTCTACGGGCGTCGTGCGAAAAAAAAAATATTATGTGTTCTTTTCTATTTTTCTTCTCTGTTGGTTTCTTTTTCTCTTTTTCTTTTCTCTCAGGATATCTCAAGGATGGGTTGTTGGTATGGGACTAAGTTTGATTTGGTGAGGGGGTGCTCTAGCCGGTTCAAATCCGGGACAACTAGACACCCCAGAATGTCCGTTCTCTTACTCTCTCTCTCTCTTCCCTTACGGTGGCGCGTGCTGGTGTTTTGGTTGTTGTGTTTGTTACAGGAAGGGTACGGGGAACTGTGTGGCAGTTCGTCTGGGGCAGTCCAGGTGCCTCTTTTGGAACGGCTAGTCACTTACGGTTGCTCACAAAGCAAGCGCGCGGGTGCGGACTCAATCTCAAGCTCACTCTCACAAAGTGTGGTCGCGCACTTTTTCTCAGAAGGATAGGACCTCACGCGGACACATGTATTTTTCTTAATGGAAAGGGAAGCGCGGTACAACAACAAGAAGAGAAGAAGTAGAGGAAAGGGAGAAGGGGAAAATTGGGGGCGATGCGCCTAAGCCATCTTCATCATTTCCTCCATTTCCACCCTCAAGGCCGCCAGTAAAGCCCGGAAAGACGCCAGGAGTTTGCGCCGGGATTCCAAGGATTGTGCGCGGGGGATGGCAAGGAAATTCTGAAGCATTGTGGTTGACCGTTCCGCAAAAGCCTTGAAGCCGGCCGCCGGGAGCGCCATTACAATCAGAATCTCCGGGATCTTGGGAGGGCTGGGGGGAGGAGCGGCCGGTGAAGATGGGGCCTCCGGGGAACCAACAGGGGGGCTTGGTCCAGCTGGAGGTGATGACGGGACAACAATTGGTGACGGAGGCGGAGGGGCTTTGGGGGTTGTAGGCCTCTCATCCGAGTCTGCTGGTGGCGCGCGCGGTGTTGGCGGTTGTGGAGGAGGAGGAGGAGGTGCTGGCGCGTCCGCGGGTCTTCCAAAGAGTCTTGGGTCCAGTACCGTTTGGTTCACGCCGACAGCAGCGGCCCAAGCACGGGTTGCCGCGCGCCATTCCTCCAAGGTTTTGTATTTTCCCCGTTGCGGAGGTCCGGTCCGGCGGAGAGGTGATGCCGATTCGCGGCTCACGTGCAAAGTGGTGGGTGATGGAGCTTGGGGGCAGCGGGATGGAGGTGAAACGGGTGGTGTCCACAAGCCTTCCAAGATTGACTTGTTGTCCGAAACCACAAACGGGTCCAGACGAGCCCTCTTGCGTGGCCTGGGGCAAGAGCCGGATTGGGGGGGAGCTCAAGGGATGCTGTCGCTAAGCGAGCAGCAACAATGGCCGCGACGGCAAGCAACACAGGCGCGTCGACCAGGGATGATCAAACATGCGTGCCCGTTCCGGGCGCAGAACTTGCATGGGAGCATGATGGCAATGGAGAGGAGGGAAGACGGGGAAGGTGGTAGTGGGAGTGGTGGGAGTGGAGTGGAAGTAGCGGAGGTGGTGGTATGGTGAAGCAATGGGAAACTTCTGGGGACAGAACTCAAGTTGGGGAAGGATGTGGTGTCAATTTATAGACACGGATTGGGAACTGCGTTGCGGCTGCGCGCTCAGCATTGGGGGCAAGCGGGCTCAGCATTAGGGTATGCGGAGTGCTCAGCAGCAGCAGCCGCTGTTTGGCTCCGCACCTGGTGGATGGGTCGGGCTCAGCATTGAATGCGGCGTGGGCGGCGATCTGCCCCGGAGATTGGATTTGGAAGGTAGTGCGCTCGACTAGGTTCGGATACGTAGGGGCGGAGAAATCCGCGGCTATGAAGGAACGGATGGAGCGTGCGCGCAAGCGCGTGGATCATGCCGGATATTACCAGACACCCACGAAGGGCGCGGACAAACGGATACGGACAGGCGCGGGGGGCTCCGAGTAGGGCGCGGTGCAAGGACCGCGTCATGAGAAGGACGGAACGGCGTACAGACAACGGGGGGAGTTTGGTACGGAGGAGGTGGGGAGAGGAGGCTAGGGTTTCTGTTTCGGGATTGTTTTCTGTTTCTTTGTCATACTGTCATTTGCACGTGTACTTAGGTTAGGGTTGAGGGGGAGGACTTATCCTCACTCCCAACTCCGGGTTAGAGGAGGGGAGGCATGGATGGATGCAGAGGAGGAAGAATCACATCACATCATTGGATTGGATCACTCATCTCACCAGGAGATTAAAGGAACTCATACCGGATACACATCCAGGTGGAAAGTTCTTAGGATTGAAGGATTGGCAATTTCTCTCTCTCTCTCTACTTCTCTTTATCTCTTTATTTCTATTTCTCATTTGAGTGCGACTTTGGACATCCTCATCTCCTTTCAAACGCAGGGAACCGTTAACTTCCAAACCTTGGGATGATTATAGGGGGATAACCTTTATTCTTTCCACAGCGTACTATTGCATGACATATTGGGACAAGAGCGAGTGACGTTGAAGGTAATGCAAATGAGAGGTAATAGTGTACGCAGGGTAGGGACTAGTCCAATTGCAAACTATACAGTAGTGATGGCTTGGTTAGACATAGATGCAACCTAACAAACAATGCATGACCAAAGATGGAAGTCCAAGGCTGTTGATTGACCAGGGAAGGAGATTGGATCTCATAATGGATGGCCAACTTGTATGGAGTTAACCGCAAAGTTTGCAAGTATATACTGAGCTGGTTGCCGAGATTGGAAGGTCAGGGCGAGCCAGAGGAAATAGCGGATTGCACCATTGATGTTGTGCTTTTATTTGTGTCATGCTTTTAGACTGAGGTAGATGGTACTGAGGAGAGGACATGTCAAAGTGGTGAAGACAATAATCCTTAAGTGCAAAGTGTGACAGTTGCCCGGGTATAAAGACGCGAGCTCCTGCAAGCATTCAGGTAAATTTTCCCATTGATTTCAAGTCGTTTAATTATCACTGTATACCCTTATACGTTATTTAATTTATTACCCAATAGATTTATAAATTTTTGAAAAATGTCGTCATTGTCATCCCGCCGTTGCAAAAACTGTATTTGCCGCAACAAGCAATGTATTCCTAGTACTGCCGTTCGAGGCCTTTGCGGAAAATGCAAGCAATGTTGCCTTCGCAAGGTGGCATGCAATTTCCCTATAAATGTTGAGTTGACTATCCAGGGTCCTTTGGAATCATCAAGGGAGATGCAAAGTTGTAGGTCCGCGCCAAGGGTTAATTACAAGACACCACCATTGCCGGAGATTGAATACTTGGGGACTTGAGTTCCTGGTGAGTACTAATCTGGATTGACTAATGATCATAAAATAGTAACTGATTTTGCTTGTTTTACTAGTATTGCCCCATTTCCAAAGATATACTACCAACACACCACCACCACCACCACCTTACTGGGGACCACCAACTGAGTTCCCGGGGCCCCAGATGAATTCTGAGGTGCGAGGCAAAGTGTCTGGTGCGGAACCGGTAGGAGTTATAACCAAGGAAGCAAGGGAGGGGGAAGAAAACAAAGCGGAAAGAGAAGCGGGAAATAGAGGAAACGGAAGTGGAGAAAACAAAGATGGAGCGGGTGAATTAGAAGAAGGGAATGAAGGAGATGGAAGGGATGAAGTGGATGAAACGGAAGGAATGGAGGACCAAGGCAAAGCTGATGCGGTGCAAGTCGTAGGGCCAATTGAAACGGATGCAAGGCGCCTGATGGTGTGGTGCCCCATCCTGGACACCCTGGCCGCCTTAAGACCTCAATCCATAAACTGTTGCGCAAACGTACCATCCGGCTGAACAACTTATCCTCAGGCTCATCCAAACCATCCTTTACCCGCGCCTGCGCCGCGCCGCGCGCGCTGCGCTTCCCTTATCCGCGTCGCGCCGTGCCGCGCTCCTTTCATCCGCGTGCGTCGCGCGTCCCAATCTCCTCATTGCTACCGTCGCGAGGCGCTCATCCATGATTTACTGAATCCATCCCAACCACACCCCCAAGCATTTGGCAAATCCTTGGATCCGTCAAACCTCCCATCGCACTTGATCTATCAGTTGTGGATCCCAAGGCCGTCAGGATTTACTCAACTTTCTCAAACCAATCTCCTATCGGCCCATCCGCGCTCTCATGGACTTCATCCATCACCTTTCCTGGGACTCTCCCACCCGCTTCCGCCTTTGGAAGAGTGCCAACGACCGCCCGCGGACATCCGCAGCGGTTTGGTTCATTTCTCTCTCCCACCTGCTTCCGCCTTTGGACAAGGGGTGGGTGAATCTGGTATTGTTACGCGCGCCCATCCACAGACGGACGCGAGTGACCACATGGTTGCCTTCCCTTTTCCGCTCTATTTGTAGAATCCGTTGTATATAGTCTAACAGGGCCTCCTGCCCATATAAGGAGGGGCTCTCCCCTGCCTTTTTGATCATCATTGGAAATCACCGGGGGGAACATGAAACCATTGGAGTATGGAATGATCCAGAATGAAATCAGCACACCTTTGATCCTTGAGCCTCCATACTCAACCCTTGATCCCTGATCCTTATCACCAACCAATAGCCTTGCTGGTTGAAGAAAAATTCTGTCTGTTGGACTTTTTGAGTGTGTCATACCACTCCTTGATCCCTTTCTCTGACCATACTGGTCCTGATCCCTGATCACCTTTCTGGAGCCAATCAAAATTGATTGAAGAGGTCTTATTAAGCTTAAGACCTGGAGTGTTATACCTCCCCTTAGCTTCTTTGTAGTTGCATTCTTCCAGCCTACTCTTGAGTCCCTTGAGAAGTGTTGAGGTTATCCTTGCTTCAAATCAGTTACTGTTTGCTTTAGAGCTTCTTAAACATTGTGCTTTGTCCTGTACAGCCACCCACAGTTATCTGGTACCCTTCAAGCGCTTGATTGCGGAGAGTTGGGCAGGTTCATTGAGAACCTGGAGGTTGCTTGGGTTTGAGTTGATCATCCCCAATCTTCTGCTCACAACCAGAATTATTAGCGTGTGGGCCTTTTTTACATACAACAGCTTTTGTTCTTTGAACTCTAAAGGGACTTTAACTTCTTTTGTTCAAGTTTTTCCCTGCATAATCTTGTCTCAGAAAGTGCTGTCCCGTTGCTACCGAACTATTATCATCCTTATCCTCTACTCCTTGATTCCTCATTTACCAGGTTCTGGACCTTGATCTTGGTTACATTTAAATATTTTTGTAACACTCAGGAGGGCAGCCTCAACAGAACCTTTCCCCTCCGCAGAACTTCCACGGCCTAGCACCGTTTGGAGTCTTACATTTGGTCCCCCGGGCCGGGATTGAACCAGCAACCTTGGGATTTACAGTCCCAACTTGAAGAATCAACTCCGAAATTGGATCCAATTTTTTTTCTTTTCTTTTTCTGTTTGTTCTTTTTTTTTCAGATCTGATCCGTGGAGGCAGCTTGGTCCAGAAGTAAGTCCTCCCAATTTTGCACCGCCTGGGCAAGATCCTTGTCGTTTTTGTGAAACTCTACTCTTGCCACACTTGTGAGCCACCTTGTAACTCTGCTCGTTTGGATCTCTTAGGAACCCTTCAACGTGGAATCTGCTGGACCCTCTTTATCTGTTCGGGCCAAGATGGTCAAAATCAAACCTCAGAACAAAAATTTAGGCTTCAATGGAACCAATGTCAAACGATTCCTAGACTCCTATGAGATGGCTGCGCATGTGGATGGAGCCAGTGAATATGATATGGCTTATCAGTTACGGTTTTTTATCTCTTCTGACAAAGTTATGGAGGTTATCAAATTGTTTGAGGGATTCAAAACTCACAACTGGCGGCGCCTGAAGGAGGCTATGTTAGCCTATTGGGGAAAAATCGATGTAGCCAGATTTACTTTGCAAGACTTGGATTCCCTGGTTTCTCAATGGATCTCCAATGGTGGTATCTCCTCAGCCTCTGACTATCTGACTTTAAGAAAATCTTGGGACCCTATCCAGTCCTATCTGATCCGGAACAATCACATTGATACGTTGGAGGAAATTTGAGTGCAATTTTTTCAGTCTTTCTCTCCAGGAGTGCAGGAAAGAATTAAGTATGAATTGGTGAAATCTGGATCCATGATCACAACAAGAGACAATTGGTTCAAGCTCCCTGCTTTCATGGTTCTTAGGAATACTGTGGATAAAGTGATGAAAGGTCAAACAGCTCTTACCTTTGAAAAACCTAAAATCACTGAACCAGTCCTTGCCCCCTCTTTTCAAGTATCTAACAAAATCATGAATAAGATGGAAGCCAATTGCAGACCTAAACCCAATCCTCAGACTCACTGGGAGACACCTACTATAGATGAGATCACTAAATTACTTCAGGCATTTGAGAATAAAATAGATCAGAAAATATCCTCTTTAGCCACTCCTAAACCTGCTAATTCTGTTCCTAAGTCTACTATAGTCTGTTATTATTGCCATAGGGAAGGCCATGGTACCAGTAGATGTCCTGAACTCCAGAAAGGCAAGGAGGAGAAGTTAGTAGAGCAGAAGGGAAATAATTTTTTCCTTCCTAACGGTGCTTTGATCCCTTTTGATTTGTCTTGCCCAATCCGTCATGTGGTGGCCTCATACCAACCACCAACTCCTAAGAAGGCATCCTTGGTCTCTGTGGATTTTCGATCATCCTGTGGAAATCTGCAACCTTGGTATCCCCCAGCTATCACTTCTTCCAGCTTCCCTGGCACCTATCAATCCGATCCAGCTAGGAAACGCCATGAGGAACCAAAACCTCATAAGTCTCCTCCTGTTCCATCCTCCATTCTGCGAAAACCCATTAAACGCCAATCTTCACCTGAGCCTCCTTCCTCTGATGTGGAAGACATTGAAGTAGAAAGGGAACCGCTTATGGAAAGGTTCCAGGACAACTCTGATCCTCCCCCTCTTCAACCTTCCCAACCCTCAGATCCTCTTCCATCACCTATTACACCTGATCTTCCTCCCTCCACCCAGCCCAAAGTTTGATTTGAGAGGGGCATCTCCAAGGACTACCCTAATGCTGTGGAAGGAGTATTAAAGAAAATTTCTGATCTTAAAATCCCTGATCTATCTGTGGCTGAACTCCTGTCAATCTCTCCGTCTGTGGCAGAAGGGATGAAGAAATGGGTTTCTTGTTGAGGTGTGGAGATTGGTCCGGAAAAATTAAAGGTCTCCTCTGGTACTCTGATAGAGGATTCTGGTGGAAAAGATCCCTCTTCAGATACCAACCTGTATTCCTGTCCTCTTGGTTTTCTTCCATGTTGTCTTGGTTATTCAACTAAAACGGTTTCTCTCCTTGTGGATTTGGGTTCTCAGCTCAACTTGATTTCGGACTCCATGGCCTGAAAGCTTAAACTTAGCCCAAGGGTCAGTTTCAACTCTGCGGTTTATGGAATTGGGAATCAGTCCTGTGAGCTGGTTGGTATTGCTGAGGATATTCCTGTTCAAATTGGCCAAAATATTGTTGGCACCTGTCACTTCTGGATCACTCGTCTGGATGGTCCCATGATTCTGGGAAGGCCTTTCTTAATGGACTTTGGTGCTACCCTGATGTTTTCTGATCAAGTTGGGGAGAGAATTCTCCTCCCTGATGCTGATAGCAGAAAGATTGAAGTTCCCCTTTGTTCTTTGGATTCTGGTTGTTGGGAAAGAGACTTCCCTGGTCACCCTCCCAAATCTGTCCTGAAAGGAAAGCAGAAAGAAAGCTCTCATTCCTTTCATCCTCATTTTTTAGCAGAATAGTTGGCCCTACTGATAGTTGTAGTTCTCCTCAGCCTCAGACTTCAACTCATGGACCAACTCCCACCTCAGAGGCATATCTTTCTTTTTCCTCATCATTTTCTTCTCATCCAAATAAGATCAAAACCCAAAAACGTGAAAAATCTGAAAAATCCAAAGATATTTCTTCTCTGTCTGGATCTGTGGTATCTTCTTTTTCTTTTTCTTTTCAGCCTGATCACTCATCCTCTATTCCATTTTTGAATCTCCGCAATGAGTCTAAAATAGATCTTGATCTCAATTCTTTTCTTGGTAGCTTTGGTATGAAGGAGTCTGGTCTTAGGTGGAGGCAATTTGGGGTAGAAGTAAGTCCTCCCAATTGTGCACCACCAAGGGCTTCTACCACTGTTTTTTTCAAAACCCTGCCCTGTGCCACACCTGTGAGCAATGTGTTATCTTTTGGATCCTCTTTTATGGAGAAGGCACCTTTCAAGGACGCAGCAGAACATTGGACTTGGAAGATGTTGGAACACGGCCTCAGGTTTTGTAGTCAGGTCTCACTGGTCAATGCTTGGAGGAAGCAGGGATTCCTCTCCTTTGCCACCAAGTACAAACCAGTTGCAAAGAAGGTTCAGCCAGTCAACCAACCAATGCCTCTCAACCTCAACCCTCCTCTTATGCGTCCTCCGCTATCCCGCAATCCTTACTGTGGTCTATCCAAATCCCTCACTGGTCCATTTATTCCCTGTGGTTGGGTCACTGAAGAATGTCTGAAATTGGTCAATTTTGGTCCAGATGGATGGCTTCTTCCTGATGAGTTAAATTTGATCAAAAATATCTTGTCTCTAAGGGAAAAATCTATTGCATTCTGTGACAAAGAGAGAGGTCTCTTGAAATAATCCTATGGTCTCCCTTACATCATCCCTGTAGTTGAACATGACCCTTGGCAAAAGAAAAAGATCCCAATCCCGGCTGCTAAAGGCAACAAATTCATCAAGTTGGTCCGCAAACAAGTCCAAACTGGTTTATACAAACAATCAACTTCTAGCTATTCCAGTCCTGTTTTCTGTGTTCTAAAGAGTAATGGTAAACTTAGAGTAGCTCATGATCTCCAACCTCTTAATAAAGTTACTATTAAAGACTCTGGTGTGCCGCCTGCCACTGAAGAATTTGTTGAATCCTTCTCTGGGAGAGCTTGCTATGGTCTAGGTGACATTATGGGTGGCTATGAAAAACAATCCTTGCATCCTATTTATCATCCCCTCACTACTTTCAATACTCCCCTCAGTTGATTTCAGCTGACTTGATTGCCTCAAGGTGCCACCAACTTGGTTGCAGTCTATCAGGCTCAGATGATGTGGATCCTCCAAGACAAAATCCCCGATCACGCGGGTATCTTTATTGATGATGGTGGAATTAAAGGTCCAGTTTCTGACTATGATAACAAGCTCTTACCTTGGAATTCAGGAATCCAACGATTTGTCTGGGAGTATGCTACTGTCTTGGAAAGAATTTTGTTTTGAATCGAGGAATCTGGCCTTACTGTCTCTGGATCAAAACTTGCCGCCTGTGTCCCTGCCTTGGAAATTGTTGGTCATATAGTCTGCAAGGATGGAAGAAGGATGGCACCCTCTAAAGTCAACAAAATCGTCTCCTGGCCTACCCAAATGAATCCAACGGAAGTTAGAGGTTTCCTAGGTGTTGTAACTTATGTCAGGATCTTCATTCCCTCGTTATCCAAAATTTGTATTCCCTTGCATCACTTAACCAGGAAGGATGATGAATGGATTTGGACCCAAGACTGCAAACAATCATTTCAGTTGCTCAAAACAATTGTTGGGAAAGACATTGTTTTGAAAAAGATCACTTATGGACCCGGAGCCGGCAAGATCAAGCTGGCAGTGGACTCAAGTTATCAATCTGTTGGGGCTGTTCTTACCCAGCAAGATGAAAATGGTTTGGATTGTCCTGCTCTGTATGAATCTCTTCTTTTCTCAGATGTGGAATCCAGGTACTCCCAGCAAAAACTGGAACTTTGCGGTGTGGCCCGAATGTTGAAGAAGCTTCAGACTGTCCTTTGGGGTCAAAACTTTGAGTTACAAGTTGATGCACGATCTATTATTGAAATGATCAATGCCCACAGCCTCCCAAATGCTCCAATGACTTGTTGGGTGGCTTTCATCCAGTTGTTCTCTTTTGATATTGTTCACAGGCCTGGAAAATCTTTCACCATGCCTGATGGTTTATCTCAACAACCTATTGGAGACGGTGAATCAGAGGTTGGAACAGATTTCAATGAGGAAGAACCCTTGGTCCGCCCTGTCTTTGCCTTCTCCTCCCAAAATTACTCTGGTTTCCAGCAAGGTTTCTGGCTTAAGTTGGAGCAGTACCTTTCAACTCTCCAAAGACCCCCTGATCTCTCTGCCAAAGAATTTTGGTCCCTTAAAAGGAAGTCCTCCAACTTCTTTGTCCAAGGTTCTAGGCTTATGAAAAGAGCAACTCCTTGTGCACTTGTTGTGGTCACTATCCCGTCTAAGCAAGATTCAATCCTGGAAAATCTCCATGAAGGCCTTGGTCATTGTGGGGAAACCAAAACTTATTGACGAATATCCAAACAATTCTGGTGGCCATCCCTGAAGAAATCTGTCTCTCAATGGTTTAGGAGTTGTGAAGTCTTCCAAAAACATGATCTTAGGCGCCCAGCCAAAATTTGTTACCCCACTGGAGAATCCACTGTCTTTGGGAGGATTGCTATGGATGTGGTTCACATTAAGGCTGGTGGAGCTAAGTACCTCATTGTGGCTAGAGATGATTTTTCTGGATGGGTTGAAGCAAAGTTTCTTAAGAACCTCAGCTCTGAATCAGTAGCAGCTTTCCTTCATGAGACTTGGACAATGCGTTATGGCTTGGCCTGATCTTATTCTACGGATGGTGGCTTGGAATTTGGTGGAAAACTTGCTGAAATGATCCAATCGCTCCCTGGACAACATAGAGTTACTACTCCCTATTATCCTGAAGGACAAGGCATGGTGGAAAGAGGCCATGCTCCTTTGAAGGCTGCTCTTGTCAAATTGGCTGGTGAGAGTGGCAAGAATTGCCGGAAGTTTCTCCCCTTGGTCCTCTCTCTGATCGGATTTCCACCAAGAAAACCACTTTTTATTCTCCTTATGAAATCATCTTTGGTCAGAGGGCTGTTCTTCCTCTTGATCTTGAAATGGAGTCTTTCTTGGGCATCTCCTGGACCAAGTTTCCTCAACTACTGACCTATTAGTTGCCAGATCAAAGCAACTGGAGAGGAGTGAAGATATTTGTAACAAAGCTTATCAGAAAATGATGGAATCAAGAGCAAAATCAGTTCAGTATTGGGAAGATAAACTCCGGAATTGAATCAGGGACCCTTTAAACCATGGTTACCTAGTATTGGCTTATAATTGTTCCTTTGAAACTCAGTGGGGAAAGCTTTTCTCTAACTGCTGGAATGGTCCTTACCAATTAGTCCATCAAGTTAGAGGTGGATCATATCTTTTGGAGGAGCTGGATGGTACTCAGATGGCAAGAAGGTTCTCTGCTGATCAGGTCAAGAAATTTCACTCTTGTGGAGGCAACTTGGTCCAGAAGTAAGTCCTCCCAATTGTGCACCATCTGGGCAAGATCCTTGTTGTTTTGTGAAAACTCTACTTCATGCCACGCGTGTGAGCACTTGGGACGCCTCCTTCATTTTATCTCAGCCACTTCTAGGATTTTTGGTCAGATCAACATATTTTTTTCTCAACCACTCTCAAGATCAAAATGGCCATTCTTTGGTTTCAATCATCTTTCTTTCCTGTCTTTTTTTATGGCATCAAACTTGGGAGCAGACTAGGGACAGTCTGTAAGTTGGGGAGAGATGTGGTGCCCCATCCGGGACACCCTGGCCGCCTTAAGACCTCAACCCATAAACTGTTCCTCAGGCTCATCCAAACCGTCCTTCATCCGCGTCGCGTGCCGCGCCGCGCTCCTTTTATCCGCGCGCGTCGCGCGTCCTTTATCCGTGTTGCTCATCATCCTTGCCGTTCCGCGTTGCTCATCATCCTTGCCATTGCATGTTGCTCTTCATCTCTGCCGTCGTCATAGCGCGTCCTCATCTTTGTTGTTGCGCATCCTCATCTTTGTTGTTGCGCGTCCTCATCTTTGTTGTTGCGCGTCCTCATCTTTGTTGTTGCGCGTCCTCATCTTTGTTGTTGTGCGTCCTCATCTTTGTTGTTGTGCGTCCCAATCTCCTCATTGCTACCATTGCGCGGCGCTCATCCATGATTTACTGAATCCATCCCAAAAGCACCCCCAAGCATTTGGCAAATCCTTGGATCCATCAAATCTCCCATTGCACTTGATCTATCAGTCGTGAATCTCAAGGCCATCAGGATTTACTCAACTTTCTCAAGCCAATCTCCTATCTGCCCATCCGCGCTCTCATGGACTTCATCCTTCACCTTTCCTGGGACTCTCCCACCCGCTTCCGCCTTTGGAAGAGTGCCAACTACCGCCCGCAGACATCCGCGGCGGTTTGGTTCATTTTGCTTTCCCACCCCGTCCGCCTTGGACAAGGGGTGGGTGACTCTGGTATTGTTGCGCACGCCCATCCACAGACGGACGCGAGTGACCACATGGTTGTCTTCCCTTTTCCGTTCTATTTGTAGAATCCATTGTACATAGTCTAACAGGGCCTCCTGCCCATATAAGGAGGGGCTCTCCCCTGTCTTTTGGATCAATCATCATTGGGAAAATCATCAGAGCATGAAATCATGGGAGCATAGAATGATCCAGCATGAAATCAGCACACCCTTGATCCTTGAGCCTCCATACTCAAACCCTTATCACCAACCAATAGCATTGCTGGTTGAAGAAACATTCTGTCTGTTGGAATTTTTGAGTGTGTCATACCACTCCTTGATCCCTTTCTCTGACCATACTGGTCCTGATCCCTGATCACCTTTCTGGAGCCAATCACAATTGATTGAAGAGGTCTTATTAAGCTTAAGACCTGGAGTGTTATACCTCCCCTTAGCTTCTTTGGATTTGCATTCTGCCATCCTACTCTTGAGTCCCTTGAGAAGTGTTGAGGTTATCCTTGCTTCAAATCAGTTACTGTTTGCTTTAGAGCTTCTTAAACATTGTGATTTGTCCTGTACAGCCACCCACAGTTATCTGGTACCCTTCAAGCGCTTGATTGCGGAGGGTTGGGCAGGTTCATTGAGAACCTGGAGGTTGCTTGGGTTTGAGTTGATCATCCCCAATCTTCTGCTGACGACCAGAGTTATTAGCGTGTGGGTGTTGTTTACATACAACAGCTTTTGTTCTTTGAACTCTAAAGGGACTTTAACTTCTTTTTTTCAAGTTTTTCCCTGCATAATCTTGTCTCAGAAAGTGCTTTCCCGTTGCTACCAAACTATTATCATCCTTATCCTCTACTCCTTGATTCCTCATTTACCAGGTTCTGGACCTTGATCTTGGTTACATTTAAATATTTTTGTAACACTCAGGAGGGCAGCCTAAACAGCACCTTTCCCCTCCGCAGAACTGCCACGGCCTAGCACCGTTTGGAGTCTTACAACGCCTCTGAGGCCGTAGTGCAACAGTTTCTCAAATCACATTTCCCTAAACAGCCCAAAGGGACCTGGAAGCCTTACTTCTGTGAGCAGTGTGCTCTCTCCAAATCAATTGATAGGCCATTGCTTGGTGTGTCATCCAACATCCTGCGCCATGACCCTCTCCAGCTATGTGTGACCAATGTTGCTGGTCCATTTGAGAAGGACCTCAATGGAGCCAGATTCTGGTTGACATTCCGGGACCATGCAACCATATATACCTTTGGAGCCGCGCTCAAGTCCCACAGCAAGGTTCCCCAGAAGATCATAGGATGGGTCAAACATCTAAGTAATACTCTAGGGAGGGTCCCGGCGTACGTCAGATCCAACAATGCCGCCGAGTATATTGGGCTGTTAAGGACAAAGCTGGAGGCATTAGGCATTTCATTAGCCCCCGTGGCCCCCTTCCATCCTCAACAGAACGGAGAGGTGGAAAGAGTGAATAGGACTATTGGAGATGTTGCAAGAACCATGCTCAATGCCAGCAGGATGGCTGAGCAATACTGGAGCTATGCTTACCTTACGGCAACTTACCTCCATAACCGGATCCCCAACACAAGGACAAGCCTGTCCTGCCCAGTCACTATGCTTTTTGGCATTACGTTCAATCCCAACACTCTGTATCCGTTTGGCGCAAGGGCAATTGTACATATCCCCAAGGAACGCCAAGAGTCTAAATTGGCAGAAAGAGGTCAACTCTGTTGCTTCTTGTCCTATCCAGCTGCAGGCGCTGGCTGGCTGTTTTGGTCACCTTCTGAGCCGCGTGTTATTCATTCCACCGCGGCGGTGTTCCCTGACTTCTAAGCTGCTGATCTGAAGGCCAAAGAAAATAAGGCCAGCATTGATTTCATTATTAATCAACTTTTGCTACAGCTGGGGAATGAGCCAACCAATGAGATTGCGCAGGCCAAGCGCGACTTCATTCGGTGTATGCCTGTCAAGATGGATCACTACCTCCCGCGCTCCCTGCCAGAAGCCCTGCGAGGTGAATTTGGCAAAGATTGGCTCAAGTCAGCAACATATGAAGTTGATAAGTTCAATGAACTTGATGTGTGGGAACCGGTCAAGCCGCACCCAGGGATGCAGGTTCTTGGTATGCGTTGGGTCCTTGCAAACAAGCTTGATGAACACGGCAATCGGTTGGAAAGGCAATCACCTAGTATTGAAAGGGTTTAATCAGAGGATGGGGGAAGACTGCAATGAAACCTATGCCCCAATGGCTAGCCTGAATGTGCTCAGGGTCCTTATATCTTTGGGCTTGAATAGCAACCTTCCAATGGCGTTGTTTGATGTGAGTTTGGCCTACCTGTACAGCCCAATTGATGAAGAACTGTACGCTCAACCCCTGGTTGAAGTAAGGCCAGAATGGAAGGGCATGGTGATGAGACTGAAGAAGGCAGTCTATGGCACCAAGCAGGCAGCAAGGTGTTGGTGGAAATTCTTCCAGGGTATCATGTCGAGGCTTGGATTTGAGACCCAAGAAATTGAACCCTCTCTGTACTTCTTGAGGGGCAAGGATGGTTTCTGTTGAAATATCTGCTTAGTCTCCCGTCTCTTCTCAATGCGCTTGCCTTTAAACTTTTCCTTCTCCATCTTCTGCCTGTCTCTTGTATGTCACACGGTGAGGACAACTGCATTCGCACCACCCTCTTTGTTGTAACCACTCCCGCAAATCAGGACTCCTCCTACCAATTCAGTCCCATAAAATCTAAACGGGATCTTCTTTTCTTTTCACTTCAGATTCTATCTCTTTTCATCTGTTCTTTGCACTCTTTTTCTTTTCTATTTCAACTTCCCTCTCACGCGCTTTCTTGAACTTCCTCAAAATATCAACCCGCGACTTCAACATCTCATTGACAGTCACTCTTCAAACCAAGTTTGTCTGGTACAACCTTGCCCAATGTCATCTCAGTCTCTTCTTGTTTCTTCAATTCTGATCTTATCTTCTTCTTAAAAAGAATTGTCTTGATCATATCTGTCCTCAACCTCTAGCTTCTAAATCCTGCTCTACGATTAGTATCTTTCCTCAAAGTCTTGATGTTTGTGTCTCTACTCTTTACTTTCTTTGAGTCTCTTCTTTGTGATTTCTTTTGACTGATGGCTGTTTTCATTCAGCCCTCTTAAACCTCTTAATTTCTTCTGTTTAACCAAGGAATTTATCTGAAATCCAACACGGTTAAAAGCCAAAAGCAATCCCAACAATCTCAACTGGAATAATGGAGGGATCAAGCAACAATGGATTCCGCCAGATCATACTCAAGGCAGAACTGGATGCTGTCCCAATACTTACGGACAAAAACTACTCTATATGGAAAGACAAAATGACCATGCTACTGGAACTCAAAGGTGTAAAAGAAGCTTTGGAAGACAAGGCTAAAACCTTAGGCTTGACGGACAATATGGAAATTTGTGTTATTCTACTCTCTCAAATAGATTCAATCACGCACAATAACTTTTTCAATCCTTTGAATATTACGTCCGCCAAGCTCCTCTGGCAAACTATTAAAGAACAATTTGCCTCATCTCAAACTGCAAATTGAGCTAGGATTTTCAAAGAATTTCTATACCAACAGTTCAAGCCTGAAGAAATCAACTCCTTCATTACGGACACCAAAGTTTCCATGAATAAAATGCTTGAAGTTGGAATTGATCTTCCTGAAAACATACTGTCATATCTCATCCTCTTTAAGTTCCCATCCTCTCTCCTCTCTCTTCGACAGAAAATCATGCACTCCAACAAAAGCATCTCCATCAATCTAGTCCTCAATCACCTTATTCAATTAGAAAACAAATCAAAATCTAGATCCAAAGAATTAAAATCCACCAATACTGCCTTGGTTTCTTGGCAAAATCCTAAGAAACCTGTTCCACGAGAACTTTGATGCAAGAGTGGTTTTCACAACCATCTCTCACCAGACCATTCAGAAGACAAATGCTTGCATAAACACAAAGATCTCGCTCCAGATTGGTGGAAGGAAGCGCAAGCCAACTGGAGAGCTCAATTCAACTCAAACTCTAAGGGAAAAGAAGTAGCTCATTATCACGCCCTACTGAATACTTGGATTGAGAAAGCCAATCCTGAAAATTGAATCATTCTCAATTCCGGAGCTTCATGTCATATGTTCAACTCAACTGATTTCTTCACTCATCTTGATTTCTGTCCTAACGGCAATTTAATCAACACGGGAAAAGAAGGCTCCAAGCTTGCAATAGAAGGAAAAGGAACAGTTCAACTTGCCTGGAAAAACTCCATGGTAACACTCTCAAACTGTTTTTACGTTCCCAATCTCGTAATCAACCTCATTAGTCCCGGGGATCTAATCTCATCAAAAGGATGCTCCCTTGTTTCTCACGGATCTCAATTCCAACTTCACTCCAAAACCAAAACCGTCTTCTCCATTTCATCCAAGGCAATCTCTTCATCCTGAACCAACCCTTGCTTGTTGGAACCAATCAAAAACTGTGCCATGTTTTGCAAAGGGAAATAAAGGAATGTTCAACAGATAATTTGAAGTATTTGCACGAGTCATTTGGTCACGCCAGTCCCTCTTTCCTTAAGAATCTTTTTCCCAATCTTTCCACTTCTTCTCTCTCCAATTTCCAATGTGAAGACTGTGTCTTTACAAAACTCACCAAGACAACTTTTAAACAGACCCAATTGCAAGCTTCAAAACCATTCAAGCAGCTTCACATCAATCTCATTGGTCCCATTACTCCTACCTCTATAAATCACATGAACTACATAATTTCTATCGTCGACAATTATTCTGGTTAAATATACGCCATTCCTCTTCAACACAAGTCCCATGCAAGTTCTCAACTAAAGACCATTCTCAATCACAAACGCCAAAAACAAAACTGCTTTCCTGCCACTATCTGCACTGATGGTGGTGGAGAATTCTCCTCCACCAAACTCAACAATTACCTCTCCTCTAACTCTATTCAACATCTAGTCTTGGAACCGTACCACCATGAACACAATGGCAAAATAGAAAGAACCAACCAAACTCTGACGGAATCCATCAGAGCTATTCTTCGAAGTTCAAAGCTACTGCATAACCTGTGGGCCAAAATCTCTAAAACGGCTTGTCTTGCTCTTAATCAAACTCCTAAAAATACTCATTCTCTATCTCCCTATCAGCTTTTTACTAATAAAACTCTCTGTTTTAGCTAATCTCATCCCATTAGCTCTAAAGTGGCCTATCTGAACTATAAAATTTCTTGTGGCAAGAAATTTAAGGATCAAGGCCTTGCTGGCGCTCTTGTGGGTTACAACCCCAATCTCTTGTCATATTGTATACTAACTCCAGAGAATTCTATTATTTCCTCTAAGCATGTCAAAATCATTAAAGACTCTTCTCCTTTCTCTCCTCTTTCTCCCTCCTCTTCTTTGTTCTCTGTTGATCAACTTTTACCCAAATCGGACAACAATATTCTTTTTCCTTATGTTCCCTCTTCTTCCTCTCTCTCTCTGCCTCCTCTATCCTCTCAATCTCCCTCTTCCCCTACCTCTCCTATTGATGCTCCTCAGCCAGAAGAACTTTCCTCTGATTCAGCATCTGATTCCTCCAGTGATCTTTCTTCTGAGATTGTTCCCAGATACAGATTACGGGATTGTTTGTCTCTCAATTCTCCCTCTTGATATGGTTATCATCATTACTACGTTCCCAAAACTTACAAACAAGCAAAAAAATGTTTTGACGCCATCAAATGGGAAGCCTCTATGGACTCCAAACTCAATGGCATCAAGGATCTGGCAGTGTGGGACAACTTCCATGGACCCGAGCCCATCAATCCTCTGAATAACACCTGGGTATATTGCATCAAAGACAAATGCCATGGCGACCCCCTAATTTACAAAAGCCAACTATGTGTCCAAGGTTTCAATCAAATCTACGGTCTTGATTATCTTGATACTTTCTCCCCTACCGGTAAAGCGGCTTCTCTCAGAATGGTGCTTCTTTTTGGTCTTTATCATTCTCTTCCTATTAAGCAGTTTGACGTCAAAAGTGCCTTCCTTCATGCCCCTTTATCCAACAAAGTTATCATCAAAACTCCAAAGGGAAGCAAAAGAAAATCCAAATATATCATTCTCAAAAAATCTCTGTACGTTCTTAAAAAATCTCCAGCAAACTGGTGTCAGAAGTCATATGAAAACAAATGAACACTGTGGGATTCGAACCCACAACCTCAGACTCTTTATATGAGTGATGCTCTTACCAATTGAGCTAAGTGCGCTGTTGAGTAAGGAGCTGTTGATTCATAGCCATTTGGCTGATCACCCCGGAAGAGGTGTACTTATCCCAGCATTCTATGATGTGGGTGGCACATACCAGTCAATGAACTGCTCATAGCAATTATGTAATCTAACACCCCTCTGTGCTTTGAGCAGGGACTCAACCATTTGATTTCATTGATAAAGACGGATTGTTATTTTTGACAGCTGTTAGGCTGCAGTCTTTGTGACTGTATAACTCTCGCTACCATGTCAGAAGTCATATGAAAACAAATGAACACTGTGGGATTCGAACCCACAACCTCAGACTCTTTATATGAGTGATGCTCTTACCAATTGAGCTAAGTCCGCTGTTGAGTAAGGAGCTGTTGATTCATAGCCATTTGGCTGATCACCCCGGAAGAGGTGTACTTATCCCAGCATTCTATGATGTGGGTGGCACATACCAGTCAATGAACTGCTCATAGCAATTATGTAATCTAACAACTGGTTCCATACTCTCATGTCCTGGATTCAGGATCAAGGGTTTCACAAATCTATTTCTGATCCTTGCCTATATATAAATTCTAAAAAGAACTCAATCCTATTTTTCCATGTCAACAATCTCATTCTTGTTGGCTCTGGGAATGACTTCAAAAATTCTTTTCTCAATTGATTCCCTAATTCCAGTCACCACAAACCCAACACTATTCTTGGCATGAAATACAAACAAATCAACAATAGAATCCTCCTTTCCCAACCTAAAAATATCAATCACAGTTTGGAAGAACTCAAAATGAGCGACTGCAAACCCTCTACTATTCCCCTCACCGTCAACGCAAACCTCACTCCTGCCTTGGACAAAGAACACAAAGAGTTTAAATCTTTAAAGATCAATTATTGATCAGCCGTTTTTCTCATGAATTAAATTGCATGTCTCACCCAACCAGGCCTGAGTTTTGCTGTATCGAGTCTTGCTAGATTTTGTGAGAAACTGGGAATGCGTCATTGGAGGGAAGTCAAACGTTTCTGGAAGTACCTCAACTCAACCAAGAACCTTAAGCTTATTCTTCAAATTTGCTCACCTAACACTCAAATTGAATGCTTCAGCAACGCCACTTGGAGCAATGACTTGGAAACTAGACGTTCACAATATGGGCATTTGTCTCTTCTTTTTGGATCTCTTCTCTCCTGTAGTAGCTACCGCCAGCAAAATGTTACCCACTCAACTACCAAAGCAAAATTAAATCCTCTGGTAGACTCTTTTCTTGAAGCTATTTGGATGAAAGGTTTGGTTGCCAAACTCTGGAAGAAGGAACCCAAACCCAGTCTCCACTACATAGATAATAAAGGCCTTGATTACAAACTTAAAAAATTTGGCTGCAACTAAAAGACTCGTCACATTGACATCAAAACTAAAGCCCTTTGAGAAGAGCTCTCTTCTGGAAATCTCATAGTTAAATTGATTCCCTCTGGCGAAATGAAAGCTGACAGCCTAACCAAGGCTCTTCCTTATCAATCCTTGTCTCACCTGTTAAATCTCATATACCCATCTCAACCAATTGCGTCTTCAGTCGTACCAGCCACGGGGAGTGTTGAAATATCTGCTTAGTCTCCCGTCTCTTCTCAATTCGCTTGCCTTTAAACTGTTCCTTCTCCATCTTCTGCCTGTCTCTTGTATGTCACGCAGTGCGGATGACTGCTTTTGCATCAACCTCTTTGTCGTAACCACTCCCGCAAATCAGGACTCCTCCTACCAATTCGGTCCCATCAAGTCTAAACTGGATCTTCTTTTCTTTTCACTTCAGATTCTATCTCTTTTCATCAGTTCTTTGCACTCTTTTTCTTTTCTATTTCAACTTCCCTCTCACGCGCTTTCTTGAACTTCCTCAAAATATCAACCCGTGACTTCAACCTCTCATTGACAGTCACTCTTCAAACCAAGTTTGTCTGGTAAAACCTTGCCCAATGTCACCTCAGTCTCTTCTTGTTTCTTCAATTCCAATCTAATCTTCTTCTTAAAAGAATCATCTCAATTGTATCTGTCCTCAACCTCTAGCTTCTAAATCCTGCTCTACAATTAGTATCTTTCCTCAACGTCTTGATGTTTGTGTCTCTCCTCTTTAATTTCTTTGAGTCTCTTCTTTGTGATTTCTTTTGACTGATGGCTGTTTTCATTCAGCCCTGTTGAACCTCTTAATTTCTTCTGTTTAACCAAAGAATTTATCTGAAATCTAACAGTTTCATCATTGTATGGATGCATGTAGACAACGTATTTGTTATTGGCTCGTCGCCATACCTCCTACTGTTGCTCAAGAGGGGGATGGAAGGCAAGATAAAAATCAAATGGAAAAACTTGCCCAAGAAGATTGTTGGCATCGCTCTCAGGAGGGAGGACGCTTCAGTGTCACTCAATCAACACGTCATGACAAGCCAAGTCCTCAATGACTATCAGCAAGAGGCTCATCCAAGGCGCAGCCCTCTCCCTGAATTGACTTTGACCATCAACAAGTCAACAGCAGTGGAGGCGGAGAAGTATAAGCACTTCATTGGCTCACTTATGTACCTGGCTGCCGGGACCAGGCCTGACCTAGCGTTTCCCGTTAATCTGCTGTCCAGGTTTGCAAACTCCCCCTCACAAGACCATTGGATTGTGCTGGATTGGCTCATTGGCTACCTGTGGATGACAAAAGATAAATTTCTCATCTTTGGAAAGGGCAAACCTGGACTTGATCTGTGGAGCAATGCAAGTTGGGGTGGTGAACATGAACACTCTACCTCAGGGCATGGCATCAAGTACTATGGGAACCCAGTCGCGTGGGGGTCCACCAGACAAAAGATTGTTGCCCTCTCCACTTGTGCGGCTGAGTATGTTTCACTCTTGGATGGTACCCAGCAATTCTCTTACTTGCACAGTATCCTCCACGACTTCAATCTAAGCTCACTGATCTCAATATTTTGTGATAATCAATTGGCTATCCTTATTGCGAGTTACAACACTTCAAAGAAGCAGACAAAGTACCTATCTCGAGCTTTCTATTTTGTGAATGACTTTGTACGCCGCCATCATGCCCAACTGAACTGGACCAGCACCCACACCCAGCAGGCCAATATACTCACTAAGCGCATGGGACCAAATAAGATGGCCCCAGACCTAGAAAATCTCCAGATCAAGGGAGTATAATTTATAAACTTTGTGGGGGGGTGTAAAGATTAGGTTATACACGGATTATAAATTATCAGATTACAACCACAAGTCGATAGACCAATATTCCATAAGCATAATATATGCATTTGTAGATACTAAAAGAACATCATGTATATAAAGACTTACCCAACCCGCTAGCCAGAAAACCCTTTTCCTCTTCAGAGTTAAAGGTGAGATCTGACAGCGGGTTGAGCTAATATTGTGGCAAGGGACCATTGTGCAGGTTAGTAATACAATGATCAGAGTTAAAGGTGATATCTGACAGCAGGTTGAGCTAATATTGTGGCAATGGAATGTTGTGCAGATCCCAAATCATATTAATCATTACACTGCATATGGGAGCCGCAATGTATGCACCGTGACAGTATGGGGATTTGCTCAACGGTTGATGTTGAAGCCTTCATCCAATACTCCTCCTGGCTTTGGCCTTAGCAAGTTGTAGTTGATTTCAAGCCGCTGTTACTTTGAAAGTCCCTAAAGGTTTGGTTAGGATGTTGGCTATCATCTTGGATGATGGTACTTGCTTGACAAGTAGGAGGGACTTGGATACCAGGTTGCGTAAGTACTGGTATCTCACCTCTATGTGCTTGGAGTTGGCATTTAACTGAGCTTCCTTGCTGATGAAGTTTGCCCCAGAATTTTTGTTGTACACGGTTGGAGTAGCTATTTTGATCCCCAGGTCTGTGATCAGGGTGAACATTCACCTCAGTTGTTTAGCACAATGATTCATGGAAATGAACTTGGCCTTGGTGGTTGACTGGGCTACTACTGATTGCTTTTTTGATACCCAGTGTACCGGATTGCTGTACAGAGTTATTGCAAAGCCTGTGGTAGAATTTTGCATGTCTGTGCTATTGGCCTAATTGGCATCTGCCCATCTGAAAAGCTGCTTGTCCTTTGCGGTGGATTTGCGGTATATGATTCCAGTTTCAGTTGTGCCTTGAAGGTACCTGAGGAGGTGCTTGATCAAGTTCCAATGGTTGACCGTGGGTTTGGTGGTTTACTGAGACAGCACATTGACCGTGTGTAAGATGTCGGGCCAAGTGTGTAGAGCTAAATGGTTCAGCATGCCTATTGCCTTTTCAATGAATTTGACGTTAAATGGTTCTGCATTTTCAGCAGCCACTTTAACCAGATTCATGGGGGCTGGACTCTTGACTGGATTAGCGTTGTACATGGACAGTTCATCTAAGATTTTTATGCAGTAGTCACTCTGGTGAACTAGTATGGCACCATCCTCCTTCCAGTCAAGAGTGTAGCCTAGATGCTGAACCGGCTTCTCTGTTGATTTGATTTTGTACGTGGATTGCAGATTGGACAGAAACTTGACAACTTCACTGCGCAATTTCCCCACAATCAGCCCGTTTTCAACGTGAATGTGCAACAACAAGGACTTTGACTTGTTAAAAAATAGAGATTTGTCCACCCTTGACAGAATCATTCCAAGCTTTCCCAGAGTGTCAGTCAAGTGCTTCTTCCAACACTGCAGTGCTTGCTTGGTACCATACAGTGATTTGTTTAACCTCCATACCCAATCCTCTTTACCTGGAATCTTGAATCCAGACACCTGAGAGACATGCACAGTTGCGTCTATATTGCTGTATAAGAAAGCCGTTTTGACGTCGAATTGGAAAACTGACCAACCAAACTGAACGGCCAACGCAAGGATTACCTTCATAGATTCATTTTGACCAACGCTTGAGTACGTATTTTAGTAATGTTTCCCTTCCTCCTGATGATTTCCAAAACACACCTACCTGGACTTGCGCCTTACCACTTCACCGGATTCATTCTTTTTCCTCACCAAACGCCAAATTCCCCCAGTAACCTTGTCATTGGCGGGTCTTGGTGCCAAGGTCCCTGTGTTCTTGGAAAGAAACAATGCGTTCTCCTCAGCCATTGACTCTATCCACTTTGGCCTCTCTTCCGGGTTGTTGAGCACTGTTTTAACAGATACTACTTTGGCAATGTTGGCCGAGTCCTCCTTGGGCTGGGTGACGGCAAAGGGAAGCTGTTTACCTCTGCAGGATTTTGTGAGGATAGCCGCAGGGTCAATATCCCTCAATATATTTTGGGGGGCTATGTTTTAGTGAGGTACATATGCATACCTTTTGGTTGCAACGGGAGTTTGCTGTTGGACTGGACGGGAGATGGAATCCAAAACAGGATCCAGCGGAGTGGGAAGCTTGGTGGAGGGGACACTAGCACGGGGCGGTAAGCCCGGCTGTTTGGCGGAGGACGCAGGGAGGGACCAATCTTCCGGCTGTTGATTGTAGGTGGAGTTTGCCTTTGAACGCTTGCGTTTTGCAAGAAGGGTGGAAACCATTGGTAGAGCCACTTGATGCACAGATTTCTGTGGGGGCGACACATCCAAGGTATAGTGAGGGAGGGTAGACGGAGGTTTTTTCACGGCATCAGGTGAATTGTACTTGAAGTTTAATTTGGCAGGAGAGAAATCCCTACTAACGGTTATGGTTCCTTTTGACGGGTCCAGGAATCTGGCAGCATTGGAGAGGGGTTCATAGCCTACAAACAGTAGTGGTTTTGTTGTGGGAGAGAGTTTTGAGGCGCCAACCTTAGCGTGTGCATGAACCTTGATGCCAAAAGGAAGCAGACGGTGAATGTTCCAAGTCGGCTTGATTGAGCTATTAGCATCCAGTAGCTTCCCCACCAGTGTATCCCAATTGAGGGCCTTGCTTGGGAGATGATTTATGAGCGTTGAGCATTACTTAGCTCCCTCGTCCCAGTACAAGATTGGAATGTTTGATTGGGAAAGAATTCATTGAAGTTTAGTGAGTAGTGTTTGATTGAACCGCTTGGCTAACCTGTTTGTCTGAGGCAAATCTGCTGAACCCCTTTCCACGGTGGTACCTCTGCAATGAAGTTCTGTCAGAAAGGTGCCAGATCTGAACTCTCCTCCTTGATCCAAATGAAACACCGCGGGGAACCGGCCAAATATTTTTCTGATCTTGTTGAAATAAGCCAGGATATTGGATTCAGACTTGCTTTTGGCGTGCAGAATGTATAACCAATAAAACCTGCTGAAATTGTCAATTAGAACCAACACGTACCGGAACCCGTGATTGGAGGGAGAGTTGATCTTCAATACGTTGGAGTGGATAGTGTGGAATGGGAAAGGAGCGCATGGAAGGGGGTTTGAGTGTGGGGAACGCTTTAATTTGCAGGATTGGCACACAGCACAGTTCTTTGCTCTGTGAGTTGCAGGAGAAGATGTGATACCATGAATCTTGAGGAATCTATCCAGGTAGGGATTGGATGGGTGCCCCAGGGCTACATGCCAGTCCGTTAGCGTGGACTTGTCAACAACTGAGTCCCCCAATAGTGTAGCGTCAGGAGGTTTGCCAATGTACAGGTTTCCCATCCAACAGAACCTGAAGACAACCAAGTCGGCGGACTTCACTAGGAATATTTGATGTTGGTGGACAATTTTTGAGCCGTGATCTTCAAGTTGTGAAGCAGACACCAGATTTCTTGGAACGTTGGGTGCAAAGTATACTGGGTAGATAGATATTGATCCTAGACTTAGGGTACCCATGTGTTTCACAGTGATCTGTCCTCCATAGGTATTCATTGGTTGTTTTCAGCGTTTGGGATTTGTAAGTAGGTTGAAGTTACACACAAAAGACTTGGTGGCTCCGGAGTTGTAGATGATTTCCATTGGAGGGGCAGATGGTGAGTTTTCCACATTGTATACCGCCTCCACATCTACAAAGAAGCCACAGTTGTCAAGTTCATCCTCCTCCTCCATGTTATCTGCAGCCTGGGGGATGTTGTTGGATTTGTATCCCTTGTCGTTCACCATATTTGCGGTGTTTGAGGCTTGCATACGTTGGAAGTCCTGTAAAATGGAGTTGAGACATTGCTCAAACTGAGCAAGGTGGTTGTTATGAGGGGTTCCCCTTCTCCTTGAGGATCCGCAATTAGGTGGTTGTCTGGTTGGGATAGCCGGTTTGAGCATACCGTGGCTGGGCTGTGCGCTTAGTGACAAGGATGTAGGCTGTTGACAACCCGTGGAGGATGGTGGGTTTCTCAATCTTGGATGATGAGCGGAGGTACGTGAATTATTTGGTCGCCAACTGTGTGGGGCCTTAGTCATGTAGACTTGCTCTGGATTTTTGCTTTCCATTTGAGTATCTTCTGCTAGTAGACAGTTGTACACTTTGTCAAAGCGGAACGGTTGAATATTGTGACAAGATTGGATAAGAGAGTTGAGGGACTGATCCAGTCAAAAACTCTTGAGAAAGAATATTGCAGCCAATGAGGAGGAAACTCCAATGCGTTCTTCATTATCAGTTGTCTCTTGAGCGTCAAGAGTTTCTCTGAGTGCAAGGTATCTTTCCTGGAATGACATGGCGTGGTCTTGTATAGATGAGCTGGGTTGCTAGAGTAGATAGACAAGCTGAGAGACTTGGTCTCCTATAACTATCAAAGAATCCTCACTGCACGCTTGTTTGAGTTCATTAAACGCCTTGGTGAAGTCCTTCTGATGGGGAGTCACATAACCCTTGAGTTTGCGGTCCACGGAGCTGAAGAGAAGATGTATGGCAAGCGCTGTCTTCTGGCAATATCTTTTTGAATACAAATTGTCCCTTATCCATTTTGGGTAAAGGAGTTCTTCTTGACCTTTACTGATGAGCAATTTTTCGAACTCAGCCTTCCATTCATACCAGTTATGTTGAGTGAGGAGGGGTAACTTGGATTTTGTGGAATAGTCGTCTCCGGAATCACTTGAGTTGGGGATATGGATATTGACACCACCAGAGTTTTGAGCTGAAGCCATTGTACCTGGGGTTGAGAGATTGTTTGTTTATTTTTGTTCTACTTGAGTGCCAGAAATTTCCTCTTGCTACCATGTAAGGAAAAACAACAATTCTTTATTTCAGCACTACTTAAATGTAGTAACAATATAGATAACTGAATGTTGAGAGCAATGAAAAACAATGAGTGACTTGTAAATAGAAAATATGTAAATATGATTATCAGTAGTTACCAAAGTATCTCAAGACCTAGATGACCAGCAGTATCAGAACCTCAATGTGGAGTTTGGGCAAATGCAAACTAGGACCTCCTCCTGAGTTGCTTCTGGCTTCTCCTGAGATTCAAGATTCCTGCTGGGGAAGATAGGCAATGTGGCAATCTTGGTGACCGGAGAGGTTCAGTGATGGAGAGGATGGACTGGGAAAGAAAGTGACACAGGAAAAGGAGACAATTGGCCAAAGGAAGAGCAGAGACAGGTTCACTGAATGAGAGTCCCCGCGCCAAGGACGGGATGTCCACTTGACACACAGGTACAGTGCGGAAAGTTAGGTCTTGAGCACGTGAGGGATGTTCCGCGGTTGCTGTGTACGGGAGCCGCAACTTATGCACCGTGACAGTATGGGGATTTGCTCAACGGTTGATGTCAAAGCCTTCATCCAATACTATCATGTGCACCAGATTCAACGGTCACCCTTCAACAATTGATCAAGTTTGGGGAGGACAAGTTAGAGTCTCTGACCAGGAGAACAGCTTTACCTTCTTCAAAAAATTATTTATCACCCATCTTAAGAAGTATGACATGATCCTTGGTACAAATTGGATGACCACTCGTGAAGCCACCATCAACTTTAGTTCTAAGGGTTTGATAATCCTGAATCTAGGACTAGACTGTACAGAATCCAGTGAGCCTCCTCAGAACATTCACTCTGTCACTGCAGACAAGCCCTTACCATATCCTGTTTCTAAATTCCCTACCATCTTCAAACCCCAGCGCTCAGACTTTCTACCTCCCCATAGGGATACTGACTTGGCCATTAATCTGAAAAAAGACTGTACGCCCCCCTTCCAAAAAATCTACACGTTAGCTCCCTCAGAAAAGCAGGAGATGATGTCTTATATAAAGGAATTGCTCAATAAAGTCTTTATCTGTACCTCATCCTCCCCTGCAGGGGCTCCCATTTTCTTTGTAAAACAGTCAGGGAAGAAAAATCCTCCGTGTTTTGACTATTGCGGCCTTAACAAAATCACAATTTGCGACTCATTCCACCTTCCTCTGGTATCAAGCCTCCTGAGCAAGCTCAATGGGTGCACCTTCTTTTCCAAAATTGATTTAAAATCCGCATTCAACCTCCTTTGAATCAAGGAAGGTGAAAAATGGAAAACCGCCTTTAGGACAGAATTTTGCTTGTTTGAATATCTTGTCATGCCTTTTGGGTTGGCTAATGCCCCTGCTGCCTTCCAACGCTTCATTCAGTGGGTTCTACGCGAGCTCATCTACCTTTTTTTTTTTGTTTACATCAATGAAATACTTGTCTTTTCCCAGAGTAGGGAGGAAAACAAGTTTCATCCTGAACAAATTCTATCAAAACTTGAAGAACATAAATTATACGCGTCACCAGAAAAGTGTTGTTTTTTTGTATACTCTGTTCATTTCCTTGGTTTCATAATCAATGGTAACAGAATAAGTATGGACCCTAATAGAACCACTGTGATCAACAATTGGCAACTACCCACCAATGTCATGGGTATCCAACTTTTCCTAGGTTTCTCAAACTTTTACCGTAAGTTCATCCATAAGTTTGCCACCATGGCTCTTCCACTTCACCACGCTACCAGGAAAGGTGTTGATACTTCTAAAGCTTTAGCTTCCCACCCTGTTAGGGAATCTTTTGAACGCCTGAAGGGCGCATTTCAATCTAGTGTTCTGCTTCAACACTTTGATTTCCCTAAACCACAAATCCTGTACACCAACGCTTCCCTAGTAGCCATTTAGGCTATACTCTATCAGCCCAACAATCAAGGTAACATCAGGCCTGTCTCTTTCTACTCTCATACCCTTACTGACTCCAAAAAACAATGGACGATATACAATAGTGAGCTGGGTGCCATTATAGCTGCCTTTGCAGAATGGAAACCCTGGCTAATGGACACAATGGAACCTGTCTGATTTTACTCTGACAATCATAACCTTAAGTATTTCATGTAATCCGCAAACCTGACCCCAAGGCAGGCGCAATGGGCCGCCTTTATGTCCAATTTCAATTTTGTTATTTATTATGTTAAAGGTATATCTAACCCTTCCGAACCTCTGAGCACACCTGTCTTCCCCAGCATAGCAGAGAACCCTACCAGAACCAAGATTCCCCTCCCCCAATTTCAGTCCAAAAAATTTCAAAATTGTCCCTCGGATCTAGACATTCCCTCAGAGGTTATATTTTCAATCACCACCTCTCCTAGCCAATTTTGCCCCCCCTCCCCCAAGATTTTAGAACTACTGCTGCAGAAGAAGGCCAAGTCCAAACAGGATAGCTCCCATCTGTCAAACCTCTGTTGGGAAGATGACCTTCTCCGGTAAAGGGGACAGATTTTTGTGCCATGTAGCTTACGGCAGTTGATTATTGTTTCCTTCCATGATTCACCCCTAATGGGTCATTGGGAAACCTTTAAAAACTTAAAATTAGTTCACAGGACATTTGAATGGCCTTTGATTCAAAAGGATGTTAAAAATTTTGTTAAGACTTGTGTCCCCTGTCAAGCCAATAAGCCCAAACAGTCAAAAAAACCCATTAAAACCCCTTGAGACTCCCAAAAGACCCAGGGCCATGATAGGCATTGAATTCATTGTCAAACTCCTGAAAAGCAATTCCTTTGACTCCATCCTTGTCATGGTTGACCACTTCACAAAAGGGGCCCATTTCATTCCAGCCTACAAATCCTGGTCCGCCAAGGACCTAGCCCACTTTTTTATCAACCAGTTTGTCCAACATCAGTCTCCCCAATAGAATTGTTTCAGACCGGTGTGGAAAATAAAGAGGGCCACACCCCAGAAGTTTTCCTTGAGTTCCGGAAGTTATTGATCAAAGCGTCTGTAAGGAGATTGGATGCAGCCGTTCAAGAGAGAGAGAGGGAGAGAGAGAGAGCAATAATAAGATGGATTCCTTCCTTTCCAATCCAATCCAATCCGATGCCATAAAAAGTGATATCCTAGAGTGCAGTCCAGTCCGTGAAGTGTTTTTCCCGTCCTTTCCCCCCCTCCTTCCTCTATCATAAGATGCCCCTACAACCCGGAGTTGAGAGCAAAGTATTTAAGTCCTCCCTCTCAACCCTAACCTAAGTACAACCACAAGTAACAAGAAAGAGTGATGAAATACAACCCTAAGCCGCAGAACCCTAGACCAACCCTATCCCTCCATCCCTTGCCATTACCCGCGCCCTTCAGTATTAATGTAGCCTGGTTTGTCCGCCCGCGCGCGTCCGCCCGACAACCCGTTCCGATATCCGGGGCATACCTGCGTGACCCAATCCGCGCGTCTTGCGATGCGCAGTCCAATCCATGCAAGCTTTCTGATCCGCGCAAGCCTTCCAATCCGCGCAAGCTTTCCAATCCGCGCAAGCTTTCTGATCCGCGCGAGCCTTCCAATCCGCGCAAGCTTTCCGGTCCACGCAATCCGTTGTCTCCCGTCTCCAGGTGCTGAGCCCAACCCGACCGCTGCTGGGTCTAGCTGACTGCTGCTGAGCCCGCAGAGCGGCTAGCTGCGGCAAGGCCCTGCCCATTGCTGAGAGAGCCGCCCGCAGCCCTTTCCTGACTCGCGTCCATAAAAGAGCACCACACCGGGGAGCCACTTTTGTCTCAAAATTTTGGAGAGCGGTCTTAGCTAGCCTAGAGATTATTAAGATAAGAGAGGCGTTTCCTGTCTACGCACAATCACACGCGCACCTTTGACTGCAGAGAGTGCCAGATATACAAGTAATTCTTTATTGCAGCACGCACTACAAAGTAGTAATAGTAAAGATAACTTTATCTAGGAGGAAACAAGAAGTGAGAGATAATTAAACTTGTACGCAGTACGAGAGAATAGAAAGAAGAGTAAGAATCACCAGGAGACCCAAATATAAAACCCGACCAGTTAATCAAATACTCAGACTGGAGTTTGGGAAAAAGCTAGCTAGAACCTTCAGTGACCGTGAATTCAACAGTATTCAAGGAATAGAAGGAAGATAAGCAATGATGATAATCAAGAAAGGATGAGAACAGGTGGAAGGATGGCTGAGTAGGAATGAGTGGGAATAGTGAGAGAAGCAAGAAAAAGTGACAGATACCTCCTCCTGAGCTGCTTCTAGCTCCTCCTTGTAACAATTCAGACCACTCACAGGGGCCAAGGGGGCAAAGGGAAGGGCAAGAAGGAAAAGCGTCTTGCATATGCATAAAGGGACAGTAGCACGTATACTTAAATAACAACCTGTTGTCTCTCCGTTGCATCCTCTTCTTTCTTTCCTTTTCATTTCCACTCTCCTTGCTCATCACCCTCCGGTGATCTTGTCACGTCCCTGCTCTTTGTCTTGTCTCCTTCCATCATCTCTACTCTGGTTGCGCCGTTCCGGAAATCACCCGGGGTGAATCTCTCAAAGGTGAATACTTCTTCAATCTTGGTTTCAAACTTCTTCAGCCCCTGTTGTTCTTCATCTCTTCATGTCTTACTTGTCCAGAAATCCAAGCCTGGTCATTTCCACTCTCCTTGCTCATCACCCTCTGGTGATCTTTTCACGTCCCTGCTCTTTGTCTTGTCTCCTTCCCTCATCTCTACTCTGGTCGCGCTGTTCCGGAACTCACCTGGGGTGACTCTCTCAAAGATTTCACAGGTTATGAGCCCAGCATAGCCAAGCGCATCTTGCCTCCAGTTCAAATCAATCTCCATCCTGGATCACTTCCAGCACCTATCCTCTGGTTCTCTCTCTCCCACTCCAACTACCTCATCTAACCACAACAAGGAAATCTTGTCCAATATTTCTCAATCCACCAAGACTATCCTAACTCAATTGACCACCTTTGCTAACCCTTGGCTTCAATCACCAAGAATTATGGGGGACAATCTATTACAAACCAACATCCCAAAACTCACAGGGCCCAACTTCCCAAGCTGGAGAAACGCTATCATCACCCAACTAGGGTTCAAGGATCTAGACAACCTGATCAAAAATGACCCACCTGAAAACCCTACGGCGCAAGAACGACTCAAACTCAAACAAGCCACCACCTTAATCCAAATGCATCTGGATCATCAAAACTACACAATGTTTGTGGACAACCCATACGAGTACCTGCCAAAAAGCCTTTGGGATCCAATCTGATCTCACTATGCCACTAAATCAATGGATAACATCTCCAACACCATTGGCAAGATGCACAAAGTGAACTTCTCCTCCAGAAATCTATCTGCCGCTATTAGTGAATTTAGGGAATTGTTTTGACTCCTACGTGAAGTTTCAGCTGGGAAATTTGACCGACACACACTGGAAGCAATGTGGGCCTATCACATCCTTGAATGACTTCCTGAATCATTTCATGTCTTCAAGTCTCTTTGATACTCCGTTTCAAAGACACCAACAAAATTGAACTTTGAAGCCTTCTCACCAATCTTGAAACCAAGCTCAGAAGGCAGGACAAATCATCTGCCTCCAGTGCAGCATTGCTTGTAAAAGCGTCTGCAGAAACCAGCTCAGCTTCAAGCAAAGAAGACTGACGGAAGAAAATGAGAAAACAGTTCTGTTCAGACGGAAAGTACAACCCACTCACCACGCATTCAGAGGACCGATGCCATCAGCTGCATCCTGAGTGGGCCGCTGCATACTACCAGGGGTTAGTGGATGGACGTTCTCAGGGAAAGAATGAAAGCCATTGAGGTCATTGCCTGTCATCGACGCTGTTGGCGGACTCAGTAATACTGGATAGTGGCGCATCGGGGCACTATCTGAAGGATCAAGAACACTTCACAACTTACTCTGTGTGCTCTGATTCTCTCTTCACTGCCAATGGATCACGCATTCCCGTGATAGGGAAAGGGAAAGCTGTCATAAAACTGAAGAACGGTAACCTCAACATACAAATGGCATACCACGCTCCAGCTCTCTCCCACTCTCTTGTACCATTATCAACCTACCTCTTGCAAGGGTACTCAATCCATCCCAAACAGGGTGGGTTCAGATGCAGAAACAACCACAAAACCATCTTTACCGGAAGCATCATTGAAAACCTACTTGTCCTCCATTGCCAAACCAATTGAGCTCTAACCTCTACATCAACTGCAGTCAGGGCACATTGGGCACTTGGACACCCTAGTCAAAAATACCTTGAAGCCTCATTTCTGTCCCTGCATCTCAACCATGTACTCTGCAAGTCATGCAATCTCTCCAAGATGCATTGGCAACCATTCTCAGGGAGTTTTCCTTGGCCTGCCACCAAACTCAAAGTGATTCATATGGACCTATGCGGGCCAATCAACCCAACCTCCAGAGGCAGAAACAAATACTTCCTCAAAATAGTCAATGGATACTCTAAGTATCAATTTCTCTTCACCATGGAACAAAAGTAACAGGTCTTCAAAATCTTCCAGCAATTTCTAAAACTAGCTGAGACCCAATCCGGAGAGACTGTAAAATTCATTGTTTCAGACAAAGGCGGCAAATTTGTCAACTACCTGTTCTCCAATCTACTGGAGACCAAAGGGATCACACACCTCAGAACTGCACCATACACTCCGCAACAAAACCCATTTGCCAAGCGAGGAAATCAAACCACAATTGAAAAAGCGCGCACCATGCTACTTGACTGTGGACTACCTTTACACTGGTGTGGGGAAGCAGTAAGTACCGCGGTTTACCTAGAAAACTGGTCTCCTGACAGCTCCATTGGAATGAAAACTCCTTATGAATTATGGTTTGACAAAACCACTGACCTTTCTTATTTGAAACCCTTTGGTTGTAGAGCCATTCTTTTCACCAAAAAAGGGGCGCGATGGTCAAAATTCTCCCCTTCCGGGGTGGAGCGCATCTTCATTGGGTATAACAAAGGGCATTGCTCCTACCAAGTATGGGATCCAATCTCAGACAGGATTCACATCTCACATCATCTTTGGTTCAAGGCCAACTGCTTTCCTTATTTAAATATCAAATCCCCTAGTCAGAATCCTCTCCCAGATTCAATCTTCTTTGCTTCCGCTCCACTTTCTGTGTCTTCTCCTTCTACCTCTTCTTCTGTGACTGTTGTCAATCCTCCTCTCCCAGTTTCCTCTTCCTTTACCACTCCATCAAATCAATCCTCCACAGGCATTGGCCACTCTTCTGAAGAAATGCTCCTCCTGGCCAAAACCATGGCCACTCCCAGCAAAGCAAACCCCCTCTCCATTAATCCAGCACCTAAAGGATACGCATACGTACCCCAATTTGGGCGCGCGCAAAAAAACATTGACCTAAGCCTAGGTCCTCAGGACATCCTTGACCATCCTCAAAGGCAACATGCAAACCTCATCTTTGAAGAGCCAACCTCCCTTGCCAACCCCACCTCATACAAAGATGTCCAATAATGGCCTGATTCAGCTGACTGGTTAGCTGCTGAGGATGCTGAACTTACCAACATTGTCCGACATGGAGTCTGGGAAGTGGCGGAAATGAAACCAAAAAAAGGGGCTCTTGACACCATATACATCTACCAAAGCAAGAAGGATTCCAACAGCGTAGTAGTAAAGAAGAAAGCCCGGCTGTGCGTACTAGGCAATTGCCAAGTTGAAGGGATCAACTACAATGAAACCTTTGCACCAACTGGAAGCAACGCATCACTCCGACTGCTGTTAATGATTGCCGCGTCAGAAGACTTTGAGCTGGATCAAATGGACGTTTGTTGTGCATTCCTAAACGGGCTAACCAACATGCAAGTCTTCATCAAACCTCCCAAGGGGGTGAGAATCAAATTAAAACCAAAAAAGGGTCTCCTCCTCAAGAAATTGCTATACAAGCTCAAGAAAAGTCCGCAATGCTGGTACAAGGCCCTATTGACTTTCTTCTCCAATATAAATATCTACCCCACTCAATCCAATCCCTGCCTCTTCATCTCATCCAACTCATCCAACCCCGTCCTTGTTTTTGTGCAAGTTGAAGACCTTGTGATCACCAGAAGAGACATTGGGCTCGTGAAGGCAGCCTTACAATCCAAGTTCAAAATGCACAACCTTGGGTCATGTGAATGGGTCCTGGGTATGCGAGTCACTAGGAATTGAGATGCGCAAACGGTCACCCTCAAGCAGGACCAGTACATCCAAGACATGCTTGAGGAGCAGGGGATGCTAAACTGCAGACCAGACACCTCTCCCCTGCCATCAAACTACCTCCATGATCCGGCACAACCCACTTCCCCATCCTATAACTTTAACTACTGGCGGGGGGTTGGGCTGCTGGGTTATCTTTTTCAGAAAACTCAACAGGACCTGGCCCACGCGCACAGCTATCTCTCCCAATAACTCAACAACCCAACAGGCCACCATCAGGCCTGCTTTCTTCACCTACTGCGCTACCTCCAACACTCAACCAATCTCAGGCTGACCCTGGGAGGAGCCGCCTCTGACTCCTTGATGCTGCAAGGCTACGCCAATGCAGACTATGGCTCCTCATCAGACAGACGGAGCTTCTCAGGGTCTGCAATTGCCTTCAACGGTCTGCTAGGCTGGAGGTCCGCAAAGCAGCCAGTTGTCACACTCTCAACAACTGAAGCCAAGCATCAATCCTGCACCAAAACGGCTCAGGATCTGCTGTGGTGCAAGCAGCTCATCTCTCAAATATTTCCTGTCTTCTCTCTACCCCTCCCGCCCGCAACCCTGTACTGCAACAATCAAGGCACCATCAACCTGATCCTCAACCCGCTCTACCAACACCAGACGCGATGAATCGACGTTTGGCTTCATTTTCTGCGCCAACACGTCCACAAGGAGGACTTCTCCCTTTCCTACATCTCCACCAATCTCAACCTAGCCAACCCTCTCACCAAACTTGTGTCACCCAAGAAGATCTGCAAATGCCTAAGCCGCTTCCAGCTTGCCGCACAAACTGATTCCTGACCAAGCACGGGGGCGTGTAAAAATTCAGACCACTCACAGGGGCCAAGGGGGCAAAGGGAAGGGCAAGGAGGAAAAGCGTCTTGCATATGCATAAAGGGACAGTAGCACGTATACTTAAATAACAACCTGTTGTCTCTACGTTTCATCCTCTTCTTTCTTTCCTTGTCATTTCCACTCTCCTTGTTCATCACCCTCTGGTGATCTTGTCACTTCCCTGCTCTTTGTCTTGTCTCCTTCCCTCATCTCTACTCTGGTTGCGCCGTTCCAGAACTCACCTGGGGTGACTCTCTCAAAGGTGAATACTTCTTCAATCTTGGTTTCAAACTTCTTCAGCCCCTGTTGTTCTTCATCTCTTCATGTCTTACTTGTCCAGAAATCCAAGCCTGGTCATTTCCACTCTCCTTGCTCATCACCCTCTGGTGATCTTGTCACGTCCCTGCTCTTTGTCTTGTCTCCTTCCCTCATCTCTACTCTGGTTGCGCCGTTCCGTAACTCACCCGGGGTGACTCTCTCAAAGATTTCACACTCCTGAGTTCTGAGGATGCTGCTAGCATTGTCAAGAGTTTTAGTTGGCGGATGCGGCAGTGGATGACAGGGGATATTCAGGCAAGTGAAGGGTGGAAAGTTTAAATAAAGAAAAAGAGGAAGAGAGAGGCAAGAACAAAAAACAAAGAAAGAAACAAGACTGGGCTAATGTCAATTAAAGCTTCCTTGAGTCCAATGCAAGGTTGACCTAGTAGGAGTGAGAGCACAGTGCCACTCTGCGCTGAATGAGTCCACATCCAGGAGGAGCACCCGCAATGAGGAACTCTGTCAACTGTCAACACAGATCACTCATCGCCACCAGTTCTGATGGTCCTTCCCCCTGATCCCACAAGCTTCTCCTCTTGTCTTGTTTCAAAATCTTGTCTCACTTCTGAATATTCCTTGACCTATTCTCAACCAAGTCATCCTCCTAGCGCCCGGCCCCAAATGTCTGAACCGTGATAACTAGCCAACCAACCTCATTGTCAGCTGCAGTAATCAGGAGGAGCTTGGACTATCCTCAGCAGAGGTATGATCAGGATTATCTCTTTGTTCTTTTTCATTTTGTTGTCTCAGTTTGTGCTTACCAGTTACGCGTTGCTCCTACAATAAATGCTTTCTTTTCCCTTTCATTCCTTTAAACTTTATTCCTCAGACTGATAAAGATAGATCTGATCAAACTCCTGCCTGCAACCGTTGCTTGAGTCCACTAGCTAAAAGTATAGTGCAGGTAATGAATCTCACTGTTTCCTTATCTATTTAGTCAAAATACATTATACTCAAAGGAGAAACATTGCTCATGATTGTATTCATTCAAACTTTGTTTACTCAGAATATATTGCGACAAGATTTAACCTAAGTTCTGAAATAAAGAGTCTTGAAATATTATCATGGTAGCAAGAGACTACTATTAGGACTTATAACTCTTGAGTAGATATCAGCCACCGATTCAGGTTCAGAAACTATGGCCATTTTTGGAGGACACCCTATCAACATCCCTACATCCAAGGACTCTGAAGAAAACTATTCAACCAAAACCGAAATTGTCAAACTTAACCAACATAATTGGCACAATTGGAAAAGCGCCTTTGAGGATGTGATTATTGGTAAGGGACACAAGGAAATACTGAACAAAGATTGGGTCAAGGCAAACACCACAACTAAAAAGTACCGACAAAAGAATGCACTTGCACTAAGTCTTCTTAGGACCTCTGTCAACAAAGACCTACAGTCATGCATCAAGTCAAGCAAGTCAAACTTTGCTAAAGCTTATCAGGCCTTGGCTCTCAAGTGCAGCAAAAAATCCTTAATTGTTGTTGGAGAAGCACTAATTTGACCGGTCAACATTACTTAAAAACCTGGCAGAAGCTTATGCAAACACACATCCTCTTTTAAGGATGCCTACTTCAACTTGTTGGAAATGATAGAGGGCCAACCCCCGGAAGAGCGAGTTATGAATGTATCCACTGGACTTGCCGCCATTCTGTTCATCAAAAGTCTATGACTTGAAGAAGTAATGTCAAGCCTGATCTCCACACTCTACAATCTACAACCATTCACTCTTGAAGCCGTGTCCAACAGGGTCATGCTAGAAGACTCCCAACGTGTATCAAATTCAACCAAATCATCCTACTACATTGGAAGCCAACTTAAAACTCAGAATCAATCTTTACAAAAGCCTATGAACCACAACAATGCAAGACAACCTTTCAAACCACGCCCTGCTGTCCCCACAAAGAAAAATCCTCAGCCTCATTACCAGAAATACATTGCTGCTCAAATCAAAAGGTTAGATTAAGAGCTTAAACAACTGAAGACATCACACTCAGTGAATGCTGTTGAGGAGGACTAAAACAAAAACGCCTTGCCGGAAGTAGTAGAAGAAGAAGCAGACTTTTTGACAGATGAAACACATCACCCGGATGACTGTGGCTTCCTCATACAAGAAGACTCTCTCTATAACCTCAACAACCCCAGAGATTCTTTGCTTGAACTGGTATAAAACTTGGGAGCCTTGAGGTCAACAGTATGCAAACTGTCTATCATCCACAACGCTCAACCAATCCACAAAAGCCTAAACACATATGGGGGGAGCATCAATATAACTCATGTGGGTAAGCTCAATCTTGGAGGAACTATAATCCACCCCATCTTTTATGCACCTAAGGGACCAATAAACTTAATCTCAGCCAGTCAACTTGAGGACCATGGGCTAAAAGTTGTACACAAACACCGGATTGTCCTAGTCAAGCGTGGGAACCAGATTATATACCGTTTCCCTCAAATTGGTAACTTATACATGTCCTACCATAACCCAATGAGTGACATAAACCTAGCAAACCTTGCAGACTCCACGGTGGACTGGAACATCAGTCTTGGCCACCCGTCCAATGTTTATCTCAAGCGCTTCCTTTCCCAAAACAACATACCTCTCCCAAAGACTTTTCCCACATTGGCTTCCTGCAAAGTCTGTATTCAATCCAAGATGAAATAAAAATCTAATTCTAACCCTCTACCTTTGTTGGTCAAACCATTCCATCAACTTCATATGGATTTACTCCAAATAAGCCCTCCGTGCAAACAGTTGTCCTCCTATATATTGGAAATCATTGACAATTTTTCTTGCTTCAACAGCATCTACGTCATTAAAAAAAAATCTGACGTTCCGGAGAAGATAGTCAGATACATACACAAGATCAAGAATCAGCTTGAAGTCACCCCTGCCTTCCTTCATAGTGACCGCGGAGGTGAGTTCATGTCAACCAAGTTGTGCAAATTCTTATCCTCTAAAGGAATAGCACTTGAAAAGGGCCCAGCTAATTCTCCTCAAACTAATTGGTTAGCGGAGCGTTTTAATCAAACAATACTCACCAAGATGCCTTGCATATTGGCACAATCATTGATCTCAATAAACTACTAGGATGAGGTGGCTTGGTACACTTCCATGCTCATAAATCTACTGCCTTTGACCGCACTTGGATGGAAATCCCCAGTTGCCACACCCCTTGAAGTGAATTCCACAATTGAGCCAGTGTGCATTGTTATGGCGCTAATACCGTTTGGCCTGAAAGTGAATGTACACTCTCCTTGGTTCAACAAACTTGATCAGCGCTCAAGGCCACTGCTCTTCCTCAGGTATGAGCCTTACTCCAATGCCGGAAGATTTATTGATTGTACCAAACAACAAATAGTGGTCAGCCAGGATTTCACGCCAACAAAGGTGACTTTTGTATACAACTGCCTCTCATCACTTAAAAAACCCCCTTGTGCACTGCCTCAGTGTCTCTCCTCACCAGGCCACGCAACATCCTCCAAAAAACTGATGCAACCAGCGGTTGTGAGTGTTCCGCTGGAGATCTGCCCAGGCAAACATGACTCAACCAACCCCCGGGCTCAGTCTACAGACCCCGCGGTCACACCCAACTCCTTGCATGGTGTCAGCCCAGTAACAGAACCTGAGGAAGATTGCGGCATTTCCCAACCAGTCTCTCTTCTTACATCACAAGCTCAACCTGAACCAAACCCCAAGAAAGGGTATGCTTATGTTCCATACTACAACAAGGCGCCAAAGGAGATCAGCTCCAATATTGACCGCAGAGCCATCATCACTTGAACCTGCTGCAATTGTGCACAAGAAGACTCTGACAAGGAGGACAAAAAAGTCATGATCAGTGAGGTAGTCTCAGTTGAGAAGGCAATGTTGGATCCAAAGGAGAAACCACTGTGGATACATTCCATGACGGACAAAAACAATTCCCACCTCTTGTGCAAAACTGGAACTTTGGTACCTCCACCAACTGATGACAAAGTCATTGGAGGTATGTGGCAACTAGTGCGCAAGAAAAACAATTTTGGAGAGGTAACCCAACGCAAATTGCGCTGGGTGTGCTTCATAAACCATCAGGAATACCCAAGGCATTACTTGGACACCTACTTGTTGGTGGGACGGAGTGAATCAATGAAGTTACTCCTTGCCAAGGCCGTGCAAAATAACCATCATGTGTTCCAGTTTGACGTTGAGACAGAATTTTTGTATGGTGACATTGACGTGGTGGTTCATGTGGCATAGGTGGCTGGTTTTGAGGTTCCGGGGAAAGAAGACTGGGTGTGGCAATTAAACAAATCTCTGTATTGTACCAAGCAAGCCCCTAGGTGCTGGAGAGCTCACCTGGAATCAACTTTGGCATCTTTGGGTCTGGCTCCCCCAACTGGAGACAAGTCAATGTTTGTGAACAAGACAAAGACACTACCCCTGCACATACATGTTGACAATGGACTGGTTGTGGGAGCAGATAGTACTGAAATCAACAAGTTCTTAAAATTTCTGGGGGGAACTACAAAATCAAAGTTCAAGAACATCCAACTCAGCACTTGGGATAAACTCTACAATGGAACAAGGATGGCTCAACAAAACTCCATCAAAGGGACTTCACCAAGAAAACGCTTACCGAGTTTGGTTTCAAACATGTTAATACGGTCAAGGCCCCTGCCCCCATGAATATACATGATGTCATTAACCAGGAATCTACCAAATTTGAAGTTAAGACAATGCAGAAGGCCCTTGGACATCTTATACTCCTGGCAACTCACACTTTTCCCAAAATCCAGTTCACGCTCAATCTACTGTCTCTGTTTGCCAACAAACCCACTCTAGCGCACTGGAAGATGGTAAAGCATCTCTTCTGCTACCTTAAAGGGACAATTTTGGTAGGTTTAATTTTCTCCAAGTCAACTGACCATAGTGATCAACTGTGTGGATGGGCAGATTCCAACTACGCTTGGTCAACAGAAACTCAGAAGTCAACCACAGGTTATGTAATAACTCTATATGGTAACCCAATAGGCTGGACTACAAATAAACAGACGGTAGTTGCTCAGTCCACCACCAAAGCCAAGTTCATAGCAATGAACCTCTGCGCCAAACAAATCAGATGGCTGTCAACATTGATCCTCAGCATGGGCATACCCATTGGAAAGCCCAAGAAAAAAAATGACAATCAGGGTGCCAATTTTATCAGCAAAGAAGCCCAACTGAACCCTAACTCCAGGCACATCAAGGTATGGTTTCAATACATATGGGACCTGGTCCAAAAATTGCTCTTATCTATAAAACACACACCCTCAGAGGATATGATTTCCAACATTCTTACTAAACCTCTTGGGTATGTAAAAGTAGTACAAGCAAGACTTCAACTTTGCATGACCTCGTCGGAATCTAGGAGGAGTGTCAAGTAAAGCTTCCTTGAGTCCAATGCAAGGTTGACCTAGTAGGAGGGAGAGCATGGTGCTGCGCTGCACTGAATGAGTCCACATCCAGGAGGAGCGCCCGCAATGAGGAACTCAGTCAACTGTCAACACAGATCACTCATCTCCACCAGTTCTGATGGTCCTTCCCCCTGATCCCACAAGCTTCTCCTCTTGTCTTGTTTCAAAATCTTGTCTCACTTCTGAATATTCCTTGACCTCTTCTCAACCAAGTCATCCTCCTAGCGCCCAACCGCAAACGTCTGAACTGTGATAACTAGCAAACAAACCTCATTGTCAGCTGCAGTAACCAGGAGGAGCTTAGACTATCCTCAGCAGAGGTATGATCAGGATTATCTCTTTGTTCTTTTTCATTTTGTTGTCTCAGTTTGTGCTTACCAGTTACACATTGCTCCTACAATAAATGCTTTCTTTTCCCTTCCATTCCTTTACACTTTATTCCCCAGACTGATAAAGATAGATCTGATAAAAATCCTGCTTGCAACCATCGCTTGAGTCCACTAGCTAAACGTATAGTGCAGGTAATTAATCTCACTGTTTCCTTATCTATTTAGTCAAAATAAGTGATACTCAAAGGAGAAACATTGCTCATGATTGTATTCATTCAAAAATTTTTTACTCAGAATATATTGCTACAAGAGTTAACCTAAGTTCTGAAATAAAGAGTCTTGAAATATTATCAGCTAAAGGGATTATTGATGGGTACTTGTAGACTGTAGGTTAACCGCTGTGGCAGGACATCCGCGGTGTCACAACAGCAATTGGAGCGTTTGCAAGTGCTGACATCACTGAGAGGTTGATGAGGTTGAATTCATCATCCAACAGAGAGAAGTAGTGATAAATAAAGTTGTAAACCTAATCTTACTCCAAGACCAAGATTTACTTATTTGACTCCCAGAGGACAGGGGCTTTCAGCTTTATTCATTCATATCACTTGCTTCCTCACAATCTCATTGCGCGTTGTTCCTTCCTCCTCTGTCCTCCAGGTAAGACTACTCTCTCATCTCAATCTCATTTCATTGACATCTAACTTTACTTCTGTTCAACTTCTCCATTGTAATTTCTTTTTCTCCACCATCAGGTGTGATCCTTCAAAGCATTCTCTTTCACAAGGGCTTCTTCAACTCACCTTGTCAGTGTTTTAATAGGTCAGACCTGACTGGCAATTCATTCATATCACTTGATTCCTCCCAATCTCATTGCGTGTTGTTCCTTCCTCCCCTGTCCTCCAGGTAAGACTACTCTCTCATCTAAATCTCATTGCATTCACGTCTAACTTTACTTCTCTTCAACTTCTCTGTTTTACTTTCTTTTTCTCCACCATCAGGTGTGATCCTTTGAAGCCTTCTCTTTCACAAGGGCTTCTTCAACTTACCTTGTTGGTGTTTTAATAGGTCAGACCTGACTGGAAATTCATTCATATCACTTGCTTCCTCCCAATCTCATTGCGCATTGTTCCTTCCTCCTCTTTCCTCCAGGTTTGATCCTTCAAAGCCTTCTCTTTCACAAGGGCTTCTTCAACTCACCTTTTCAGTGTTTTAATAGGTGTGATCCTTCAAAGCCTTCTCTTTCACAAGGGCTTTTTCAAGTCACCTTGGCAGTGTTTTAATAGAGATCTCCCCCTCCTATTTGACTTCTTTCTACCTGCAAACTAATGGAAATACCAAGCATCTGAACTCCATCCTTGAATCCTATCTTAGAAATTTTTGTAACAAGAAACCAAATAACTGGTCCAAACTAATGGCCAGTGTGAAAATTGCCTGGGAAAATTCAACCTCTTCCTCCACGGCCTACTCCCCCTTCTTCCTGGAGAAAGGGTACCATCCAAGACTCAGCTCAAGTGTCCACTCCTTGAATATACCACATGCAGACAAATTTTTTGAACAACTCATCAACACCCAGACCAGTGCAGCCCAAAACATACAAATTTCCAAAGCCAGCCATGCCCTCCAGTACAACAAGAAGACCAGAGATTTGAAGAAATTTGAGCCAAACCAATGGGTATGGCTCTTGAGAAAGAATATTCAGACCAAAAGAAGCTCTAGAAAGTTAGACGCCAAATTCATAGGTCTATTCCGTATTTTGAAGCTGATAGGTTCACACGCTGTTAAACTCAAATTAGCCCCCCCTTTATCCAAATTGCATCCTGTTTTCAATTCCAATCTGTTGATTCCTTACCTCAGAAGATGTAGAAATGGAACAAACAGACAGAATCTGGCAGGCAATCACAGTCAGTGATGCAATGAGTGGGGGAGGCACAATGGTTTGGTTGGAGGCACGGGGTGGGCAGGCAGGTGGGAAGGCAGGCAGATAGGTAGGACAGCAGGAACAGACCTGGAGGTCTCAGAGGGAGGAGGAAGCAGAAAGGGATGAGGAAAAGAGAGAGCAGACTACATGGCACAGAGAGAGAGGATTAAATACAACTTGGTGATATTCCATGTGGGATGTCACATGTAGATTTCACAGGACAGGTGCACGCATCTTGTCTTTAATTATTTCATATTTCCATAGAAGACTCCCAAGTGGGGAGAAGCATGATTGTCAGTATCTTCCTCAGGAAAATCTCAGATAATTATTGAGGAGAGATATAGAAAATACAAAATATTGCAGAAATCACAGAACAACCATTACCTCTGTAGATTTCATGGCAAACTCAGCCTCTCTGTCACTTGGTCACATTTTTATAATATGAATAAACTGATGATACTTGTTGTAATTGGATCCTCATTTGATCAACTTGATAATTTTATATTAAATCCATAAACTCTCCTGATCTCTCCAAACCTAAGACCATGACAATAGAAGAATGGTGGGGAAATCAGAAGAGGACTTCTCCTTAAATGTTTCCCAAGTTTTGAAGATATTGATCCCTTGCGTCTGTAAACCCTGAGTGAAACTGTTCACCCTTTGACCAAGAGATAGAGAGGTAGAGAAAGAGAGATGATTTTAAAGAGCCTTCCAACCTTATGTGATCCAATCCAATGATCCCCTCCTTCATCCGGGTTGAGGGTGGGGTTTAAGTAAACTTTCCCCTCAACCCTAACCTAAGTACAACCAGAAGCAAGCAAAAATAATGAAATACAACCCCTAAGTACAGAACCCTAGCCCCCAACCCTATCCTTCCATCCCATCCCATGAACTGTCAGCCTCCTGGATTCCAAGATCCTTTCTATCCTTTAGCTACCAGAGGTGATAGAATAAATAATAAATATATTATTCAATAAATGCAGCAAAAATCCCTAAAATATTTGGATAAAGCTTATTGCAAGGTTGATTGGTTTGGATATGGTTTATTGCTATAAATCAATATAAATAAATTGATTATTAATTATTTCAATAGAGGGGCCACAATTATATTGGGGATCTTTAACACCTCTCTTCAGGGAATTCAGTATGAAAACACATAGGCCTGGTTATTTTAGAACCTTTAATTTATATTCTTAAAGGATATATTGCCCAAAGATAATATGTATATAAAATACACAGTGGAGTGGCAGGCCTTTGTAACCAAGCTGCCACGACAGAGAAAGGATAATAACACTCCCTGGTATATTATGAAATCCTTTGGGTACCTGTTTGGGACGTGCACCAATGGGTTAAACCTGTTTATTGGGGTTATAAGGTTGTTCAGCAGTTTAAATTGATAAAAAGGTATGGGGAAGGATATTATTAATCAGACTAAAGCCATAAATCAATTACTTATCTCTTATAAGTATTTTATTACCTTGGCATGGTGTCTGGATGTAAATATAACTGGGTCTCTGGTTATCAATCACCTCAAAAAGGGGCCTTTATTTATATCTTTTTGAGTCCCATTTCTGTCCCCCTGAGAGCTATAGGGTCTCAAGGGGATGGGTGCTAAGGCTAGAAGGGCAGCCAGTGCTGGCCCTGCATGTGCTCTAGGTGGTCTAGCCTGGGTGGGAGCTGGATCAGTCCACATCTGGAGCTATTCCCCATAATATTTTAATAATTTGTTGGGAAAAATCGCCTAGTTTGTCATATGATCTTCCTTTATCATGTATGTCATGAGAATTTAATGAGCTTGATTGAATATTCTAATTTTTAGATATTCTAAAAACAGTTTCATGTCAAATGGTTCCTAGTTATGTCACTCTAAGTGTAAGTTCTGGTCCTTTGAAGTTGTTAACATCAAATTTCAAAATTGGTGTTTTTTTATTCAAATAATTTACCAAAAATAATTACTTGGAATTTATATGAAATATATTTGCTTTTTTAGATTGAGGAAAACCCTACAGACATGAAGATTTATTTAAAATTTCATAAAGGTCCTGGGAAGTAGGTTATTAGACTCTTCTAATCTCTTGATGGTTATTTTCAAAGTTCAATGATTTTCAGTGAAATAATTTATTTAAAATAGTTTATTTGGGAACTTTAGTAATATTTCTACATATCTGGGTTTATGAGATCTTCAAAAAACAATTTGGCATCATGAAGTCCTCATTTATGTCAAGATAAGATAGGTATACAGGTCTCCAAAGTTGTTAATAATCTTTTTTTAAATTTTATGTATTTATTTATACAATTTATTTAAATATGTAAACTCATCCTTTTATGTATTTTTAATTGATTTATCTAATTTTTTATTCACTTTCTACGCGTGGAGATATTTATTACATACCCTTGATCTGTTAGTATGGTAGTAACCTGTCTGATTGGTACCTTGACAGCGTTTCCTCATCCTGTGTTGATGGCTGTCCCAATTTTTGCTTTGCATCTTCCTGCGGTTGCGCATTGGTCACCTGCCTGGGGCTGCCCAACCGCTTTTCTGCATTTTCTCTGATGCAGGCTTATGCTCTGGCATCTGTTGCGCAAGTGCATAGCTCTTGAAGCTGCGCGCAAGAGTGTTGACAAAATGCTTTTTTGTTGATAACTCCTAAAATATACAGAATTCTCTAATTGTGACAAAATTTTAGCTATGAAACCAAACCCTGAGGTTTCATGTGAAATGATTACAGTGGCAAAACATGGACTGGTGGCGCCATGGGCTACAATTTCACTATTATGTGATTTAAGATGGGTAAGAAGTAGGAATTGGAGGGTAGGGTTGCTGAGTGACCCTACCTAAAATAAGTTGAGGAGTCCAAATCTTCAATAATATTTTGGATATTCATACTCTTTAATTGTTTTTTATTGATTTTAATTAATTTTCTTATTATTGGTACTTTTTCAGCTAGCTCTGACATAGTAGCAAGCTGACATGACCCATATCCCATATCCCATATCTCATCCGTATTTCCTGCCTGCCATTACGTCAACCCATTTTGTCCTTCTCATGACGTGGCCCTTGCCCCGTGCCCAACTTGGAGCCCCCTGCGCATGTCTGCATCCACCCAATGCGCCATTCCAGATATCTGAGGTACATCTGCACGTCGCAAGCAATCCATTCAATCCAATCCAATCCACCCCTTTCTGTGGATGCACTTGGCTGCTGCTGAGCCCACAGCACGGCTTTCTGCGGTGAGTCCGCACCCATTTCTGAGCCCTCTGCTACTGCTGAGCGCGCAGAGCTCAGCCCATTCCAACTTGCGTCCATGAAAGACCACCACATCCCCCCCCAACTTGAGTTCTGTACTCAGAGATCCACCACTATCTCACCTACCCCCAGCTATCCCTAGTTACCCCATCCTACTCCTTTGCACCGCTAAACCACACCAAGGAAAAAAGAGCCCCCCCTCATCCTACCCCATCCAACATGTCCTGCACATTCTGCAGTCAAAACTGCCTCTCCTGCCAAATCCTTCCGGGCTGGGGCACTTGTGTTCTGTGCCAAGCTGGCCACCGTTGCTGTTCTCTTTCCAATGGTATGCCTCGCAACCGTCCTCAAGGTCATCTGTGCAAGAGGACCCGGAATGACTTGTTTGTGGTCTCAAGCAATGTTGAAATTTCCACCAATGAGTCGACCCCGCCCGCCTCACCTCACAACCAACCGCGACGCGCCTCTCAAAACCCTCCGCCGCGCAAGAGCAAGTTCCATCCAACTCCTCCAACTGGTAACTTCCTCCGATGAACTTGGAAGACATGCGGAAAGGAACATTCCATTGATTTGCAAACAGCTTTCCCCATTGAGTTTCCCTGCTCCGGTTGTAAAGCAGAACCAAGTCCCCCTTCCACAACAGATCCCAGAGTTTGTGCGCGCAGCGCTTGTCCCAGTAGCAGAAAGACTTTGTGCAGGTTGCCTTCAGCCTTTCAGCCACTTTCTCTAACTTCTTGTCCCGTTGCAGGAGCTGCTTGGCGCGGGCCTTGACTAGGTCCGCAGGTGGCTTAACCTTCCACCATCAATACCCAGAAAGGTTTCCAGCTTGATGTCAATTGGTAGCACTGGTTGCTGCCCAAATAAGAGCTTGTATGGCAAATGACAAGTTGATCTCTTCACCCAAATCCAATCCTCAAAAAGAACTACCAGAAGGGTTTCCTACCACCGCTTGCCATCCTACCCCCACATTTTCACCATTGCGTCCTTGATTGGCTGGTGAACACACTCAATCATCCCCGCACCTTCTGGATATTACTCCTTCACTTGCCCAAAATTTGCTCTGCAACTTTGCACCAAGTCCACCAACCGTCACCAGAACTCCGCACCCCCATCAACTGTTACCAAGAAAAGTGACCTGTAACATGCAAACCAGTCTTCCTCCAGAAACTGCCCAACTTTCTCTGCCAAGAGCTTCACTAGCGGATGCACTTCCACCCATCCCAACAGATTGTCGCACGCAGCAAGGAGATAGGCAAAATTACCTACCTTGATGTGCACAACTTCCAAGGAAACCCGCCCAAAAAAAGTGCCCTCTCCAGTGGGAATACCAACTTTTCAAGGCAGTGTTGCGCTCCGCTTCTGACACTGCCAAAAAAACTTGGTCAACTGCGTGCAGTTGACATGCAGTTACTCCTGCCATGCTACACTTCAAGCTCATGTCATACTCCAGTTTTTTTGGTGGTAGTACCAGGTATTATGTTTTTAGATTAATCTGAGCATGCCTTTCTTCACAGCTCAAGGGAGTGCTGCTCTACACGGTTAGGTGGTTGAGCCAACTGACATGACTCAACACCAGTTACCCATTCAGCTCAAAGAACGTACATATCTCAGCCAATGACGTATCACCACTGTCAATTCTTACTCAGATGGAAGGCGCCAGTGTTCTCCCCAGGGATCAAGTCAAACAGTTTACCAATTCCACGGCTGAACTGAAGTATTGACTGGCGCATCAAAACATTAAGATCCAAGATTGGACCAATTCAAACAACCCAAAGAGCCTTTTGCAGAAAAGTTTGTGAAGGATGGTCAGTGCTTTACGTGCTAATGTTTACACTCTGAGGCCAAAGTTGCAATTTCAGCTTACGAAATCCTTGACAACTCTTTTTTCCAGAATCCACCATCTCTCTTGCTGCATTAGAATCCAAGCTAGCATCTTATATTGCTCAAAAACCAGCTTGCATGTTTTTGAATCCACAGTTTAATCTGACAAATACTTTACAGGACACCATCCTGGAACAAGTTTCTGTGATCATGAACCCGCCCAAAGAAGGATTGACAGAAGATTTCATTATCCCAATCCCCAAGATTTTGAACGAGCCGGGAATAATTTACATCTCCTACACCCGCACAAGCCCTGAAACTTATGCCGTTGGCACCTTCAACTCTACGCTAAAGTTCATCTCCAAGGAGGTTGATCCAACTAGTGGTGAACCGGAAGGAGAGGGTTATGAAGACAAATATCAAATTGAAGACATAGAATCTGTCTCAATTGAGACGTATGATGATTTTGTGTTGACTTGGGTGGTTGTAACCCTCTCTTTCTTCTACCCTTTACCTTCCACTTTGTTTTTGTCATTCAGTTTGCAGGGATCACCATTGGGCTGGATCAATTCAAACTTTGGTGGACTGGCTTCTGCTAACGGTGGCACATCCAAATCCAACTCCCCCTTGACCACCGGTGCCTCTTCAACAATTGTCTCATCCTCCACAATCACAAATTGATGTACTCTCTTCTCACCAATGTACTTCAGTATGCTGGCGAGTGAGTTGTCGGACGAACAAACCGTGACTCCACAGAATTCGGGAGACCGACGGGCAATTGCTTTGGCAATCGTGAGATCTAGTAGCCAATAAGCGTTGTGGAAACTTTAGAGGTTATCCCTCACAAAGTTGTCCCTAGTTACGGGATCGATGGTTCTAGCGTCTGTAAGACCAGGAATGCTTCCTTTCCTTTTCTCCGAGAGAGAGAGAGATATCCAGATAGATGGATCCCCCCCTACAACCCGGAGTCGAGGGGAAAGGTATTTGAGCCCTCCCCCTCAACCCTAACCTAAGTACAAGCGCAAAGACAGACTGGCAACCATGAAGAAGGAACCCTAGACCCAGAACCCCGACCCATCCCCCAACCCATACCCATACCCTATCCCCGCCAGCTCGCCTGCCATTACGCGCATCCGGTTCGTCTTTTCATGGCGCGGCCCTCCGCCGCGCAATACCCAAAGTTTGCCGCGCTTGCGCGCATCCACCCGACGCGCCGTCGTGGATTTCCCATCCCGTGGCCGGCCCGCGCTTGCGCGCGGCTGCCCACGCATATAGCCCCGCTGTCGCCCCGCTTTTTCCCCCCGACTAGCCGTTCCGAGAACCTGGTCGGCCCAGCTCCATCCGTGAGTTGGACATCCAAGCGGGTTGCGGCCCGCCTCCCTTAGTCAGACTCGGCCCGCAGTCGCATGCTTGATCCCGCCGCACCCACTGCTGAGCCCGCAGCGGCTACTGCTGAACCCGCAGCGGCTACTGCTGAGGACCGGCGCACCCCCACTGCTGAGCCTAACCTACCAGATGCTGAGCGCGCAGGCCGCGACGCAGTCCCCGACCCGAGGCTATATAATTACACCACATCCCCCCCCCCAACTTGAGTTCTGTCCCCAGAGGTCCCTTCCCATTGCCACCTCAACTACCCGCACCCCGCTCCTCCCTACCCACTCCTCTTCTCACACTCCACCGACTCCCCTCCCACGCTCATCGCCGTCATGCTCCCCTGCAAATTCTGCGCCCGGAACGGGCACACGTGCTTGATCGCTCCTGGTCGACGCGCCTGTGTCGCTTGCCGTCGCGGCCATTGCCGCTGCTTGCTTAGCGATGGCATGCCCCGAGCTCCCCCCAACTTTGGCTCCCGCCCCAGGCCGCGCAAAAGGGCTTGTCCCAACCCGTTCGTGGTTTTGGACGACGACACCATCTTGGAGGACTCGTGGACTCCGCCGGGCTCCCCTTCCCGCCGCCCTCCGCCAAGGGAGGGTTGCGACTCGGCTTCCCCCCTTTGCCGCGCGGGACCGCCGCGGAAGGAGGATTTCTCGTCCGTTGATGACTATCGGAGGGCCCTACGATTCTGGTCGGACCGCGTTCGGATGAGGGAAGGCGCGAGGGACCCGCGACTCGATGAGATTCTCCGGCGTCGCGCCGCTGCAGCCCCGGTTCCCCCTCCAGCACCTACACCGGCTCCTTCCGCCCCGGCTCCACAAGGTACTCCACCGCCGCCCGCGTCACCAGCGGTCTCGGATGGGAGGCCCACTACCCCCAAGGTCCCTCCTCCGCCATCCCCAATTATTGTTCTGTCATCGCCCCCAGATGGACCGAGCCCTCCGCGCGATGCCCCGGGGACCCCCTCATCACCTCCTCGCTCGTTTGGATCAAGCCCCGTCCCAGCACCGGCACCGCCTTCCCTCAACTCCCCCGAGATCCCGGAGATCCCGGTTGTGATGGCACTCCCGGTGGCTGGCTTCAAGGCTTTCGCGGAACGGTCAACCGCAATGCTCCGCAACTTTCTGGCGACCCCCGGAGCCCAATCCTCCGAATCCCGGCGCGAGTTCTTGGCGTCTTACCGGGCCCTACTGGCATCATCGAGGGCGGACATGGAGGAAATGATGCGAATGTCTTAGACGCCCCCACCCCCTTCCTTCTCTCCTTTCCCGCATACTTATTTTGTCCTATTGTTGTACTGCTTTCTTTGGAGAAATACATATTGCTGCGCGAGGAAAAGAAAGGGCCGCGTCCGCGCGTCCGGGTGGAAAGTGAGTGAAAGACCGAGATCCGCGTCCGCGTGAGAAGTGAGTGTGAGTGAGGTTGAGGTTGAGATCCACTTCCGCGCGCTCCCTCCGTGAGAAACCGTAAGTGACCAGTTATTCCAAGAAAAGAGGTACCTGGACTGCCCCAGACGGACTGCCACACAGTTCCCCGTACCCGTACTACAAAACAAAACAAACACCGTGCCGACAGCGCGCGCTCACAACCGGGAGTATAAGGGAGAAGCGATGGGAACAAACATTCTGGGGTGTCTAGTCGTTCCGGCTGTGAACCGGCTAGAGCACCCCCTTACCAAGCTAAGCTTTAATCCGCATCCATACCATCCCTGACCGTCGCGCCCGTCCATTGAAGAAAGAAACAGGAGAGAAACAGACAAAAAAAGGAAAGAAAACAGCCCGAATCCAAAGAAGAGAAAGAAAATATCCTATATTTATCATTTTATTTTATTATTATATTTTTTTTTTTTTTATTTTTTTTTTTTGCAGAGCTCTTTGTCCCGCCATCCGTGCGGGGGGCTCGTCCTCGCATTTGCGGGCCCGACGCCACGCCGCGCCCGCGTACCTGCAATAAATAAACCATAGCCAGTACCAATCCAAAGCCAAGCTCAAACCAAAACATAAGGAAACAAACATTCTGGGGTGTCTAGTTGTCCCGGCTGTGAACCGGCTAGAACACCCCCCTCACCAAATAAAGCTTAACCACCTAGCGCCCCCCCCCATCTTGACAGCTGTCCCCAGCCGTCTGCAACCTCCTACTTCTCCGGGGTCGCGCGTTGCGCGCCGCCACTTTGCTATCCGAACGATCCGCACCGTTGTCCGACTCTGGGACCGCTTCGCCCCCAGGCCCCGAATCATCGCTCGCCGTCTTGTCGAAGGAAGTGGAACCGCGCGCAAAGAAGCGTTTCACGTGCGAAGCCGCGGCCTTCCGCTTAAGCGGCGTCCCTTCCAATTCCTCAAGTCCGTAGCTGCCTCCCAAGAACTTAGAGGCCACGCGGTACGGCCCGTTCCACCGGTTGGCGAAAAGCCGGCCCCACTGGGATTCCAGACTCCAATTATACAGCAGGACCAGGTCCCCCTTCCGCAGCGGATCCCGGAGCCAATGGGAACAGCGCTTGTCCCAATAGCGGACTGACGCCGTCTGGGTTTTCTTCAACCGCTCCGCGGCCTTTCCCAAGGTCTCCTCACGCCTAAGGAGCTATTCAGCCCGCGCCTTGATCAGATCCGCGGACGTCTTAACCTTCCACCAATCCACGCCCAAAAACGTGTTCAGCTTGATGTCCACGGGAAGCACGGGCTGCTGCCTGTAGAGTAACTTGTAAGGCAAATACCCCATCGAGCGCTTCACGGAGATCCGATCGGCGAAAAGGACCGCGGGGAGTGCCACCTGCCACCTCTTGCTGTCCTCACCGCACATTTTCACCAGGGCATCCTTGATTGGCTGATGCCCCCGCTCGATCATCCCCGCGCCCTCTGGGTATTATTCCGTCACGCGGCCGAATTTCGCTCCACAACTCTGCACCAGCGTCATCAGGCGTCCCCGAAACTCCGCCCCTCCGTCAACGGTGACCAAGCAAAGTGACCCGTAGCGCGCAAACCAGTCTTCTTCCAGAAACTGAGCCACCTTTTCCGCCGATAGCTTCGCTAGGGGCCTTGCTTCCACCCACCCAGACAGATCGTCGCGCGCAACCAGCAAATACGCAGACTTACCCGCCTTGATGTGGGCCACGTCCAGCAAAACGCGCCCAAACAGCGCGTCCTCGCCCGTGGGGCGGCCGACCTCCTTGGGCAGCCTCGAGCTTCGCCGTTGGCAGGCCTCGCACGACTTCACCCAGTTGCGCACCGAGCAAACGACCCCCGGCCACCAAAACCTTGCTTTCACCCTCCTCCGCATCTCGACCTCACCTCGATGACCAAGGTCGTCGTGCAGACTTCCTAGAATCACCTCCTGGTCGGCCCTAGAAGTCGCAACAACAAGAGGCACGGAACCGCTCCGCCGCCATAACTGACCGTCCTGTAAGAAGAAGTTCAGAACGTTTCGCCTCACCCATTGGGCGACCGTTTCCGTTGTGCCCTCGGGGAACCGGAGATCCTGCAAATAAGAGCACAAGACCGCGTAACGTCCCGACTGACGCAACGGAAGACAAACCGCCGCCTCCGTCTTTCCTACCCAAACGACCAGAGCTTCCACGTCCAAGGGTTCCGCCCCCTCGTATGGGTCATCCCGCGGGTACCGCGACAGCGCGTCCGGCATCGTGAACGCCTTTCCTGGGATGTGCACCACGTTAAAGGAGAATAACTGGAGAAACGCTACCCACCTGGTCATGGGCGCGTTTGGCAGCGTTGGTGAGTTAATCATTCGCGCCAAGGCCTCCGCGTCAACCAGGAGCTCAAAGTGCACGCCCCACAAAAGGTGCTGCAACCGCCGTACAATCTTGGTGACACCACACAGCTCCAGCTTCGGCTGCGAATACCGACTCTCTGTCGCGGTAAAGGTGACCAATTCGTAGAGCACCGGCCTATCTTTTCCGTCCTCCTCCTGTGTCAAGACCCCCCCGGCGCCGAACTCACTAGAGTCAACCGCCAGGCGTATCCCTCCGGCGTCGTAATCAAGGTCCCAAAGGACGATGTCGCGCCCCACGATTTCCTTGAGCTTCGCAAAAGCGGCATCGCATCCCTCGGTCCACTTCCACTCCGCCCCCTTACGCGTCAATGCCCGCATTGGGCTCGCTACTTCCGCGAACCGCTTGATGAACATGCGGACGTAGCTGCACAACCCCAGAAACTGCAGGATGTGCGACACTGTCCAAGGGGTCGGCCATTCAAGAACCTTATTCCGCTTCTTCTCCGCTATTCGCCTCCCGTCGTAGGCCACAACATGCCCCAGTACTTTGAGCGCCGGATCGCAGACCGCCAACTTTTTCCCGGACACAGTAAGGCCTGCCTCCTCAATTCGGAAGAGGACTCTTTCCAGAGTCTCCGCGTATTCCCAGACGAATCGCCGGATCGCGGGTGCATCCTCTAGGACCGCGCCCTCGTAGTCCGTTCTGGGGCCTTTAATGCCAGCGTCGTCGATGAAGATCTGCACGCCTTCCGGAAGGTTGTCGCGTAGTATCCAGGTCATTTGGGCTTGGTATACCGCCACTGAGTTGGTCGCACCTTGCGGTAGCCGCGTCAGCTGCATCCTCCCTAGCCCGGTTTCAAACGCCGTCAGTGGCCGCAAGTCAGGGTGGAGTTCTCGCTGGTCATATCCCCCCATCACGTCCACCAGCCCGTAGCAAGCGCGCCCGGCCATCGACTCCAGAAATTCTTCCACGCGCAAGGGAAGCCCCGCGTCGCGAATAGTGAACGAATTTAGCCTCTGAAGGTCGTGAACAATCCTTAGCGACTTCCCGTCCTGCTTAACGACCGCAAAGATAGGACTCGAGTAGCTTGACGTGGATTGCTCGTAAAGCCCCGTCCTCACACGCTCCTGTACCAGCTCCAGAAAGGGCTCCCGAACGGTACGGGGGATCGGAATCGGCTTGATTTGCCACGGTTTGTGAGGAACAGTGGGAATAACGTAAGGGTCCCCAATCTCACCTCTCAACAACCCGCGCTCGTCCGGTCCAAAAGCAAGCGCCTTCTCCCTCATCACCAATACCAACACCAGCAGATCCATCTCCTCCGCACTCAGCCATCCCGTCGGTCCGAAGTTAAGGGCGTCCACCCGCTTGTCCGTGATTCGCGCCAACCGCGTTACCCATCCATTCTTCCTAAGGGGTGTCTCCCACGGATTGCGGGACCACGCGATCGGTGGTAAGGGTCCGTTGAGCCCCTGAGGCATTGGCTCGTTCCGTGGCCGGACTTTCTGCGCTACCGGTTTGTACTTTCCCGCGTTACACTGCGCCATCCAGACCCAATCGTTGCCGTCGTAAGTCCTAGTAATGACCAGACCAGGGCTTTTGCCTTTGCTCACGACTGTGGCACGATGATAGGGTTTTCAAAGCGTAGCGCCTTCCGGCGATGCATACTGAGGAATGAGACTTACTTCTGGCACCTGCGCCCCACGCGCGCCCTCCCCCGCTTGCTCCTCACCTGTCAGCCGCCCGTGCTGAGCCGGAGCCTGCTCTGCACGGTTCCCGCGGCCAACTAGGAAAAATCCTCCGCAGGGTAACCCTTACGGTCAACCCCCGCGCCGGACTCTTTGTTGCCGCCAGACATTGGGTCCTGTACCCATTTCCCTCTCCCGTGATTGCAGATCGTCGTGTCAAACCGCGCTCCGAGCGAGTCTTTGACGGTCAGCGCCTCCGTTCCTTCCTCGGCGTTGAAGGCCATTTGGGCTCGGAACCCAAACATGAATGGCCGTCCTAGAATCACGTCTCCGCATTCCACTGAGAGAAATGACAGAGGCTTACAGACCTTGGCGACTTCCACCTCCTCCGCCTCTACTACTCCATCCACAAGGCATTCCCCGCCATTTAACGCCCAAAGGCCCATCGCACACTTCCTCCGCACCAGACCGAGCTTGTCCACCAACCTTGATGGGAGCAGGTTGACCATTGACCCGCTATCCACCATCGCCCACACCTTCCGCCCGGCGATGGTCATTGCGACATAAGCAAGCGGGACGGATACCAACTTTGACCGGCACGGCTTGGGATCCATTTCCTCCTCCGCCATGTTAACCCGCTGAACCGTTGTCGGCACCCGACCCTGACCGCAATCTTTCAAGGCCTGGACCATCTCGTCAACGACCGCGGGGGACACCGCCGCTAGCTCTCTTAGGGTCAGGGGTATTGGTGAGTTGTTCCCCATTACCCTTTGGACGATGTCCGCGGCCTTCTTCTTTCCCGCGGGATTAGAGGACGGCCCGTCCAAAATCGGTACTCGCGCGACTGGCTTTGAGGCCGTTGGTCGCTCGTCGACATCCATCGCAATACGCTCATTCGTCGCCAATGCCCTGACTTCAGCCTCCACTCTTGGCGCTACCCAGGTTCCGGGCGCGGTGACAATCCCGAGCAAGACCCGAGCAGTCTTGGTCTTAGCCTTCGCTCTTTCCCGCACTTGCACCATTGGTGGCGGCTTGTCCTTGGTCAGGTCCACCAATTCACCCGTCGGAAATATGTACGTCATCCCGGATGCGCGAACAAGTCCTTCATCCATGTCCCGAGTGAGATCCTCACAAACTGACTTCCAGTGCCCTCTCTCCCCGCAATATGAACATCGCGGCGACCCGTACGATCCGGATGATCCGCTAGGGGGCTGGAACCCCTCTGCCATGTGAGGCGGCACCGCGCGCGGTTGAGAAGGAGCCACCGGAAACGGTGCGGCTGCCGGAGCTGTAGGAGCCAGTGTCCGGTTGAGGAAAACCCTTATGTCCCGCAGAATCTCCGTTATCTCCCCAACTGATGGTCCCGGAGACTGCTGGGAAAGTCCGGCATGAGAGGGCATCGGCGGCCGCGCGGCCAAAGTTTGGTCGGGGGCCAGCGCCAAGATCGTGACCAATTTCTTGGAGGAAGACGGGTACGTTTGTGATGTATCCGCAATGAGCTCGTCCAAATCGATTTTGCTTTCCACGGCTTGACGGATAACCAAAAGATCAGGGAGAATTGCGACCCTCCCATCCAGCGACCTCTTAACCAGGCCGTGGTCGTACAGGTATTGTTGCACTCTGGAACGGAGCTGGGGCGCGAGACCCCCCAGAAACGCCCGCTTCATGGCACCCGTCTGACCCGCGACGACCTCGTTCTTTGCAAGGTACCCGTAGATTCGCTCAAACCTTGACATATATTCCACTAATCCTTTGCGCGATTGCACCCCGCCATTCTCGATTGCCTCCTCCGCAGCTCGATTGAAGTCGCTTTCCCGAAACCGGGGTTCGCGTTTTCCCCACCTCGCCAACATCTCGCTTTTCAACTTCCCCCAGTCTTGCCTCTCGTATCCAACCATTTCTTCCACGTCCCGCAGCTTCTCCTCCTTGGTAATGAACAGCACAATAGTCCGAACCTTATCCGTGCCCAACGCGCCCTCTGAGTCCGCGATCCCTTCGAACCTAGAAAGGAACCGCTCGACATCCGAGGTACTGAACCAAAGATGAGGGAAATCCCTCGGCCTCAACCAAACGCGGCGAGGGGCCTCTGCCGCCATGTCCGACGACCCTTCCAAGGGAGGAGCGAACCCGCTAACTCTAGGAGCATGAACTGACGGCGGCGGAGGGGGTTGAGCAGCAGAGACGGGAGTCGGGCGTGGAGGGTAGGGAAGGGGAGCATTGGATCCCGGAGCGGTTGTTGGTAGCATTCTGCGTAATCTTCAAGAGACTGAGAACGGATCGAAATTTCCCGGCCAGACCCCCAGATGTGGAAACTTTAGAGGTTATCCCTCACGAAGTTGTCCCTAGTTACGGGATCAATGGTTCTAGTGTCTGTAAGACCGAGAATGCTTCCTTTCCTTTTCTCCGAGAGAGAGAGAGAGAGAGAGAGAGAGAGAGAGAGAGAGAGAGAGAGAGAGAGAGAGAGAGAGAGATCCAGATAGATGGATCCCCCCCTACAACCCGGAGTCGAGGGGAAAGGTATTTGAGCCCTCCCCCTCAACCCTAACCTAAGTACAAGCGCAAAGACAGACTGGCAACCATGAAGAAGGAACCCTAGACCCAGAACCCCGACCCATCCCCCAACCCATACCCATACCCTATCCCCGCCAGCTCGCCTGCCATTACGCGCATCCGGTTTGTCTTTTCGTGGCGCGGCCCTCCGCCGCGCGATACCCAAGGTTCACCGCGCTTGCGCGCATCCACCCAACGCGCCGTCGTGAATTTCCCGTCCGTGGCCTGCCCGCGCTTGCGCGCGGCTGCCCACGCATATAGCCCCGCTGTCGCCCCGCTTTTTCCCCCCCGACTAGCCGTTCCGAGAACCTGGTCGGCCCAGCTCCATCCGTGAGTTGGACATCCAAGCGGGTCGCGGCCCGCCTCCCTTAGTCAGACCCGGCCCGCAGTCGCGTGCTTGATCCCGCCGCGCCCACTGCTGAGCCCGCAGCAGCTACTGCTGAACCGGCAGCAGCTACTGCTGAGGACCGGCGCACCCCCACTGCTGAGCCTAACCTACCAGATGCTGAGCGCGCAGGCTGCGACGCAGTCCCCGACCCAAGGCTATATAATGACACCACAGCGTCTGATTGGAACCTCAAATGATTCTTTTTGCACGTTTGTCTTATGTCTTGATTTGTCTTTGGTGTCGTTCAAATGTTGTATCCATTGCCGATCAAACCATACCTATATTATAAGCAGAGTCAGAGTAAGTATCACTGCTGAAAGGAGTCTGACTGACTTTAAGGCATTTCTTGTGAAAGTCATGGCGCTTGGAACAGGGTAAGGAAAATATTGCAGTGTTCCATTGTTTATTGATAAGAGGATGCTGAAAAATACAGAAAATATTATCAATCATTTTGTTGGAGCTATGGTGAAGACACTTTGCAAAGGAATGAAGTTGAATGGTACTTTCTTTGACCTGTTGTTGAGTGGCTCTGGCAGGTTGGATTTTCTGGCAAGGTCATATATAAGCCATTCTGATGCTATCCAAGTAAATTTCCCATGGTAAGCACAATTAGTGCTTCCTAAAATCAAGACAATGGGGTTATTTGTTAATATCGTTTCTTGTGTTGTTACGCAGTCCGTTTTTGAGTTTCCCTTTGTTTGAGGCCGCCGTGCTCGCAGGGCGCTCGGGTGGAGGATGTAGAATTGTATACTGGCCAACACATTGATTTTGGAAGAGGTCAGAATTCTGAAATCAAGGGGCTGTGGCTATCCCAAAGAAACCCTCATGCACATGTTTAACTTCAACCCCAAATACCGCCTACAATGCCAAGCGCTACAAAAGACCCTATCAAACCAGGGCACTTCCGCTAGTAACCTACATAAAAACAACTGCCCGGCTCCTATGTCAGCTCCGGCCCCAAGTTTTCTTTCCTTTCAGCCTTTTTTTTTTCTTTTTTTTTGTGAGTGTGCGAGAATCCTAATGTAATGAACTTGGCAAGGTGTTTGCTGGGTTTGTTTTGCTTGCAGGGCGCTCGGGTGGAGGATGTAGAATCTTATACTGGCCAACACATTGATTTTGGAAGAGGTCAGAATTCTGAAATCAAGGGGCTGTGGCTATCCCAAAGAAACCCTCATGCACATGTTTAACTTCAACCCCAAATACCCCCTACAACGCCGTGCTCTACAAAAGACCCTATCAAACCAGGGAACTTCCGCTAGTAACCTACATACAAACAACTGCCTGGCTCCTATGTCAGCTCCGGCCCCAAGTTTTCTTTCCTTTCAGCCTTTTTTTTTCTGTTTTTTTTTTGTGAGTGTGCAAGAATCCTAATTTAATGAAATTGGCAAGGTGTTTGCTGGGTTTGTTTTGTCAGTACAGGGTTTCCTGTTTTGTTTGGTACAAGCACAGGTTTCTTTCAGGTAGAGGACAGGGGTTGGTAATTTTTGACCAGTGATCAGGGTTTTAACAGGTGAAGAAAACTTGCGGGACAAGTGACAGGGGTAATTCAAGCTGCTGTACTTCATCACATTGGGGCGCTTCATTGTCCTTGCTTTCCTTTTTTTCTTCAAACGGAGAAAAACAGCCTTAACTAGAATGGTCAAGTTTCCTAAATTCTGTAGTGGCTTAGTGGCTGACCTACTTCCTAGTTAGTTGGGCTCGAATAACCCAAATGAACATGTTGAATTTCACGTGGTAAATTATACAGATTTACAACCAAAAAAAAGAATTACAAGATAGCCATATATATTTTGTAGGTCTTTTTTGGGTGGCAAAGTAATTTCTGTGTTCTGTGACAATTGTGATCATAGCGCCCCAGCATGTTATTTTTCTTGACTTCCGCACAGCATCTATATTGTACCTGCAATATTGCAAGTACAACAGCTAAAAAAATTCCAATAGCAAGCACCTTGTGGGAAATGATTTCAGGAGTTGCAATTACCCGTAATCTCAGCTGGAGATTTTAGTGTACATACATTATATATCATGGTGTAAAGATTTGAGCTCACCTTCAAGTTTGGAAATTTTTTATTGCTCACTGCTTGTTCCTGGAAAATTCTAGCTTTGCTGTGTTGATGGACGCTTGGATGGGATGATCTTGTTTGCTCTGGCTCCTTTTGAGTGGGATTGATGGATATGTTGGTTTGGTTGTCACTGTTGAGTTTGCAAAAACTTTGAGCCATTAACTGATCTGGCGGAGTGGCATTAAATTTGGCCTTCGAATCCTCCTCAAAAGTTTTAACAGGCTCAAGATCATTGGTTCCGCATTGACACGGATCCAAAAGATCATCAGCCGCAAGTCCCTGTTTAGGCGGATCCATACAAGCATTGATTTGGGTTGGGCTAGTGTGGCCTAAACAGTGTTTGTCAGCTCCAGTCAAGTATCAGATGTGACGTCAAATTAAATAGAATCAAATATTTCATACGTAACATGATTTGATTGGATGCTGGCAACTTTGTTCAAAGGGTACCTCTCAGTGAGGCATTCTCTTTGAGTGCAACCGCCAGTTTTTCTTTGGCCTGCAGAAGCAGATAGTTTTGATGTTGTACTGTATTGGCCAGTTTACGTTGCCTTTTATTGCTTGTTGATAGTTGTGATTTGATTAGCTCAAAATCAGCGGAAATTTCCTGATGGGATCTTTCATAGTGTTCTTCAAGGGATTTCTTCTTCTCTACATTCCCAGCCTCCATCCGATGCATAGAGCACTTAACCTGGCTGATCTCATCCTCCTTTTGCTCCTCGAGTGTTGCAATCAACTTGTTCAAGTCCCAAATGATCTGATTCTTTTTCTGCAGCATATCTTTGATTTCCCTGGGCGATGCATTTTCAAGGAGCTCTGGCTGGCGTTTGCTAAAGAAAGGGGCCTTGGGGAGAGAGAAGCTATGATTCGAGTTCATTTTACTACTACTTGCTACTGGGGTTTGATTTGAAGGGTTTCCCGGTCAATTTCCTTTCAACCTAATGAATCGTAGCAGTTTTCGGAGACACACTTTATTGACATAACTTTTTCAGCAGTACACATCGGCACAATTGACTAGTACTTATAATCCGCTCAAATCCAAACGCTCCATCCCATTGGTCCGGTCACCGGTGACTGGTACCCTGAACAGCCAGTCCTGTCGACTAAGCTCCGATCTCAGCTACCAACCGCGCACTGAATGATCGTCCTCAGCAAGCCACAAGCTGCCACTGTGGTCGTTTTTTGCTGAAGGATATCATTGGTTTTACAATCCAACGCATTTGCAAGGAGCACCGCTGAGTGGCGTTTGTTGAAGAATGGGGTCTTTGGTCTCAAACCACAAGCCATTGTAGTTGATAAGCAGTTAGTGTAAGACTTCATGCATATGTAATATACAGATATCGTGTGCTCCAATCTTACAAACGCTCTGATATTTAGATCTAAATAGGTTGGGTCATCTGCATCTGTCCTCGTCCCTATGGACCTATTGCTTGCATCCTTGTTCCTTGTCTGAGGCCGCTATCTCTGGGTCGAGCATTCTTCTGCTTTATTCCGGCGCCAAAAACATGAAGCAATATGCTCACTATCTTTGCCCTCATCTAGATTCATGTCGAGGAAGCACACTGCATCTGAAACCCTGCAAAACATGCTTGGGAATGGATCTAGTCGCGGCTCGTAGGCACGCACTATGTATGGATCTTCATCCGTTTTGTCAGTCACCATTTCCAGTGCATAAGATCGTCCAAAAAGGCGGTAAGTTTTTCATTTACCATTCTTCATGCCTTTAGCGCTATAATATGGTAGCTAATTTACCATCCGACTTTTCCCACAGGATCATTGGATGGTTTTGAACTCAAACTGGTTCCAAACCAACAAACTCTCACAGGGTGTATGGATCCAAAATCAAGTGCGACTTGCCGACCCCCTCCCACAAAATCAAATGCTACAACTCAACAGCGTCTTGATTCCCCACCAGCCCTTGATTCCCCACCAGCTCTTGATTCCCCACCAGTTCTTGACGCCCCACCAGCTCTTGATTGCCCGCCAGCTCTTGATTCCCCACCAGCTGCTATAGGACATGAATTAAAAGAGTGCCCCATTGCCTATTTCAAATTGCGATTGCACAAATTTATCAAGAAGCACTTAGTTATTGTATCTTGTATCCTAGCGTTTTATCTGTTCATGCGATGGCAGTGGTATGATTATGGTTACCATTAACCAGAAACGAATAACTTCCCCTTTTCTTTTTATTTATCATTTTTATTTGATTCTCACCCTTTTTCCTGACGGCTCTACATAAAAAAAAAACCTGGTGGGCGCATTTGCACAGTTATTCCAGATAGAGCCTCATCTATCTCAGGGACATTGACATGCTGCGTAATTAGATACAGCTCTATTGGGTCATAAATAGTTAAAAGATTCACAAAAGATAGAGCTGCTCCTAAGTGGCAACCTTGCTCATTAAATCCCCTGGGTGCATGTTAGCCAAGCATGCTTGGGCTACTCTATCTTCAGCAATGTCTGTCTTCAGCATGGCTGCTCAGTCGGGACCACTTCGTTGCGATCTGTTCAATCAATTGACTCGCTTGCACAAACAGGCACTGACAACCCTTAATGCTTACTCCAGTGGTGACCTTTTGCCGAATGCCAAAAGACTCTTGTTGAGTTTATATAATAATAATCAAACACTGCTTTCTCCCATTTTGAACAACTTTGGCGAAGGACCAATAGCCTTGGCTCGTTATTTGGAGTCATCTCAGCCACAACTCAATCATGCCCGTAACAATTTTCCTTGTGAATTGGGTGCATCAACTCGCTTGACTCGCAAGAATAGAACGCAAAGCATGTCAAACTCTTCGATTGCCTCTGGCCAAGGACCCTCCCTAACTTCTTCATCCCGCTCCAGAGGCGCCTCATTTGGATCGACGGGTCCTAATGATGCACCACTGGCCAATCTGACCATTATTGTGAATCCAAATGCCCCTTCATCCAGTTCACATTCCATCAATTGCAATAATTCCACTCTCAGTCCCAATAGTAACAACGGCACCAACGGTAACCTAACGACCTCCTTCATGCAATCTTCGTGGGCCAGTGTAGTCAATTCTCCCCACGATGAGTTTGATGAAGACTTTGGATTTGCCATCCATACGACGATTTGACATTCGTTCCCGGTCTGGAAGTCTTGCGTATGGATGATAGCCATGGTTGTGGCCCAATCCCGAGAAAGGTGCGGGTGGGATCGGCGGTTGAATTATTGGGGCAGAAAACCTTCTCTCGGTCTTGTCACAAGCCGGATCCTCCTTCCAAATACCAAGAGAGGGCAGGTTGGGCAGGTTAGGACTGGTAAGTACCAAGGGGGAAGTTGTAGGAGTGGATGTATTAGGATAAGAAGGGGCTTCGCATGTCACAGCGGATTTAATGCAAACTGAGTCCCAACTCGGCATGCTTGGTGGAAAGGAATCCCAGCGGGTCGACTCGGAGGGCAGTGGCTGACCGTCCGTGAAGCCCACAGCCGAGGGATAAAATGAAGTGCTGTAGTAGTTAGAAGTATTCCCATACTTGAGCTTGCTAAAATCCTTCGGACAACCCAACAAGTGGGTCGGGTGGGGGTGGGATGCCCCAGATAGTGAAGAACGGTGATGAGCAACTTTACCCCCAATATTGAATCGATTAAGGATCTCAGCTCATCATTTGTGCACTGTTTTTGGTCTCTTCCCTTGCCAGCCAAAATTTCTCACCAAAGAGCAAAGGGCTGCCCTAGCAATTGCAAAACGAGAGCAAGAGGTCGCAGTGGAGAAGGCTAGACTTGAAGAAGCTTCGCCCAGACGAGAGGAGTTAGAAAGGAGCGCCAGAGAGGCCAAGTATGGATCTTACTCATCATCTCGCTATGGTAGTGGTGGCAGTAACCATGGCAGTCATAATCGAAACGGATCCTCGGAATCATCATACGGCTATCACCACGATCAAAGAGGGTCATCCAACTCCTCAAGGGTCGATATGGAAGGTGTGCCGACTGCCCCCAAGGATTTACGAGGAAAAAATGAGACCAACTCAGGTCCAGGTCCTTCATCTCTTCGCAACTCTTACAAACCCGATTCAAGCACGAACGGTTCCCCCACGTTACCATCTAACAAACATAATGCTTTGTCTTCGCTTATGTTACCACCCAGTCATCCTGCTTCATCACTCACCGTTGATTCTAAGGGTAACAGTCAACTCCCGAGTAACAAACCTATGTGGGTCGGAGTAGCGGGGTGAAGATGAGGGGTGTCAAGTGAAGAAGTTGCTGAATCGAGTGAGTTGGACGAAGGAACAGAATGTGGAGTGTCAAAAGAGCCAACAGGTTGGCGAGGCGCTGGTTTTGACCGCGGATGGTCTCTGGATGGCGAGCCTTCTACACCTCCTGTCGCTCGGTGGTCAGGATAAATTCCCGGAGGAACCACAATCAATCGCAATCTTTCATCCACAGTCGGAGTGGGAAGTTGTCCGGAGTCCAAAGCTGACTTGGAGTAGTACGCAATCAGGTGTAGGCGATTGCCATCCAGAGTGGTAGACAAAAACAATTGCTTGAGCAATGGGTCAGACAGGTGTGTATGTGGGTTGCGAGATGAAGCTGAGAGAAGCTCCGAATAAATTAGAAAAGCACCTGAAACTCTGGAAGCTGGCAGAGATGATTTGATGTCAGAGATAGGTGAGTCATTGAGTCCACACGCTGAAGACTTGTAAAAGAAACTGACCACAATAGAAGACTTTGACCTCATAGCTAGGACTGGTAAAGGGAAAGTAGGCAGGAATCCAACAAACTTGTAATGATTGATCACATGATTCGGTCGCGAGGGGGTCCTTTGCTTTACCCTTCTTTGATTTTTTGAGAGATAAGGGGTCAGAAGCGGTCGACAGAGTTGCTTGAGAATCTTATTTGCTCAAAGTTGGATTGTTGATGGGATGATGGGAATGGGTATGAGGACATGGAGGATGAGAGAGGGGGATGAAGATAAGGTGATTGGTTGAGGATGGAGGGACATATGGGATGGAAGGTTGGGGGAAGGATTGGATTGAGGAAGGGTTGTTGGGGAGGAGGGAAGTGAGGGTTAATCGAAGAGGGGGACGGTGGAAGTCGAGGAAGACTTGAGGTTGATGGGACAACTCCCTTTTGCAAGGAATGTTTAGTGATGAGCACTGAGTGTACGTTGGATGCTTGCACAGGTCTCCTGAGTATGCACATAGTAACAGTTTGAAGTTCTTCTTGAGGGGCTGGGTGCGTGTAGCAAGACTCAATGCTTGAAGGGAGCTTGCTGCATGTCAACTGGGGGCAGTTGACCAAGTTTTTTTGGCAGTGTATTCCAGACCTGTATTTTTCATTTCATTGGAGTCATGTGATACTTATACTCCAATGAAAAATGGTGTTACTAATCAATCAGATCCAATGTTCATTTCCTTTGTAAACAATAACCACTGGTTTCTATCAGTACTTGAGGGATAAATGATTCCAATCCCTCCCATTGTAGCAAAACCACATTCCTTGATTTCTAAAAAAGCCTCTGGTTGGCTTGATCATCTCAAAGATTAACTTCAAATGTATTCTAGATTGTAATAGACTTTGACTTCATTTCATCATTGGGTTTAATATAAATTTTAATTCTAATGCAGTTAATGATTTCTATTAATATAAAGGGTTATCACATTTCAAACATCATTATGTTGAGTGTTTTGAGTTAAAATCATTATTTTGAGTGTTTTGATTGAGAGTTGAACTTTTTTTTTCAGTGTTTTTACTTTAGGGCTGGTCACAAAGACATGCATTTTTTTTTGGCACTTTTGCTTCAGGACTGGTCACAAGACTTGTTTAATTTTTTTGGCACTTTTACTTTAGGGCTAGTCAAGTTGAACTTACTTTAGGGCTTGTCAAGTTACTTTTATTTTTTTTTGGTGTTTTTACTTTAGGTCTAGTCCAGTTACTTGTGTTTTTTGTTGAGGTCTTTTTACTTGAGGGCTAGTCCATTGGATAGTACCAGTTTTTTTTTTGATTTTTATTTATTTATTTATTTATCTTTTCTTCAACCAAAAAATGAACATTCTTTGATTTTTTTGGTTGATTTATGTTTTTTTGAAAGGTTTATTTAGGTTATGGGTTGTGTTAGTACCCTTTCATTCCTTTTCCTTTTCCTTTTTCCTTTTTTTATTTTTTTTTTTTGCTCACCACAATCCAGTGCCATGTGGGATGCCACACAACTACATTTGAGCCGTGTAAAAGTCCACGTGGCTTGAATGTAGTTGTGTGGAAGTCCACATGGCAGAAGACCAGGCTGGGTTGGCCGCACAACTCTTTGAGCTGTGGGGGGTTGTACATGGCTCTGGTTGGACCGTGTGGCGTGCCACACAGCTCCTTTTATAGCATGTGCACGGCTCAATGAGCTGTGAAATTAAAATTTCCCTTTTATTTTTAATCCATCTCCAAAATTTTCCACTTGATTAAAATTTATCTCAAACTTATCTTATTTGTTCATGTCAATTTTTTTTTTATTATTATTTAATTGGTTTACCATGATGGGTTGAATTCTATCCATCACCAAGATCACCTACCAAGATTTCAATTTTATATAAATTTTTTAAAATGCTTATTGGTTGAAATCCTTCAAATATCTTTCACATCATTCTTTGTTTATCCATTTCCCTAATTTCCCACTCAATCAAAATTGTTTATTATTTAAAGAATATTGTATATATTCAAACCATTCTCAAAATAGAAGACATAATTCTTTGATACAGAATCAGAAATCCACACATTCTCAGTAGTGGACCCATCATTGATCTCATCAGTTAAATGGCCAAACTGGTCCATACAATATCCTGATATGGTCAAACAGGTTTGAAAATCAAAAACTATTGATGGAATATTGGAATTGACAATGGGAAGAAATTTTTTTATATAATTCCAGATAAGAGGTCTGCCTCCTTCTCAAATCTTTTTAATTCTTTACCATGATTAAAAACCAAGAACATCTGAAGGCATTTAGTCTGAAGAAGTTGACATGATTTTTTTTGCAGAGACTTGATTGATTCAAAGATCAAAACCTTTTTCAAGCAGTGAAACAATACAAGAAACCTGACCCATGTGATACTTCAAAAATCAAAGCAACTTTCATGGATAATGGCAGATGGAAGAATAAATACCCCAAAGCCTTCTATCCTGAAAAAATTGTGGGTGAAATCAATTTTCCAAAATATTCAAGATGCTAGAATGTACCTACCATCTCACTGATCAGGAATCATACAAATTTCCTGATTGATAACTCATGGATTGTTCCTTAAAATCCTGACCTATTGGTAAAGAACCCATGTCACTTAAGTTTCAAGATATTCAAAGGTATCTTGGCTGTTGAATACCTCTAAAAATACCTTCATAAGGGGCCATGATTGTTTTAATGGTGATGTTGGTGGAGATTTGGATGAAATAGACTAGTTTTGGGGGGATTCAAGAGGTTAAGCTCTCTCAGTGGCATTTTTTTTTAGATTTTTTTGGATTTTTTTTTTCATTTGATTTGTTTCCTATCCAGCCTAAATCATGGTCAGTAAAGACAGTTATTCCAAATATAGAAGAGACCAGAATGGTACTACTGTCTCACTGAGCAGGAATCATAAAAAACTTTGACTTGGATAATTGCCATGGGGTTCCTTACAATCTTTAAATTTTTTTGGGAAGTACCAAGTCCACTTCAATTCAGAGAGATATAAGCAGGTATCTTTGTTTTTAAATACCTCCAAAAATAAATTCATAAGGGCTAGGGTATTTTTACTGTTGATGTTGGTGCTCATTTGAACTATATTGACTAATTTAGGGATTCAAGGTGGGTAGGTGTTCCATAGACATATTGAAGATGTTTCTCTTTAAAATTCTTTTCTACTTCACCTTCTTCTTTTTTTTAAAAAAAGGCTGTATATTCATCCTCCTTTCTAAATACAAGTTTTTTTTAAAACTAGATCAAGCCCTGGATGAAGTTTGTAAAATATCCACACACAAGGTGAAAAAAAAAAAAATTCTTACCCAATATTTCAAAATAAATTCAATCAATAGTTTTAAAAGTAGGATGAAATATTCAGAATTTAAATAATGGTTCACATTCCATCCACTCAGAAAATATTTCAGGCACTTTGAGATTGGTTATTGGATAAGGATCATTTATACTTTTCATCCTGCAGATTCATAAACTTAGTTTATAATAATTTTTGTTGAATAATTCTGTTGATGCTACATCATTTAATAACCTAAAGCAAGTAATGGAATTCCTTATGAAAACTTCAGATTAATTTTTTGTGCAAGTGTTTACTTGAAGGGGGGGGGAAATAATTTAAAAATGAAGATTCAAGAAGATGGTGGGTAGATTCACCCTGTTGATCTAAGAGATTTGATTGAATATATATTGGCACCTTGTCAGCCAGAGATCCAACTTTTTTTTTCCCCATGTCATTTCTTGTATGCATCGATTTCATGGTGAGAGCTTTGATTCATTCTTGGATCCATATATAGATCACAGGTTCCTCATCATGTCTCAAAACCCATGGAAGAGCAATCAGAAATAGCCTTTCCTGATCTTATAAGATTCAATCAATCAGAGTAGAGCCTTACAAAAAATTAATCTGGAATTGGATCTTGCAGTTTTTAGATGAGGTGTTGGATTATATGACTCACTGAAATCAAATCCCAAGATTTTTTTATTTTTTACTTGATTATCTGTTGAAGTACTTGAACAATTTTTTTTTTTTTCGTGTCATACTTTTCTTATAAAATTCATTCCCCTCATATCAAACTTGATTCAAATCATCTATTACTTAAAAAGAAATTTATCACCTCTTTCTTCTCACCTTCATTCCTTTTCATTCAATCCATTCCCCAAAATTTAATTTTGGGGGGTAAATGACGACTAATCAGTCTATCACTAAAAAAAAAAACCCCTTTCAGAAATCTTCCCACACCTCACCCGGCCTCAAGGTCCTGGGCTTTTCTATTGATCTGTCGATGTTGTTGTACCTCCACCCCTTCCATTAACACCGGCCAAATTCAATCCCGCACCAGGCCAAATGGCATGCCCTCCCCCAATTTGGGGGCAATCTTACACTTCTACTCTATTTGAAAGAGAGAGAGAGAGGGTGAGAGACAGCCAACAAAGGGGTGGTGTATGAAGGGTCCTCAAAAGAGGCCATCGAGCCCACCCTCCCTTCCCCCCGGGGCACAAAGCGGTACGAGACAAGGAGACCAGAGATGGGGGGGACGGGGATGGGATGGGCTGAAGTGCAAGTACGTACGGGTCAGTCCTTGTGCACCCTTGGTGGCCCGGCGTTGTGCCTGGACCTAGCGGGCTGAGCAAGCCAAGCCCCAAACCTGAGCCTGCCGTTGGGGCCACGTTGCTCGGACAGCAGCTCTGCGCCCAAAGTTGGAGGGGCAGGGGGGGCTAGACGCTGGGTCTTGACCCGGTACGTGAAGAGAGACTGGGACTCAAGCGACCCAAAAGGTCTTGGTGGTGTGCCCTGACACGCCTGCGTGCGTGTTGGATATGTGTATCCATGGAGGGGTGGTCTTCCCCATACACTATGGTGGTGATCTCAAGCTCCAAAACGATCCAGCCGATCGGCATCAAGAGAGACTAGCCAAAGGGTCCAAAGATTCAAGACGTAGAATGATCAAGAAGCGGGAGGATGACATCAACTGATGATCGATCAAGCTCCCTCTACCTGTTTGCTTTTTTTTTGGGGGGGGGGGACTAGTCTCCTTCATTGTCTAGGTGAGGTAACGGTTGGAATGGTGATACTGGAAACATGTGCACGTGTATATACATGGATGTCAATCTAATCATAATCATTTTTATAGACCATCGAACCAAAGAAGAACCATCAACAGTGACGATGGATAAGAATCAAAGTGGTTTTAGGTATGTACAGTACACTTCCGTCCAGGTCAACACCAAGACGATGGCTTGTTGCCTAGGTTGGAGTAAGATGTTACAAATCGTGTCCTGAACCGGTAGAGTGACAAGTTTCCGATCCCATCCTCAGCGACGGAATATTAGTTCTCGAATTAACCTTATATAAGTTGAGTACAAAAAGATTCGAATCCATCGATCGGATCGTGGAAGGGCAGGGGAGTGAGAAAGGGAGATCGGAGGAAGGAGAATAAGATTAAGAAACTCCAGAGGTCGATTCATGCCAAGGACAGGGAGGCCAATCATGACGGAGGATGAAGAGTAGGTGGAAGAGTCCTAGTAGTAGGTTGGGAGGATGGCTTAGTCGTCCGCCTGGGAGGATCTCGAGTGCTGTAGTGATGAGAAGAGGATGACTGAGATCGGATGGATTTAAGGAGGGGACTACGTTCAGAGTGAGCTGGATCGAATCGAGAATCATGGGTACCGATCAATCGGTCTTCGGCCTCGAAGCCACCCTCGGGCTCTAAGCCTCCATCTCGACTACGTTTAATCGTCGAGGTCGAACTTGCAAGCGGACGTCCCCAGTCATCGATTCCGAGTGCTTGCTGTCTGACCTTCCACAACACACAAAGAACTAACAAGAGTCCTTGCAAGATGCCCTATCGATGATTATAGCACCATCCATCAGACCGTGCGAGGATGGGGAAACGTCTTTGTCTTGTAGGGGGGAGGGGAAGAAAGGAAGATCGGACATGATGGGACCTACCGTCACGAAATAAACGATCCAAGTAGTCCAATTGAAACCAGGACGGATCGCCAAAGAATACACAAAGATAAAACTTCCAGGGGTTTGAATGATCATCATAGGGATCGAAAGCGATCCGACGAGTTTAAGTCGAAGGGTTTCGATGATTTGAGGAATGTACTGGCATCCGGCTAGGATCATGCTCAGGATACCCGAGCAGGTAGCCCAAATCCGGAGTAATTGGACGGTAGGATGTTGACCGGAGTGAGAGGGGGGTGTACCGGATGGTTCGCCGATCGTAGCCTTGGGTAGCAAGAGTAAGATGCAGAGAGTGATGAAGGCCGAGAAGATGAAATGGATGAAGACGACGAATGCGAGGACGAGGGAGATCGTATATTCCTTGGATAGGGTCAATGGTGTGAAACGAGTTGCCGAAGGGGGCAAGACGTTGGAAGGATCGAAGGATGATGATGAATCTGAGCTTGCACCACTCGTGAGACTGGTGGTCTCGGAGCTGTTCGATAGACTGGATAGACTCTCTTGACTTGGTCTCGAGCTTGATGAGAGTGGTTTGATCGTACTCGATTGGGCTAGTTCAGCGGGGGTGGGTCGTTGGGATGATGAGCCAGGTTTGTTGACGGGATTCCTTCGACGATGTTTCTTCTTGAGGAAGAATCTCGATAAGAACTGTGATGAATAGCTAGTGGCCAGGTCGAAGGGTGACCTCGATCGATCGCTAGCTTCGACGGGTACGACTCGGACGTACTTTTCATCCGGGGGGAAATAGATGAGTGAGAGGATCAATCTGTTGAGAGGGGGAAAGAAAGCAGGGTGTGGGAAGGAAGAGGTGAGGGGTTAGTCGGCTAGAGGAGATTCGTCAACAAGTCTTTGAGGGATCTCGGGGGAGATTGGCGACCGACATGACGTTGAAACAAGCCCATTGTAAGAAGACTTGAACGATGCCGAGTAAGGATTCGGTACATCGACCGAGGGACTGGATAGGATGACGATTAGACCGAGCCGATCAGAGGAGGAGGGTTTGTTGAAGCGAGTAAGAGGGAGGAGATGGCGGACCAAGAATTTACAACAACGGACGACACCCCATTGGAGGGTGAGGACGTTGATGAGACTGCTGGTGGAACTGGTTGAACCTAGGAGTAAGAACCAAGGGCTGATACCTTGAGAGGATTTTGAGGAGATGATCCGATGATGTTGAGGAAGGTAACTAGTAGGATCGAAGGAGAGGATCGAAGGGGTTAGGGGTAGGATTCCTAGGAAGGAGAGTGGAAAGATCTCGAGACGAACGAGATGAATAGACCGATGATGATGATGAGGGAGAGCAAGAGGTTGTTGAGATCGTCATGAAAGTGACAGGTATCTGGACTTGGACTGGAGAGCAGAGGAGAGGTTAGTGGATGGGATGGTGATAGTTAATGAGGATATCAGAGAGATTGACACCGGGTTCAAGTCTTGATGGGATGGATGATGGAGTGAGAGTAGGATGAGATCGGGGATGGGATGAAGTGGATCATGGTTGAGGAAGGATTGATTGAAGAAGGAGTAGGGAGTAGTGAGTGATGGATGAGGAGGGGTCGGTGGAGGATAGGAGAGTTGAGGAAGCATGAGGATGGAGATGGAATAGGAACTCGATGGGGAGGAGAGAGTGGTCTGAAGGATGAAAATGGTTAGAAAGGAATAGGATGGGATTGAGATTGAGATTGGGATTGAGATGGAGATCGTCGAGAGGGGCCAAGTGAGGAGGGAAGGAAGAAGTAGAACAAGAACAAGAACTAGAACTAGAACTAGGACAAGAACTAGAACTAGAACAAGAACAAAAACTAGAACAAGAACTAGAACTAGAACTAGAACTACAACTAGAACTTGAACTAGAACTAGGACAAGAACTAGAACTAGAACAAGAACAAAAACTAGAACAAGAACTAGAACTAGAACTAGAACTACAACTAGAACTAGAACTAGAACTAGAACTAGAACTAGAACTAGAACTAGAACTAGAACTAGAACTAGAACTAGAACTAGAACTAGAATTAGAACAAGAAGTAGAACTAAAACTAGAACTGGAACTGGAACTAGAACTAGAACAAGAACTGGAACTAGAACTAGAACTAGAACTAGAACTAGAACTAGAACTAGAACTAGAACTAGAACTAGAACTAGAACTAGAACTAGAACTAGAACTAGAACTAGAACTAGAACTAGAACTAGAACTAGAACTAGAACTAGAACTAGAACTAGAACTAGAACTAGAACTAGAACTAGAACTAGAACTAGAACTAGAACTAGAACTAGAACTAGAACTAGAACTAGAACCAGAACTAGAACTAGAACTAGAACTAGAACTAGAACTAGAACTAGAACTAGAACTAGAACTAGAACTAGAACTAGAACTAGAACTAGAACTAGAACTAGAACAAGAACTAGAACTAGAACTAGAACTAGAACTAGAACTAGAACTAGAACTAGAACTAGAACTAGAACTAGAACTAGAACTAGAACTAGAACTAGAACTAGAACTAGAACCAGAACTAGAACTAGAACTAGAACTAGAACTAGAACTAGAACTAGAACTAGAACTAGAACTAGAACTAGAACTAGAACTAGAACTAGAACTAGAACTAGAACTAGAACTAGAACTAGAACTAGAACTAGAACTAGAACTAGAACTAGAACCAGAACCAGAACAAGAACTAGAACTAGAACTAGAACTAGAACTAGAACTAGAACTAGAACTAGAACTAGAACTAGAACTAGAACTAGAACTAGAACTAGAACTAGAACTAGAACTAGAACTAGAACTAGAACTAGAACTAGAACTAGAACTAGAACTAGAACTAGAACTAGAACTAGAACCAGAACCAGAACTAGAACTAGAACTAGAACTAGAACTAGAACTAGAACTAGAACTAGAACTAGAACTAGAACTAGAACTAGAACTAGAACTAGAACTAGAACTAGAACTAGAACTAGAACTAGAACTAGAACTAGAACTAGAACTAGAACTAGAACTAGAACTAGAACTAGAACTAGAACTAGAACTAGAACTAGAACTAGAACTAGAACTAGAACTAGAACTAGAACTAGAACTAGAACTAGAACTAGAACTAGAACTAGAACTAGAACTAGAACTAGAACTAGAACTAGAACTAGAACTAGAACCAGAACCAGAACAAGAACTAGAACTAGAACTAGAACTAGAACTAGAACTAGAACTAGAACTAGAACTAGAACTAGAACTAGAACTAGAACTAGAACTAGAACCAGAACTAGAACTAGAACTAGAACTAGAACTAGAACTAGAACTAGAACTAGAACTAGAACTAGAACTAGAACCAGAACCAGAACTAGAACTAGAACTAGAACTAGAACTAGAACTAGAACTAGAACTAGAACTAGAACTAGAACTAGAACTAGAACTAGAACTAGAACTAGAACTAGAACTAGAACTAGAACTAGAACTAGAACTAGAACTAGAACTAGAACTAGAACTAGAACTAGAACTAGAACTAGAACTAGAACTAGAACTAGAACAGAACTAGAACTAGAACTAGAACTAGAACTAGAACTAGAACTAGAACTAGAACTAGAACTAGAACTAGAACTAGAACTAGAACTAGAACTAGAACTAGAACTAGAACTAGAACTAGAACTAGAACTAGAACTAGAACTAGAACTAGAACTAGAACTAGAACTAGAACTAGAACTAGAACTAGAACTAGAACTAGAACTAGAACTAGAACTAGAACTAGAACTAGAACTAGAACTAGAACTAGAACTAGAACTAGAACTAGAACTAGAACTAGAACTGAAACCAGAACCAGAACAAGAACTAGAACTAGAACTAGAACTAGAACTAGAACTAGAACTAGAACTAGAACTAGAACTAGAACTAGAACTAGAACTAGAACTAGAACTAGAACTAGAACTAGAACTAGAACTAGAACTAGAACCAGAACCAGAACAAGAACTAGAACTAGAACTAGAACTAGAACTAGAACTAGAACTAGAACTAGAACTAGAACTAGAACTAGAACTAGAACTAGAACTAGAACTAGAACCAGAACTAGAACTAGAACTAGAACTAGAACTAGAACTAGAACTAGAACTAGAACTAGAACTAGAACTAGAACCAGAACCAGAACAAGAACTAGAACTAGAACTAGAACTAGAACTAGAACTAGAACTAGAACTAGAACTAGAACTAGAACTAGAACTAGAACTAGAACTAGAACTAGAACTAGAACTAGAACTAGAACTAGAACTAGAACCAGAACTAGAACTAGAACTAGAACTAGAACTAGAACTAGAACTAGAACTAGAACTAGAACTAGAACTAGAACCAGAACAAGAACTAGAACTAGAACTAGAACTAGAACTAGAACTAGAACTAGAACTAGAACTAGAACTAGAACTAGAACTAGAACTAGAACTAGAACTAGAACTAGAACTAGAACTAGAACTAGAACTAGAACTAGAACTAGAACTAGAACTAGAACTAGAACTAGAACTAGAACTAGAACTAGAACTAGAACTAGAACTAGAACTAGAACCAGAACTAGAACTAGAACTAGAACTAGAACTAGAACTAGAACTAGAACTAGAACTAGAACTAGAACTAGAACCAGAACCAGAACAAGAACTAGAACTAGAACTAGAACTAGAACTAGAACTAGAACTAGAACTAGAACTAGAACTAGAACTAGAACTAGAACTAGAACTAGAACTAGAACCAGAACTAGAACTAGAACTAGAACTAGAACTAGAACTAGAACTAGAACTAGAACTAGAACTAGAACTAGAACCAGAACCAGAACAAGAACTAGAACTAGAACTAGAACTAGAACTAGAACTAGAACTAGAACTAGAACTAGAACTAGAACTAGAACTAGAACTAGAACTAGAACTAGAACTAGAACTAGAACTAGAACTAGAACTAGAACTAGAACTAGAACCAGAACTAGAACTAGAACTAGAACTAGAACTAGAACTAGAACTAGAACTAGAACTAGAACTAGAACTAGAACCAGAACAAGAACTAGAACTAGAACTAGAACTAGAACTAGAACTAGAACTAGAACTAGAACCAGAACTATAACTAGGACAAGAACTAGAACTAGAACAAGAACAAAAACTAGAACAAGAACTAGAACAAGAACAAGAAGTAGAACAAGAACTAGAACTAGAACAAGAACAAGAACTAGAACTAGAACTAGAACTAGAGCTAAAACTAGAACTAGAACTAAAACAAGAACTAGAACTAGAACTAGAACTAGAACTGGAACTAGAACTAGAACTAAAACTAGAACATGAAGTAGAACTAGAACTAGAACTAGAACTAGAACTGGAACTAGAGCTAGAACTAGAACTGGAACTGGAACTAGGACAAGAACTAGAACTAAAACTGGAACTGGAACTGGAACTGGAACTAGAACTAGAACTAGAACTAGAACTAGAACAAGAAGTAGAACAAGAACTAGAACAAGAAAAAGAACTAGAACTAGAACTAGAACTAGAACTAGAACTAGAACTAGAACTAGAACTAGAACTAGAACTAGAACTAGAACTAGAACTAGAACTAGAACTAGAACTAGAACTAGAACTAGAACTAGAACTAGAACCAGAACAAGAACTAGAACTAGAACTAGAACTAGAACTAGAACTAGAACTAGAACTAGAACTAGAACTAGAACTAGAACTAGAACTAGAACTAGAACTAGAACTAGAACTAGAACTATAACTAGAACTAGAACTAGAACTAGAACTAGAACTAGAACTAGAACTAGAACTAGAACTAGAACCAGAACAAGAACTAGAACTAGAACTAGAACTAGAACTAGAACTAGAACTAGAACTAGAACTAGAACTAGAACTAGAACTAGAACTAAAACTAGAACTATAACTAGGACAAGAACTAGAACTAGAACAAGAACAAAAACTAGAACAAGAACTAGAACAAGAACAAGAAGTTGAACAAGAACTAGAACTAGAACAAGAACAAGAACTAGAACTAGAACTAGAACTAGAGCTAAAACTAGAACTAGAACTAAAACAAGAACTAGAACTAGAACTAGAACTAGAACTGGAACTAGAACTAGAACTAAAACTAGAACATGAAGTAGAACTAGAACTAGAACTAGAACTGGAACTAGAGCTAGAACTAGAACTGGAACTGGAACTAGGACAAGAACTAGAACTAAAACTGGAACTGGAACTGGAACTGGAACTAGAACTAGAACTAGAACTAGAACTAGAACAAGAAGTAGAACAAGAACTAGAACAAGAACAAGAACGAGAACTAGAACAAGAACTAGAACTAGAACTAGAACTAGAACTAGAACTAGAACTAGAACTAGAACTAGAACTAGAACTAGAACTAGAACTAGAACTAGAACTAGAACTAGAACTAGAACTAGAACTAGAACTAGAACTAGAACTAGAACTAGAACTAGAACTAGAACCAGAACTAGAACTAGAACTAGAACTAGAACTAGAACTAGAACTAGAACTAGAACTAGAACTAGAACTAGAACTAGAACTAGAACTAGAACTAGAACTAGAACAAGAAGTAGAACTAGAACTAGAACAAGAAGTAGAACTAGAACTAGAACTAGAACTAGAACTAGAACTAGAACTAGAACTAGAACTAGAACTAGAACTAGAACTAGAACAAGAACTAGAACTAGAACTAGAACTAGAACAACAACTAGAACTAGAACTAGAACTAGAACTAAAACTAGAACTATAACTAGGACAAGAACTAGAACTAGAACAAGAACAAAAATTAGAACAAGAACTAGAACTAGTACTAGAACTAGAACTAGAACTAGAACTAGAACTAGAACTAGAACTAGAACTAGAACTAGAACTAGAACTAGAACCAGAACTAGAACTAGAACTAGAACTAGAACTAGAACTAGAACTAGAACTAGAACTAGAACTAGAACTAGAACTAGAACTAGAACTAGAACTAGAACTAGAACTAGAACTAGAACTAGAACTAGAACTAGAACTAGAACTAGAACTAGAACTAGAACTAGAACTAGAACTAGAACTAGAACTAGAACCAGAACTAGAACTAGAACTAGAACTAGAACTAGAACTAGAACTAGAACTAGAACTAGAACTAGAACTAGAACTAGAACTAGAACTAGAACTAGAACTAGAACTAGAACTAGAACTAGAACTAGAACTAGAACTAGAACTAGAACTAGAACTAGAACTAGAACTAGAACTAGAACCAGAACTAGAACTAGAACTAGAACTAGAACTAGAACTAGAACTAGAACTAGAACTAGAACTAGAACTAAAACAAGAACTAGAACTAGAACTAGAACTAGAACTGGAACTAGAACTAGAACTAAAACTAGAACATGAAGTAGAACTAGAACTAGAACTAGAACTAGAACTAGAACTAGAACTGGAACTAGAGCTAGAACTAGAACTGGAACTGGAACTAGGACAAGAACTAGAACTAAAACTGGAACTGGAACTGGAACTGGAACTAGAACTAGAACTAGAACTAGAACTAGAACAAGAAGTAGAACAAGAACTAGAACAAGAACAAGAACTAGAACTAGAACAAGAACTAGAACTAGAACTAGAACTAGAACTAGAACTAGAACTAGAACTAGAACTAGAACTAGAACTAGAACTAGAACTAGAACTAGAACTAGAACTAGAACTAGAACTAGAACTAGAACTAGAACTAGAACTAGAACCAGAACTAGAACTAGAACTAGAACTAGAACTAGAACTAGAACTAGAACTAGAACTAGAACTAGAACTAGAACTAGAACTAGAACAAGAAGTAGAACTAGAACTAGAACAAGAAGTAGAACTAGAACTAGAACTAGAACTAGAACTAGAACTAGAACTAGAACGAGAACTAGAACTAGAACTAGAACTAGAACAAGAACTAGAACTAGAACTAGAACTAGAACAACAACTAGAGCTAGAACTAGAACTAGAACTAAAACTAGAACTATAACTAGGACAAGAACTAGAACTAGAACAAGAACAAAAATTAGAACAAGAACTAGAACTAGAACTAGAACTAGAACTAGAACTAGAACTAGAACTAGAACTAGAACTAGAACTAGAACTAGAACTAGAACTAGAACCAGAACTAGAACTAGAACTAGAACTAGAACTAGAACTAGAACTAGAACTAGAACTAGAACTAGAACTAGAACTAGAACTAGAACAAGAACTAGAACTAGAACTAGAACTAGAACTAGAACTAAAACTAGAACTATAACTAGGACAAGAACTAGAACTAGAACAAGAACAAAAACTAGAACAAGAACTAGAACAAGAACTAGAACTAGAACTAGAACTAGAACAAGAAGTAGAACAAGAACTAGAACAAGAACAAGAACTAGAACTAGAACTAGAACTAGAACTAGAACTAGAACTAGAACTAGAACTAGAACTAGAACTAGAACTAGAACTAGAACTAGAACTAGAACTAGAACTAGAACTAGAACTAGAACTAGAACTAGAACTAGAACTAGAACTAGAACTAGAACTAGAACTAGAACCAGAACTAGAACTAGAACTAGAACTAGAACTAGAACTAGAACTACAACTAGAACTAGAACTAGAACTAGAACTAGAACTAGAACTAGAACTAGAACTAGAACTAGAACTAGAACTAGAACAAGAACTAGAACTAGAACTAGAACAAGAACTAGAACTAGAACTAGAACTAGAGCTAGAACTAGAACTAGAACTAGAACTAGAACTAGAACAAGAACTAGAACTAGAACTAGAACTAGAACTAGAACTAAAACTAGAACTATAACTAGGACAAGAACTAGAACTAGAACAAGAACAAAAACTAGAACAAGAACTAGAACAAGAACAAGAAGTAGAACAAGAACTAGAACTAGAACAAGAACAAGAACTAGAACTAGAACTAGAACTAGAGCTAAAACTAGAACTAGAACTAAAACAAGAACTAGAACTAGAACTAGAACTAGAACTGGAACTAGAACTAGAACTAAAACTAGAACATGAAGTAGAACTAGAACTAGAACTAGAACTAGAACTGGAACTAGAGCTAGAACTAGAACTGGAACTGGAACTAGGACAAGAACTAGAACTAAAACTGGAACTGGAACTGGAACTGGAACTAGAACTAGAACTAGAACTAGAACTAGAACAAGAAGTAGAACAAGAACTAGAACAAGAAAAAGAACTAGAACTAGAACTAGAACTAGAACTAGAACTAGAACTAGAACTAGAACTAGAACTAGAACTAGAACTAGAACTAGAACTAGAACTAGAACTAGAACTAGAACTAGAACTAGAACTAGAACTAGAACTAGAACCAGAACTAGAACTAGAACTAGAACTAGAACTAGAACTAGAACTAGAACTAGAACTAGAACAAGAACTAGAACTAGAACTAGAACTAGAACTAGAACTGGAACTGGAACTGGAACTGGAACTAGAACTAGAACTAGAACTAGAACAAGAACTAGAACTAGAACTAGAATTAGAACTAGAACTAGAACTAGAACTAGAACTAGAACTAGAACTAGAACTAGAACTAGAACTAGAACTAGAACTAGAGCTAGAACTACAACTAGAACTAGAACTAGAACTAGAACTAGAGCTAGAAGTAGAACTAGAACTAGAAGTAGAACTAGAACTAGACCAAGAACTGGAACTGGAACTAGAACAAGAACAAGAACAAGAACTAGAACTAGAACTAGGACAAGAACTAGAACTAGAACTAGAACAAGAACAAAAACTAGAACAAGAACTAGAAAAAGAACTGGAACAAGAACTAGAACTAGAACTAGAACTAGAACTAGAACAAGAAGTAGAACAAGAACTAGAACTAGAACTAAAACTCGAACTAGAACTAGAACTAGAACTAGAACTAGAACTAAAACTAGAACTAGAACTGGAACTGGAACTAGAACTAGAACTAGAACAAGAACTACAACTAGAACAAGAACTAGAACTAGAACTAGAACTAGAACTAGAACTAGAACTAGAACTAGAACTAGAACTAGAACTAGAACTAGAACTAGAACTAGAATTAGAACTAGAACTAGAAGAAGAACTAGAACTAGAACTAGAACTAGAACTAGAACCAGAACTATAACTAGAACAAGAACTAGAACTAGAACTGGAACTAGAAATAGAACTAGAACTAGAACTAGAACTAGAACTAGAACTAGAACTAGAACTAGAACTAGAACTAGAACTAGAACTAGACCTAGAACTAGAACTAGAACTAGAACTAGAACTAGAACAAGAACAAGAACAAGAACTAGAACTAGAACTAGAACTAGAACTAGAACTAGAACTAGAACAAGAACTAGAACTAGAACTAGAACTAGAACTAGAACTAGAACTAGAACAAGAACTAGAACTAGAACTAGAACTAGAACTAGAACTGGAACTGGAACTAGAACTGGAACTAGAACTAGAACTAGAACTAGAACTAGAACTAAAACTAGAACTGGAACTGGAACTGGAACTAGAACTAGAGCTAGAACTAGAACTAGAACTAGAACTAGAACTAGAACTAGAACTAGAACTAGAACTAGAACTAGAACTGGAAATGGAACTAGAACTAAAACTAGAACAAGAACCAGAACTAGAACTAGAACTAGAACTAGAACTAGAGCTAGAACTAGAACTAGAACTAGAACTAGAACTAGAACTAGAACTAGAACTAGAACTAGAACTAGAACTAGAACTAGAACTAGAACTAGAACTAGAATTAGAACAAGAACTGGAACTAGAACTAGAACTAGAACTAGAACTAGAACTAGAACTAGAACTAGAACTAGAACTGGAACTGGAACTAGAACTAGAACTAGAACAAGAACTAGAACTAGAACTAGAATTAGAACTAGAACTAGAACTAGAACTAGAATTAGAACTAGAACTAGAACTAGAACTAGAACTAGAACTAGAAGTAGAACTAGAGCTAGAACTACAACTAGAACTAGAACTAGAACTAGAACTAGAGCTAGAAGTAGAACTAGAACTAGAAGTAGAACTAGAACTAGACCAAGAACTGGAACTGGAACTAGAACAAGAACAAGAACAAGAACTAGAACTAGAACTAGGACAAGAACTAGAACTAGAACTAGAACAAGAACAAAAACTAGAACAAGAACTAGAAAAAGAACTGGAACAAGAACTAGAACTAGAACTAGAACTAGAACATGAAGTAGAACTAGAACTAGAACTAGAACTAGAACAAGAACAACAACTAGAACAAGAACTAGAACAAGAACTAGAACAAGAACTAGAACTAGAACTAGAACTAGAACTAGAACTAGAACTAGAACTAGAACTAGAACTAGAACTAGAACTAGAACTAGAACTAGAACTAGAACTAGAACTAGAACTAGAACAAGAAGTAGAACTAGAACCTGAACTAGAACTAGAACTAGAACTAGAACTAGAACAAGAACAACAACTAGAACAAGAACTAGAACAAGAACTAGAACAAGAACTAGAGCTAGAACAAGAACAAGAACTAGAACTAGAACTAGAACTAGAACTAGAACTAGAACTAGAACTAGAACTAGAACAAGAAGTAGAACTAGAACTAGAACTAGAACAAGAACAAGAACAAGAACAACAACTAGAACAACAACTAAAACAAGAACTAGAACAAGAACTAGAACTGGAACTAGAAGTAGAACTAGAACTAGAACTAGAACTAGAACTAGAACTAGAACCAGAACAAGAACAAGAACAACAACTAGAACAAGAACTAGAACAAGAACTAGAACAACATCTAGAACTAGAACTAGAACAAGAAGTAGAACTAGAACTAGAACTAGAACAAGAACAACAACTAGAACAAGAACTAGAACAAGAACTAGAACAAGAACTAGACTTAGAACTAGAACTAGAACTAGAACTAGAACTAGAACTAGAACAAGAAGTAGAACTAGAACTAGAACTAGAACTAGAACTAGAACTAGAACAAGAACAACAACTAGAACAAGAACTAGAACAAGAACTAGAACAAGAACTAGAACAAGAACTAGAACTAGAACTAGAACTAGAACTACAACTAGAACTAGAACTAGAACTTGGACTAGAACTAGAACTAGAACTAGAACAAGAAGTAGAACTAGAACTAGAACTAGAACTAGAACTAGAACTAGAACTAGAACTAGAACAAGAACAACAACTAGAACAAGAACTTGAACAAGAACTAGAACAAGAACTAGAACTAGAACTAGAACTAGAACTAGAACTAGAACTAGAACTAGAACTAGAACTAGAACAAGAAGTAGAACTAGAACTAGAACTAGAACTAGGACTAGGACTAGAACTAGAACAACAACTAGAACAAGAACTAGAACAAGAACTAGATTAAGAACTAGAACTAGAACTAGAACTAGAACTAGAACTAGAACTAGAACTAGAACTAGAACTAGGACTAGAACTTGAACAAGAAGTAGAACTAGAACTAGAACTAGAACTAGAACTAGAACAAGAACAAGAACTAGAACTAGAACTACAACAAGAACAAGAACTAGAACAAGAACTAGAACTAGAACTAGAACTAGAACTAGAACTAGAACAAGAACTAGAACAAGAACTAGAACTAGAACTGGAACCAGAACTAGAACTAGAACTAGAACTAGAACAAGAAGTAGAACTAAAACTAGAACTGGAACTGGAACTAGAACTAGAACAAGAACTAGAACTAGAACAAGAACTAGAACTAGAACTAGAACTAGAACTAGAACTAGAACTAGAACTAGAACTAGAACTAGAACTAGAACTAGAATTAGAACTAGAACTAGAAGAAGAACTAGAACTAGAACTAGAACTAGAACTAGAACCAGAACTATAACTAGAACAAGAACTAGAACTAGAACTGGAACTAGAAATAGAACTAGAACTAGAACTAGAACTAGAACTAGAACTAGAACTAGAACAAGAACTAGAACAAGAACTAGAACTAGAACAAGAACTAGAACAAGAACTAGAACTAGAACTAGAACTAGAACTAGAACTAGAACAAGAACTAGAACAAGAACTAGAACTAGAACTAGAACTGGAACTAGAACTAGAACAAGAAGTAGAACAAGAACTAGAACTAGAACAAAAACTAAAACTAGAACTAGAACTAGAACTAGAACAAGAACTAGAACTAGAACTAGAACTAGAACTAGAACTAGAACTAGAACTAGAACTAGAACTAGAACTAGAACTAGAACTAGAACTAGAACTAGAACTAGAACTAGAACTAGAACAAGAACTAGAACTAGAACAAAAACTAGAACTAGAACTAGAGCTAGAACTAGAACAAGAACTAGAACTAGAACTAGAACTAGAACTAGAACTAGAACTAGAACTAGAACTAGAACTAGAACTAGAACTAGAACTAGAACAAGAACTAGAACTAGAACAAGAACTAGAACTAGAACTAGAACTAGAACTAGAACTAGAACTAGAACTAGAACTAGAACTAGAACTAGAACTAGAATCAGAACTAGAACTAGAAGAAGAACTAGAACTAGAACTAGAACTAGAACTAGAACCAGAACTATAACTAGAACAAGAACTAGAACTAGAACTGGAACTAGAAATAGAACTAGAACTAGAACTAGAACTAGAACTAGAACTAGAACTAGAACTAGAACTAGAACTAGAACAAGAACTAGAACAAGAACTAGAACTAGAACAAGAACTAGAACAAGAACTAGAACTAGAACTAGATCTAGAACTAGAACTAGAACAAGAACTAGAACAAGAACTAGAACTAGAACTAGAACTGGAACTAGAACTAGAACAAGAAGTAGAACAAGAACTAGAACTAGAACAAAAACTAAAACTAGAACTAGAACTAGAACTAGAACAAGAACTAGAACTAGAACTAGAACTAGAACTAGAACTAGAACTAGAACTAGAACTAGAACTAGAACTAGAACTAGAACTAGAACTAGAACTAGAACTAGAACTAGAACTAGAACTAGAACAAGAACTAGAACTAGAACAAAAACTAGAACTAGAACTAGAACTAGAACTAGAACAAGAACTAGAACTAGAACTAGAACTAGAACTAGAACTAGAACTAGAACTAGAACTAGAACTAGAACTAGAACTAGAACTAGAACTAGAACTAGAACAAGAACTAGAACTAGAACAAGAACTAGAACAAGAACCAGAACTAGAACTAGAACTAGAACTAGAATAAGAACTAGAACAAGAACTAGAACTAGAACTAGAACTAGAACTAGAACAAGAACTAGAACTAGAACAAAAACTAGAACTAGAACTAGAACTAGAACTAGAACAAGAACTAGAACTAGAACAAGAACTAGAATTAGAACTAGAACTAGAACTAGAACTAGAACTAGAACTAGAACTATAACTAGAACTAGAACTAGAACTAGAACTAGAACTAGTGAGAAAGATATGATTGGTAACCAAGACCAAGCTATGATTCATTTCAAGCAAAGATAATGAGTATGATGAAATGCAAGATTGAAACAAATTGAGAAAGGATTTGAAAAGAATGACCAACAGAGTTATGACTGGCAACGTTCTGATATCAAGTTCAAGGAGTCAATAAAATGAGACTAAACAGGAAATGACAATCTGACAGGAAGGTGCGTCAGTGGAGCGTTGGCTGAGACAGGTTGAGAAAATGGTGATGTACTGTGAGCCAGTTGCGAATCCGTTGAGGCCAGCGTTGTGGTGTCAATTTATAGACACGGATTGGGAACTGTGTCGCGGCTGCGCGCTCAGCATTGGGGGCAAGCAGGCTCAGCATTAGGGTAAGCGGAGTGCTCAGCAGCAGCAGCCGCTGTTTGGCTCTGCACCTAGTGGTCAGCATCTAATGCAGCGCGGGCGGCAATCCACCCCGGAGATTGGATTTGGAAGGTAGTGCGCTCAACTAAGTTCGCGGGCGCGCCGGTTCGGATACGTAGGGGCGGAGCAATCCGCGGGCTATGAAGGAACGGATGAGCGCGCGCTTGCCCGCGGGGATCACGCTGGATATTAACGGACATCCATGACGGGCGCGGACAGGCGCGGGGGGCTCTGAGTAGGACGGGGTGCAAGGACCGCGTCATGAGGAGGACAAACCGGATGGACGGAACGGCGTACGGACGTTGGAGGGAGTTTGGTACGAAGGAGGTGGGGAGAGGAGGCTAGGGTTTCTGTTTCCGGATGGTCTTCTTTTTCCTTGTCATACTGTCATTTGCGCGTGTACTTAGGTTAGGGTTGAGAGGGAGGACTTATCCTCACTCTCAACTCCAGGTTGGAGGAGGAGATCATCGGGATGGGGAGATAGCAGATATCATGTCATAGCAGAGGAAGATAGAGACAGAGAAAAGAGAATCATATCATCAGGCTGAATCACTCATCTCACCAGGAGATTAAAGGAACTCATACTGGATACACATCCAGGTGGAAAGTTCTTAGGATTGAAGGATTGGAAATTTCACTCTCTCTCTCTCTCTCTACTCTTCTCTATCCCTTATCTCTTTGTTTCTATTTTCTCATCTCAGTGTGACTTTGGACATCCTCATCTCCTTGCAAATGCAGGGAACTGTTAACTTCCAAACCTTGGGACAATTATAAGGGGACAACCTTTATTCCTTCCACAGCGTTTGGATGATCAATGAGTTGTACTCAAGCGCCTTGAACAATCTGTGAGAGTGACAATGTCAGCAAGGAGGTGAGGAGTTGAAAGCTTGCTGTTCTTATTTTGATCAAGCTTGCTGCGGAGGGGATTGAATAGATTGTTGTTGCTGTTGTTGAGGATCGAGTGTTGGAAAGGTAAGGAGTTGTTTGATCGTCGGTTGAGTCAGGTCTTCATGGTTGGGCTTGGTTGAGGATAGCAGAGTGGAGTTGAGAGTTGGTTGGAATTGGAGTATTCCCAGCGGGGATTGAATAGTACCGCCGCGCGCCATGGAGTACAGTTCAGTAATGGACAAGATGATAGTAAAAAAAAAAACAACAAGTACGCACCACTCTAAGGTGGAAATTACAATAGATAATTAACACCAAAAAATGGGCCAAACAAACAGTTGAAAGGATCTAGAAGAAACAATGTATTTTGGGTGGAAAAGTCAGAACAGAAATTAACATGCCCCCACAACTCCAAACTCAATGGTAAAGAGAGTTAAATGAATTTACAAGTCTGGAGTTCAAGGTCTTGTTGGCAGCTTTGGTGAGTGCATCAGCGGTCATGGACAGAGATGAGATCAACTTGAGTTCAATTAAGCCTTGTTTGTAGTCGTCTTGGAGACTTTTTGTTTTGAGATCAATGTGTTTGGCTTTTGAGATAGAACCAAATTTTTTAATTTTGTCATTGAGTCCCTTGTTATCTATGAGATGAAGGGGAAATTTAAACTTGCTTTGATAGACCTCTTCAATGAGTTGATTTAACCATTGCGCTTCTAGATGACAGCTTGATAGTGCCACACACTCTGATTTGGTAGAGGAGTGTGTTATATTTTTTTGTTGTCTACTGGTCCAGTAAAGGGGACTTCCTTTGAAGGTGCAGATAAAACTGCTTTGAGATATTCTTGTTACAGGGTCATTGCCCCAAGTTGCATCACTAAAGCACACAAGTCTGTTTGAGATCAAACGTTGTCCTAGAATAAGACTCAGATTTTTTGTTTGACTGAGGTATTTCCATACGTGACATATCTCCTTCCAGTGACTTAAGCCGGGTTTTTCACAGTATTTTGCTAAGCTGGATACAGCAAAACTGATATCAGGGCGTGCAAGACCGGCAATGAAATTTAATCTACCTATTGGGGAACGGTAATTGATTTTTAAATCTAGAAACTTTTGATGATTGTTGTCATCAGCTGGTGCAAGATGTAATCCGGGAGTGAGAGGAGTAGATACTGGCTTGCAACCAATCATGTTGAGCTTGCTTAGTCCTTTCTCAATGTGGAGTGGTAAGGATAGGTGAATCAGTCCGTCTTCACGAGTGACCTTCATTCCAAGGAGAGTGTTTGGTTTGTGAGCAGACAAGTTCTTGAATTTAGTCAGGAAGGCGTCTTTGAAGCGTTTGACATCTCCCGCCACTACAAGATTGTCTAAGTGAAAGAAAACAACCAAGCTGCCGTCATTGCCTATGTACAGGCAAGGATCACAGTTAGATTTGATGAATCCTTGTGACTTGATCCATGTGCTCAGCATGCAATACCAGTTTTGAGGAGCCTGTTTGAGGCCGTACATGGATTTCTTGAGTTGTAGATATTTTGATTTTTGATTGAAGCCATAGGGTGTCTTGATATAAACTTGTTTGTCGAGTTCCGAGTGGAGAAATGCGCCCTTGACATCTAGCTGAAGGAGGTCAAGACCCTTGTCGGCCACAAAGATGAGAAGCGTTTGAAAAGAAGCCAATTTTCCAGTTGGCGCATAAGTTTCCAGATAGTCAAGGCCATACGTTTGATTAAATCCCTGGACTCCTAGTTGGTTTTTGAAGGTTTCTGCCTTGCCATGGGTGTTATGCTTGAATTTGAACACTGCAACAGTGTTTAATGGATTTGTTACCTCTCCATCTTCAGCTTCTTCCCAGACGGCTTGATCTTCTATAGTGGCAAATTCTTTGGCCGCTGACTCTTTCCAGTGAGGAATAGTCATAGCCTCTTTGAGGCTTGTTGGTATTTTGTTGGCAAAGAATCCTTATCAATTGGGTTTGGAAAGATTGTTTCAATTTCTTAAGGTCAGTCGTAGATTGCGTTCTAGGGATTCCCCGTCAGAACTAGTGTCACTGTTTGAATCAGAGCATTCTGTAGGAGATTCCTCCTTGACTTCAAAAATTGATTGAGGGGGAGAAGGTTTGCTGGAGACAGTGACAGGTAGTGCGGGTGAATTGTCAATGTTGTATTTGGATGGGATTTGAATTGGTTCTTGACTGTTGAAGATGACATGTTTTGAATCTATGATCCTCCCGGTGGCATTGATTATCTTGTATGAGAGAAGGTTTGGATTGAACCCAACCAGGATCCCAGACACTCCTTTTTCATCCAATTTGGAACTTATTTCAGTCTGATTGAGTTTGTAGGTGAGTGAGGTCCCTATGGGTTTGATGTAGTCCTTGGGTAACTCTTTACCGTGCATTTTAACCCATGGTGAGTCTTTGCCTTTCTGTTTTGGAATTTGGTTGAGAATTAGACAACAACCTTTTACCACTTTGTGCCAGCAGGATTTTGGAAGTCCTGAATTGGAAATGGTAGCTCTAGTGGCTTTGATGATTGTTTTATTTTCCCGTTCGACACAACCATTGTGTTGTGAGTGATAGGGTTCACTGATTATTTGATTGATCTGGTGGGAGCGGTAGTAAGTTTGAAGTTTTGAGTTCACAAACTCACCGTCACCGTCACAGCAGACATCTTTGGGATAGTTGTTGGTCTTGCAATGCTGGTTTTCAATGACAAAGATGATGATATTGGCTGAGTTGCTTTTTGATTTAAGAGGGAAACTGGCTATGTACCCAGAGTGGGAATTGACCAAGTTAAGTATGTATTGGAACCCACCCTTTGAAACGGGATTGATTGGACCCATCAGATCCAAATGTATTTTGTCAAAGCATTTTGAGGCAACGGTTTGTTGATGAGGAAATGGTTTGCCGGTGATTTTTGCTTCATCACAACTGAGGCATTCAAAGTTGTCCTTTTCAACTGATGGGATAGAGTACTTCAGGAATTTTTCCATTCTGCTGAGGCTTGCATGTCCCAACAAACGGTGTATTGTCATCAGCTTGGCCTGTGAGTAATAAGCGCTTTGTGCTTCGGTCATCATGTTGATGACAAATAAGTTATTGGTTATCTTCCCCAATAGCAGAGTTCGTCCCTCTTTATAGAGTTTGAAGGTGCTGGGATGGTTCTTGGAATTGACTGAGAGGGACACTCCTTTTGTCATGAGGGCTCCTAGCAAGATCAGATTGACCGTTGACTCCGGTACCCATGCGGCGTTTGAGAGGGCTAGGTAGGCATCCTTGGTGGCCAAGGCGGCCTCTCCAGTCCCTTCTATGACAATTGCTGCATCATTTTTCCCGGTCAGAATCTTCTCATTGCCATTTCTTAGCTTGATGTGATTGAAGAGATCCCTGTCAGTAATCATATGGACAGAACAGGCTGAGTCCAGGATGAATTGACTGGGGAGGATGGTCGAGTCGGCGTTCATTCCGCAGAAGAACAAGTAGAAGTGGGATTTGTTAGGAGACTTATTTTTTGTCTTCTTACCCCAATTGTGAAGATGATCTGGCTTGAGTTCTGGAAATTCAAACCAGCACAATCTGGCAGGATGCAAGATGACGGCTGGGTTATGCTTGCCGTTTTCACACCTTGGTCCTCGATAGAGAGCTACACTGACAGGTTTGGGGCCTTCATCTTGAGCGATTACCTCCTTCTTGTGTTGAATGAGAAAATTGAGAACTACTTTGATTCGCATTTCAGACGTTGTGTGCATGATTTGCAATTTCATGTTGTTCATCGTGGTTGGGAACTTGAAAAGCACAAGGTAGGCAATGATGTCTGTGGGTAATTCTATGCCCTCTTCAGTCATTTTCTTGAGATAGACTTTGACAGATGTGACGAAGGTGTCAATGTTGGAATCCATAGCTAGATGAAGAAATCCGTTGAAAACCCTTGCTCTGTTGGCCAACTGAGAGGAGGCAAAATGATGTTGTGTTGAGATCCAGATGAGTTTGGCATCATCTTTGTTTGTATCATCAATGACGTTGTTGTAGGTGATGGAGTCCAGCTTGGCAATCATGTGAGCTACAAAATCCTGATTGACTTCTTTTTCCAATTGTATCGACTCGTCAGGATCATTCATTAAGCCAAAAATTCCTCGTAGCTTAAAGAGTTTCTCAAATTTTTTTCTCCACATTCTGTAATTGTTGGCCGTAAGTAGTGGGGTGGATTTGATTTGGAACTTGATAGCAAGAAACTTGTAGTGTTGTTCCCCCCCTGGTCCTGGCGTTGTTGATGGTCCCAATTGCGCCATGGAAAAGAGTTGGGATTTTAAACGTGAGAAAGATATGATTGGTAACCAAGACCAAGCTATGATTCATTTCAAGCAAAGATAATGAGTACGGTGAAATGAAAGATTGAAACAAATTGAGAAAGGATTTGAAAAGAATGACAAACGGAGTTATGACTGGCAACGTTCTGATATCAAGTTCAAGGAGTCAAGAAAATGAGACTAAACAGGAAATGACAATCTGACAGGAAGGTGCGTCAGTGGAGCGTTGGCTGAGACAGGTTGAGAAAATGGTGATGTACTGTGAGCCAGTTGGGAATCCGTCAAGGCCAGCGTTTGGATGATCAATGAGTTGTACTCGAGCGCCTTGAACGATCTGTGAGAGTGAGGATGTAAGCAAGGAGGTGAGGAGTTGAAAGCTTGCTGTTCTTACTTTGACAAAGCTGGCTGCCGAGGGGATTGAATAGATCGTTGTTGCTGTTGTTGAGGATCAAGTGTTGGAAAGGTAAGGAGTTGTTTGATTGTTGGTTGAGTCAGGTCTTCATGGTTGCGCTTGGTTGAGGATAGCAGAGTGGAGTTGAGAGTTGGTTGGAATCGGAGTATTCCCAGCGGGGATTGAATAGTACCGCCGCGCGCCATGGAGTACAGTTCAGTAATGGACAAGATGATAGTAAAAAAAAAAACAACAAGTACACACCACTCTAAGGTGGAAATTACAATAGATAATTAACACCAAAAAATGGGCCAAACAAAAATTTGAAAGGATCTACAAGAACCAATGTATTTTGGGTGGAAAAGTCAGAACAGAAATTAACAACTAGAACTAGAACTAAAACTAGAACTAGAACTAGAACTAGAACTAGAACTAGAACTAGAACTAGAACTAGAACTAGAACTAGAACTAGAACTAGAACTAGAACTAGAACTAGAACTAGAACTAGAACTAGAACTAGAACTAGAACTAGAACTAGAACTAGAAATAGAACTAGAACTAGAAATAGAACTAGAACTAGAACTAGAACTAGAACTAGAACTAGAACTAGAACTAGAACTAGAACTAGAACTAGAACTAAAACAAGAACAAGAACTAGAACTAGAACAAGAAAATTGAGCAAGATTGATGGGCGGGATTATTTTGATGACCAAACAATCTATAAAACTAAGCGGAAGGTAACACTTGCAGAACTAAAGGGGAACAGTTTTATGGAGGTAATCTATGAACAGCTTGAAGGAATGAGTTGGATTCACTGCTCAATGTTCAGTCGAGAGAGTCACTTGGAGGCCCTGTACTTAGCATATCCTGAGCCAGTAAATCTTTCAAAACAATTCCATCATATTGATATGTTGGATTGTACTTATGAGGCAAAAAAGTACAAAACCCCACTATTGCATATTGTAGGTATGACAGCCAATCAAAAAACTTTCACAAAAGCTCTTGTTTTTATAAAAAAAGAAACCTTTGATTTCTACAGTTGGTCTGTAAATGCATCAAAGGAGTTGGCTTATGATCCTGAGAGACTTCCAGAAGTCTTTGTGATGGGCCATGAAAAAGCTCTGATTTGTGCTATTGAATTAAGTTTCCCTGAGTAATCAAGACAATTTTGCACTTGGCACTTGTCTAAAAACATACAAGCAAACTGTAAAGTCCGCTTTGTTAATGACGTTTAAGGATGGAAAACCTGTATGACTCTGTGGGCAAATTATGGGGCCTCAAAGACCAAGGAGGATGCAGAGGTCAATGATGCAGAACTCAGAGTAGGTCCAAATCACTGCTTCTTATTCTTGCTAGTTTTGGGTTCTGACCTTTTAACTTGTATAGTGTTTCTTGAAAGAATATGAGGATGTGCTCAATTTAGTATATAGAAAATAACATTTTTGCTATCAAAGGGACATTGGTAACAGCGTGGACTTGTATAAAAACAGATTTTGGAAACAAAACAACATCTTGGGTTGAAGGGGCCCATGGAACTCTCAAAGAATTCCTTGCAAACTCTTTGGGAAACCTATTGGATGTTTGGAAAAGCCTTGACAGAACAGTTTTGAATCAAATTAAATTGGTTCATGCATCACTTTATAGCTTACAAATTAAGTTAGGGACCATTCTTCCTCCTGAAATGTTACCATTGGGTTACAAATTGTCTTTATAGGCAATGAATCTTATTAGAGAACAATTCAAGAAGTTCAAACATGATCATGATGGCAAAGTCTTCACCAAGTCATATTTCAAGACTATGGGTTTGCCCTGTTCCCACCAAATAGGTGACCATCTAGCATCCAGAGGATCTGTAGTACCCAAAGATGTTCATCCTCAGTGGAGGTTGGACTATGAACCTTGAAGTTCCCATTCTGTAAGTTGGCTTAAGATGGATTGTTCAAGTCACTATGTGATAAATGCTTTTTGATTAATGAATCCCAATTCACTAATGGTTGATCCTTTTGAATTTTTCCAGTGTGATGTTGATGAAATGCCAAGCATTTCCCAGTTAGGTGAAAAAGTGAATCCAATGATCTTGAAATCTCCAGATCATGAGCAAACCGGCCTATTGAAGTATATCATTCAAAAGATTACAAAATATTGATTGAAGCCAAGAATTGAACCTAAAGACTCACAATCAAGTAGGGGCAGGCCAAAATTGACAGATACGCGGCAAGAACCATCTTGGTTTGAGCATGTTGAAAAACAACTCAAGGGGGAAAAAGGACCAGAAGGGCTCTAAACAAGAAAAGACAAAAGATTTTAAGTCTTTTCTTTTGGCATATGTTCATTTTTATGGTTTAATGAACAAAAAAAATACTAACTACTGATGAATTGTTAGTCAAAGTTGGCAGAATCTGAATCTGAATTTCATAGTTCAGAGGAAAAGACTGAAAGTGAATCAGGATCACTTGATTTGGAATCAGAATCCTCCTCAGAGGAAGAGAACGTGCAGCAAAGCTCAACCAAGAGCTCATCTTTGGTGAGTATTCATGGAATTGATCTAATTAAAGAAATAAATACTAAGTCATTTTTCATGATAGGAACCAAATGTGAAATATCTCAATAAAATACCCAAGAAATTCCATAGGTTTTTGGGTGAGTTTTGGGATTCAATTGGAGATGTGAATTGCGGATTTAGAGTCATTTCTAAATCTCTTGTTTATGAAGAACATGGTTGGTTTAAAGTTAGGAAGGAAATGGTTGAAACATTAGAGAAACCTAAAGCATGCTACATTAAGATGCTTGGTGGTGCAACAGAGGTTGAAAAGATTAAACAAAGACTTGATGTTGAAGACATCAATGAAACAATTCCCTCCTCAAAAATCACTGGCTAAATTAGATCTGGCTCAAATAATAGCAGACACATATTCCAAACCTATATTTTTCATTCCATTGGAGCCATGTAATACTTATACTCCCATGAAAAATGGTGTTACTGATCAATCAGATCCAATGTTCATTTCCTTTGTAAAAAATAACCACTGGGTTCTATTAGTACTTGAGGGAGAAATGATTCCAATCCGGCCCATTGTAGCAAAACCACATTCCTTGATTTCTAAAAAAGCCTCTGGTTGGGTTTATCATCTCAAAGATCAATTGCAAAGGTATTCTAGATTGTAATGGACTTTGACTTCATTTCATCATTTGGTTTCATATAAATGGTAAGGGTAATCTTAAATTCACTGGTCATTGAGCCATGCACACTGTCCAATTTGGGCCGTGTACAACCCCCCATGGCTTACGGAGTTGTAGGGTCAACCCAGCCTGGTCTGCCCCTGTGTGGAATTCCACACAACTAAATTCAAGCCATGTGGAGTTGTACACGGCTCAAGTGTAGTTGTGTGGCATCTCACAAGGCACCAAAGTGCGGTGAGCCAAAAAAAAAAAGGAAAATGAATGAAAGGGTACTAAAATAACTGTTAAACTCCATAAACCTTCCAAAAAAAAAAATAAATCAACCAAAAAATCAAAGAATGTTCATTTTTTGGTTAAAAAAAAACAAAAAAAACAAAAAAACAAAAACAAAACAAAAAAAACTGGTACTATCCAATGGAATAGCCCTAAAGTAAAAAGACCCAAAAAAACACAAGTAACTGCACTAGCCCTAAAATAAAAACACCAGAAAAAAAGACAATTAAATTGACAAGCCCTAAAGTAAAAACACCAAAAAAAAGACAAGTAACTTGACAAGCCCCAAATTAATTTCAACTTGAATAGCCCTAAAGTAAAAGGGCCTAAAAATTAAAGAAGTCTTTTGACCAGCCCTAAAGTAAAATTGCCCAAAAAAATACAATTCTTTTGACAGGCCCTAAAGTAAAAACACCATAAAAAAACAAGTTCAACTTGTGTTAAGCTGATCCCATCCCAAGCTTAATATAAGTTAAGCTTGTGATGGAATCAGCACAACACCAGTTGAACTGACTTAAAATTAAACTCTCATTTGAAACACTCAATATAATGATGTTAACTCAAAACACTCAACATAATGATGTTCAAAATGTGATAACCCTTTAGATTAATAGAAATTGTTAGCTGCATTAGAATTAAAATTTATGTGGAACCCAATGATGAAATGAAGTCAAAGTCCATTAAAATCTATGATACATTTTCAGTTGATGTTTGAGATGATCAACCCAACCAGAGGCTTTTTTAGAAATCAAGGAACGTGGTTTTGCTACAATGGGCAGGATTGGAATCAATTCTCCCTCAAGTACTAATAGAACCCAGTGGTTATTTTTTACAAAAGAAATGACAATTGGATCTGATTGATCAGTAACACCATTTTTCATTGGAGTATAAGTATTACATGACTCCAATGAAATGAAACATATAGGTTTGGAATATGTGTCTGCTATGATTTGACCCATGTCCAATTTAGCCAGTGATTTTTGAGGAGGGAATCATTTTCATTGATGTCTTCAACATCAAGTCTTTTTTCAATATTTTCAACCTCCTTTGAACCACCAAGCATCTTGATGTAGCATGCTTTATGTTTCTCTAATGTTTCAATCATTTCCTTCCTAACTTTAAACCAACCATGTTCTTCATAAGCAAGAGATTTAGCAATGACTCTAAATCCACAATTCCCATCTCCAATTGGATCCCAAACCTCACCCAAGAGCTTATGGAATTTCTTGGGTACTTGATTGAGGTATTTCACATTTGTTTCTTATCATTAAAACTAACTTAGTATTCATTTCTTTAATTGGATCAATGAAATAAAAACTCACCAAATATGAGCTTCTGGTTGAGCTCTGCTGCATGCTCTCTTCCTCCAAAGAGGATTCTGATTCCAAATTAAGTGGTCCTGATTCACTTTCAGTCTCTTCCTCTGAACCATGAAATTCAGATTCAGAAACTGCCAACTTTGACTAACAATTCATCATTAGTTAGTAACTAAGTTCATTAAACCAAAAAAATGAACATATCCCAAAACAAAAGACTTAAAATCTTTTGTCTTTTCTTGTTTGGAGCCCTTCTAGTTCTCTTTTCCCCCCTGAGTTGTTTTTCAAAAAGCTCAAAATGAGATGGTTCTTGCCGCTTATCTTTCAATTTTGGCCGGCCACTAATTTATTGTAAGACTTTAGGTTCAAGTCTTGGCTTTGATTGATATTTTGTAATATTCTTAAAGATATACTTCAATAGGCGGCTTTGCTCATGATCTGGAGATTCCAAGATCATTTTGTTGAACTTTTCACGTGACTGAGTAATGCTTGGCATTTCATCAACATCACACCAGAAAAGTTCAAAAGGATCAACCATTAGTGAATTGGGATTCATTAATAAAAAAGAATTAATCACATAGTGACTTGAAAAATCCAACTTAAGCCAACTTACAGAATGGGAACTTCAAGGTTCATAGTCCAATCTCCACTGAGGATGCACATCCTTGGGTACTACGGATCCTCTGGATGCTAGAAAGTCACCTATTTGGTCGGAACAGGGAAAACCCATAGTCTTGAAATATGACTTGGTGAAGACTTTGCCATCATGATCATGTTTGAACTTCTTGAATTGTTCTCTAATAAGATTCATTGCCTCTACAGACAATTTGTAACCCAATTGTAACAGTTCAGGTGGAAGAACTGTCCCTAACTCAATTTGAAAGTTATAAAGCACAGCATGAAATGATTTAATTTGATTTGAAACTTTTCCGTCAAGGCTTTTCCAAACATCCAATAGGTTTCCCAAAGATTTTCAAGGAATTGTTTGAGAGTTGCATGGGCCCCTTCAAACCAAGATGTTTTTTTTCCCAAAATCTGGGTTTATACAAGTCCACGCTGTTGGAAACTTTTATTTGATAGGGAAAATGTTATTTTCCATATACTCAAGTACATCCTCTTAGCCTTCCAAGAAACACTATACAACTCATAAGGCCAGAACCCAAAACTAGGAAGAATAAGAAGCAGTGATTTGGACCTACTCTGAGTTCCCTACCATTGAACTCTGCCTCCTCCTTGGTCTTTGAGACCCTATACTTTCCCCACAGATTCATAAAGCTTTTCCATTCTTCAAGGTCATTAACAAAGAAAACTTTACAGTTTGCTTGTATGTTTTTAGAAAAGTTCCAAGTGCAAAATTGTATTGATGAATCTGGGAAACTAATTTCAATTGCACAAATCAGAGCTTTTCCACTGTCCGTCACAAAGTCTTTTGGAAGTCTTGCAGGAACATAAGCCAACTCCTTTACTGCATTTACAGACCAACTTTAGAGCTCAAACATTTCTTTTGTTATAAAAACAAGAGCTTTTGCGAAAGTTTTACGATTGTTTGTCATTCCTAAAACATACAATAGTGGGGTTTTGTAATTATTTGGCTTATAAGTACAATCCAACATATCAATATGATGGAATTTTTTTGAAAGCTTTACTGGCTCAGGATGTGCTATGTACAGGGCCTCCAAGTGACTCTCTCCACTGAACTTTGACCGGTGAATCAAAATTTTTTCTTCAATCTGTTCATAGAGTACCTCAATAACACTGTTTCCCTTTAGTTCTGCAAGTGTTACCTTCTGCTTAGCGTTATAGATTGTTTGGTCATCAACATAATCCCGCCCATCAATCTTGCCCAATTTTCACTTAAGTTGTAAAGTATTGATCCCATCTTTCATGCTGTCCTTAAGTAAATCCAAGGCTTTCCCAGAGATTCTCCTCAGTTGAGGATGCACAGAGGGATTTTCAGATGGTTGATGGTTATTTTGCGTTTTGTTATAGGAGGTTTGTCACAGGGGGTCTACCTTTGTGCAACTTGCATGGATTAAAAACTTGCACTCAACCTTCCTTGTGTGAGTTTGTCTAGACCATTTGGTAAGAATTTTTTCTGAACAGGAACCATGTCTCTCACAGGCTAAATCCACATATTGGTCACGCTTTGAGTTTAAGACTTTTAAAGTGTAACCACGCTTCATTGCCCATGTTTTAAAATAGTTTTGTGACTATTCCCTAGTGGGAAAAGCTCTCACAGGAGGTGGGTCAAGTGGATCTGTCACAGTTACATAGTTATATTGATGGCATGCACTCCATCAGTTTCAATCAAATTAAATCTGGATAAGACCAGTAACATAAAATGTTACTCACAACCAGAGGTCAAATCCCACTTTGAAATATTTTGTTCCTTGATTTTCACCCATGATGAGGATGAAATTGGGACTTCCAATGTTTCATTACCCAAATCCTTTTTTTCTTTTTCCAAAGATTTTTTGATGGCACTATCAATGTAGACCTTCCACACAGCCATGTCATAAGAAGGAGGGCTTGCAACTGTTTCCATGCAAAAGAATGCAATGGTATAATTCAGTATTCAATCCAACTTTCAATTGATCAAACAAAGTTTTCTCACTTTTGAGTTCAGAAAGAATTGTTTGCATATTTTTACATGATTTATGATTTGAGATTTCACTTTAATTTCACTTGGGCTTCACTTTAATGTCTCTTTGGGACTGCTAGGTGTGGAACAAAAGTCCCAAATAGTATGTGTTAATCCCAAATTTGGGTTGACAGAACCAAACTGTGGTCCAGGGGGTGCCTAAAATTCTGGAACAACTTCCGGGGGGTTGTGCAGCCCCAAACACTGGGCCATGTTTGGGGGTTACACGGCTCCTTCAAGACCCCCAGGGGTTGCGCGTGTTTGAAACGGCCCTTAGTAGTTGTCTTGGGGCCCCCACAGCTCATTTGAGCCGTATAGGGCCCTATAAAACTACCACACGGTTGGGGCCGTGAATTTAACATCACCCAAATTGTAATTCTAATGCAGCTAACAAGTTCTATTAATATAAAGGGTTATCACATTTTGAACATCATTATGTTGAGTGTTTTGAGTTAACATCATCATATTGAGTGTTTTGAATGAGGGTTTAATGGTAAGTCAGTTCAACTTGTGTTGGGCTGATTCCATCACAAGCTTAACTTATGTTAAGGTTGGGATGGGACCAGCTTAAAACAAGTTGAACTTGTTTTTACTTTAGGGCTGGTGAAAAGACTTGTATTTTTCTGGGCCCTTTTACTTTAGGGCTGGTCAAAAGAATTGTATTTTTCTGGGCCCTTTTACTTTAGGGCTGGTCAAAAGACTTATTTAATTTTTGGGCTGTTTTAATTTAGGGCTAGTCAAGTTGAACTTACTTTAGGGCTTTTCAAGTTACTTGTATTTTTTTGGTGTTTTTAATTTAGGGCTTGTCACGTTACTTGTCTTTTTTTTGGTGTTTTTACTTTAGGGCCTGTCAAGTAACTTGTCTTTTTTTTGGTCTTTTTAGTTTAGGGCTAGTCCCTTTACTTGTGTTTTTTTGGGTCTTTTTAACTTAGGGCCAGTTCATTGGATAGTACCATTTTTTTTTGTTTTTATTTATTTATTTATTTGTTTTTTTTAACAAAAAAATGAACATTTTTTGATTTTTTGGTTTATTTCTGTTTTTTTGGAAGGTTCATTTAGTTTATGGGTTATGTTAGTACCATTTCATTCCTTTTTTTTGGCTCACTGCGGTCCAGTGGCGTGTGGGATGTGTTGAAATATTGTTGAAATATAGTTGAAATATTCTCTGTCCTTGCTTTCTCATTACCTTTTTTTTCTTTTTCTTTGTGTTACACTTTCTTTTTTCTTTTTTCCCATTGCACCTCAATCTTGGCACCGCGGCTTCTCAAGTCCAAAGCCATGTGCTGCGCCCCAGGCAACCTCAACCGCACAGCCTCAAGATCATCTCAATCTCACAAGCGCACCCCAATCTCACAATGATAACTGAACATTCTTGATCTCTTATACTCTCAATCTGACAATCCTAAAGATCCTCAAGGCTCAGAAATACCTGGCTGCTCCAAATCACCGCTTAACGGCTCTACTTTGAATCTCTTGCAATCAAGACCTTCAAACCTTTCTAAGACTCTAATTTTGTGCAAAGATCATCCCTTTTCTCACTCTTGAAAATTTCTCCCTGTGGAAATTAAGGAACACCAACCTCCTCAATATTCAATCCCTTTGGGATTCCTTGATCTCAGACTCCATCAAGCTTGATCCCATTGTTAACATTTAAATTGTGACACTTCTCACCACCAAGCTTGATGCCTCTATCCACCTCAACATCATTAACCAAACCAACAAGAGTGACAATAAACTCATCTGGAAATATATCAATCACTACTTTGCATCCTGCAATGCCTCTCATTGCGCCAGGGTCTGCAACAAATTCTGTGCCATCTAATTTAATCCCCAAAACATCCAACTTTTTGTCATGCAAATCAGAGCCTCCATCACCAAGTTTGTCAAAACCAGCCTATCCATTCCTCTTGAAATCATTGCCTACTCTATCCTCCAAAAACTGCCTCCTTCCCTCAATCACCTCAAGAGTCAGATCACTTACTCTAACAAAGATGTGGTTCACAACATGGTTTTGGACCATCTCAGAGTCCACTTCAACAATCTTCAACTTTGATCATCCACCTCCGCTTCCAAGGAAATCCCCACTGCTCTGGCTACCTCTGACTCGACCAAATCCAGGCAGGGATGGCACCACCTAAATGCTCCACATCTGGAATCAAAGTGCTGGCTTCTCTATACCCATCTCCGCCCTTGCTTCCCTGCTCTGGCTGCTAAAACCAAGAACAATGTCAGCAATTTCACCTCTAAGTTCCCAGACTCTTCTATCTTCATAGTAAACTCAGGATCCTCTGCTCACATGATGTAAAACTCCAACCTGTTCCTTGCCCTATCAATGGAAGAAGAAGGAATAGTACAAACCTGTTCTGTAAATGAAAACCTCACCATAAAAGGAAGAGGATCTGTGAAACTCTCTAACAAACACAGCAATCTTATTCTGAACAACATTCTTTATGTCCCTGACCTGGCTGTTAATCTTCTCTCCTTTTGTTGTCTGCTCCTTGAGAAATTAACAATCTCCTTTGAAATAAACTCCTTTCATCTCTTTAAAAATGATAAACTCACTGCAAGCGGCCGTTACTACAACAACCTTCCTGGTCTCAGATTCAATCCTCCTTATCAGAAATCCTTTCTGTCTCCAGCTGAGCTCCTACACAAATTACTAGGACACATGAGTTATCACCAAATCAGACAAAAACTGGGTATCCCAGTTAGAGTCACCCAGGACTGCAAAGCCTGCTCAGTCTCAAAAATCACCAGGGCAAGTTTTAAGAGAGAACATACTCCAGCTTCAAGACCCTTTGAAGAACTACACCTGGAAATTGTTGGGCCCATCTCTCCTCCATCCCTAAAAAGACACCAATAACTTCTCATTGTAGTCAAAAGCAATACCAGATATGGCGCCACCCTACCTATGAAGAACAAAAGTGACGTCCCCGAGCTACTGAGCAATGTCTTGAGTCTGGAAGCCAAAAGATTTGGTTACTTTCCCTCTATCTTGAACTCTGATTGTGGAGGCAAATTCATAAAAAACAAACTTTTCCAATTCTGCAAAGTTCACCTCATTAAAAAAACCAGATACTTGGATCCCTATAATCCACAACAAAACAGACTCGCAGAAAGGTTAAAACATTATATTCTTGAATCTATACATTCCATTCTCTCTGATTCTGCTCTCAATTGCCATTAATGGCACAAAATTGCCTTTGTGGCTTCTCTCACTCTCAATCAAATTCTTTTCCACAAATCCAAGAAGTCTCCTTACAAACTGTTCAAAAACCAATATCTCCCAATTAGCTACTTTCATCCCATAGGAAATAGAGTATCATATCTCAACTTACCTACCAAAAAAGCCTCCAAACTCTCCCCCAAAGGCTCCCTGGGAACTCTCTTAGGCTATAACAATGAGCTTCAATCCTATTGTATTATTGGGGAACACAGAAAAATCATAGACACCAAACATGTCTGGTTTCTTGAATTTAATCCCTCCATCCGCAAATAATCCCTGATATGTTCTGAATCAGACCATCCCAATGAGATCCTATATAATTCTACACCACCTGACCATCCACTACCTCCTCCAAACCTCCATTGCTAACTTCCATCAATCTGGATCCTGCTCCTGAGGAGAAGCCCTCAGACAGCAAAAACAAAGCAGAAGACATAGCATCCTCTCCCGTGCCTACTGACAAAAAACCCAGATAAAAATTGAGAACTTGCACATCTAATAAAAAACCTGCCAAGTACACCTACTTGTCCAAAGATCCTCTATCTCTTGCCACCAAAGCTGATGAATGGGAAGAACCCATGGACACCAGACTCAACAGCATTGAAGAGATGGACGTATGGGAAGACTTTCACTTCATACCCAATTCCTACCTCCGCACCACCTGGGTCAATAAAATAAAACCACCCACCGCCTTGTCAGCCAAATGTAAGAAAGCTTGACTATGCATCCAAGGTTACCTGCAAACTCCAGGAGTTGACTACAAAAAGACCTTTGCTCCCACTGGAAAATTTCCATCCCTTCTTTCACTTCTTACTCTCTCAATTAACAAGAAACTACCTATCAGACAGTTTGATGTAAAGAGAAATTTTCTCTAAGCTACTCTCTCTGAAGACGTCTACATAGTCACTCCCAAAGGATCCAAGAAAAAAACTCCCTTCCTCAAGCTGAAGAAATACCTTTACGGCATCAAGCAGGCTCCTTCCAACTGGTATGACACCATCACAAAGTGATTTCAAGAGATCAACTTCCACCAATCTTCTGCTGACCCATGCCTCTAAATTCATGATGACATAAATACCTTTATATTCTTTCACATGGACAATTTGGTAGTTTTTGGAAATTTAGAGGAGTTTGTATTGCTCTTTCTTAACCACTTTCTCAACTCCTCCGCTCATGCTCCCAACAATCTCCTTGGAATGGAACTCAATCTCGCTCCCAATTGCATTACTCTCAATCAAAACAAGATGATCAATAAGGGTTTGGAAATCCTGGGCCTCAAGGACTGAAAACCTGTGAAGACTCCTTTGACTCCTGCAATACAACTTTGAGAGGTCTCTGAAGACAATTTACTAGAGTTAAGCAAGCTGAAAGTCAACTACTGTCAATTCACCAGCATAATCAACTACCTCTCCTGCCAATCTTTTCCTGATCTTGCTCTAGCCGTCTCAATCCTCTTGTTCTCCAACCACTCTCCTGGAATCTCTCACTGGAAGGAAGTAGTCCACTGCTTCAAATACCTGAAAGGGCCCCAGTATTTATGTCTTGCGCTAGAACCCTTGTCTGTCCATCCCTCCAACTGTCTTGAATTCTATTACAACGCCACTTGGGCCACAATCACAAGACCAGAGTGTCACAAAGCGGTTCTCTGTGTCTCTGGAAAGGAGTTCCCCTGTCGTGGTCCAGCAAAAAACAAAAAAGCATCACACTGTTGTCCACAGAAGCAGAACTTTCCTCACTCTCCGATGCGGTTCAAGAAGATCTCTGGCTCCAATCCCTCATTGGAGAACTCTGGAAGACTAAGCTGGAGAACACAATATTCCATATTGACAATAAGGGACTGCTCAAAATGATCAAGCACTTTGACTCCAACTCCAAGACAAAAAATCTCAACATCAAAATCAAATGGCTCTGCAATCTACTAAAAAGGGGGGAGCTAGACATTAGGTTAATTTTGACCAACAAAATGATTGCTGGCGCTCTCACAAAAGCCTGCACGCACAACTCCCTCAGGAGATTTCTAAGTGTCTGCTTCCAACCTCTCTTTGCATCATATCAAGGGGGGTGTTGAAATATGGTTGAAATATATTTGAAATATTCTGTGTCCTTGCCTTTCTCATTAATTTTTTTTATTTTTGTTTGTGTTACAATTTCCTTTTTCTTTTTTCCTGTTGCACCTCAATCTTGCCACCCCAGCTTCTCAAGTCCAAAGCCATGTGCTGTGCCTCACGCAACCTTACCCGCATGGCCTCAAGTTCATCTCAATCTCACAAGCGCAACCCAATCTCACAATGATAACTGAACCTTCTTCATCTCTTATACTCTCAATCTGACAATCCTCAAGATCCTCAAGGCTCAGCAATCCCTGGCTGCTCCAAATCACCGCTCAACCACTCTACTTTGAATCTCTTGTAATCAAGACCTTCAAACCTTTCTAAGAGGCTAATTTGGTGCAAAGATTGATCTTACTGAATCAAGAGGGGATTCTCCCTTCCTAACCTTTGCAACTCATGATCTCTTCAACTTAATGGAACTGTGCTTTCCTTTTTTTTTCTCTCCTGCTCTACATACATACCTTCCCTCCTCAGCATGTTGGGAGTGCTTTTCAGTTTCCATCTCTATTGGAGCTTCCTTGATTTCTCATTTCAGTCCTCCTCTCTGTTATGCCCATTCCAAAAGCTTGCTTGCTATCCCCGCTTCCAACTGCTTATTCTGGTTCTGCCAGTTCTGGTTCAAGTCTTATGGAAATTTAATAAAATTTCATCAGGATGCCACACAACTAAATTTGAGCTGTTTACAACTACACATGGCTTGAATGTAGTTGTGTGGAATCTCACATGCTGGAGGACCAGGCTGGGTCAGCCGCGCAACTCATTGAGCCATGGGGGGTTGTAAATGGCTTGGATTGGACCGTGTGGCATGCCTGTCACACAACCAACCCACGTACTATAGGGCATTTCTTAGATGATCGTGAGCGCGGAGGAATGCTGAGTGCAAGGGCAAGTGCAAATAGCAAGACTCAGTTGCAAAGTGTGAACTTAGTTATGCCACTTGACAAATGGCGAGAGGAATGGAATGTGTTGCGAGGAAGGAAACTCAACATGAGTCCAATGTGATAACTAGGTTGTAGCAAAATGCCAGAACATATGAAATTAACTAACTGAGGAGACAATCATCAGGCAAGGGAGTAGCCCTTATAAGGTAATCCAAGGTGACTAGATACAACATGGTGGTAAGCTAACTAAAGTTGAAGGCGGTGGGGCAATGAATGACAGGAACGGGATAGGAAATAAAGAAGTAGTACAATCATGTCCAAGGCCATGGCGTAGGTGCAAGACAATAGAATCTGAGCGTACAAATGTATGATGAATTGGGACAGGAGCAAATGACGTTGAAGGTAATGCAAATGAGAAGTAATAGTGTATGCAGGGTAAGGACTATTCCAATTGCAAACTGTACAGTAATGATGGCTTAGTTAGACATATATGCCAACTAACAAACAGTGCGTGACCAAAGACGGAAGTCCAAGGCTGTTGATGGGCCAGGGAAGTAGATTGGATCTCATAATGGATGGCCAACCGGTATGGAGTTAACCACAAATTTTGCAAGTATATACTGAGTTGGTCGCCAAGATTTGAAGGTCAACGCAAGCCAGAGGAAGTAGCGGATAGCACCATTGATGTTGTGCTTTATTTTTGTCACGCTTATAGACTGAGGTAGATGGTAATTAGGAGAGGACATGTTGATGTGATGAAGACAATAATTCCTAAGTGCAAGGCGTGACAGTTGCCCGGGTATAAAGACGCAAGCTCCTGCAAGCGTTCAGATAAATTTTCCCATTGCTTTCAAGTTGTTAATAAATACTGTATACCCTTTGCTTATTATTTAATTCATTACTTGTCAGATTTATAAATTATATAAAATTTTGTCATTATCATCCCACTGTTGCAAAAACTGTATTCATCGAAACGAGCAATGAATCCCTAGTACTGCCATCCAAAGCCTTTGAGGCAAGTGCGAGAAATGCCGTCTCCGCAAGGTCGCCTGTAATTTCCCTATAAATATTGAGTCCACTTTCAATGGTCCCATGGAGTCATCAAGGGGGATGCCGAGTTGTAGGTCCGCGCCAAGGGTCAATTACGAGATACCACCGTTGCCAGAGATCAAATACTTGGGGACTCAAGTTCCTGGTGAGTACTAATTGGGTCTGACTAGTGATAATAAAAGTAGTAACTAAATTTTACTTGTCTTGCTAGTGTTTCCCCGTTTCTGGAGATACACCACGAACACACCACCGCCACCACCACCTTACTGGGGTCCGCCGACTGAAATTCTGGGGGCTCAGATGAATGCCGAGGTGCAAGATGAAGTGCCTGGTGCGGAACCGGTTGGGGTTATAGCCAAGGAAGCAAGGGAGGAAGGAAGGAACAAAGCGGAAAGAGAATCAAGAGATGGAGAAGATGGAGACAGAAATGGAGGAAGAGAGGGAACGGAGCGAGAAGAAGAGGGTGAAACGGAAGAATTTGGAGAAGGGAATGGAGGAGATGGAAGGGATGAAATATATGGAACGGAAGGAATGGAGGGCCAAGGCAAAGCAAATCCATTGCAAGTTGTAGGGCCTATCAAAACTGATGCAAGGCAACCGACAGGAAACATTGGAGAAGGTTCTTTGGGAGGCCAAAGGAAGAGAGCGTACAAAGAACTCTTGGAGGAAGGTGAATGGAATGCTCAGCCAAAGTAAGCTTGAATTGCAAGGTGCAAGGAGATATTCAAGAGGCACATTGTAACAGAGGTTCTGGTTCTCCAAAGGATGTCCGCACTGATCAATGATGAAGACCTGGATACCTTTCAATCCATGGTTGCGGAGTTGACAGCAAATTGGGAGGATGCAGAGAAAGAAGTGAAGGAAACTTTGTAACTTTATTTATAAATATATATATATATATATATATATATATATATATTTTAATTAAAAATAAATTTTTCTCTTTTTTTATTTTTTTGCATAAGGAATGGAATGTTATTGGGTAGGAATGAGAGGGGAATGAGAGGAAGGAATAACACGGTGAGATGAAGGAATTGACTGATGGAATGATGATGTGGAATGGAATGGGGTTGGATGAGATGGAATGTGGAATGGAATGGGATTGGATGGGATGAAATGTGGAATGAAATGGGATTGGATGAGATGGAATGTGGAGTGAAATGGGATTGGATGGGATGGAATCATGATTGTCAAGGTTTGCAAGGGTAGCTTGCATGGAAATCTCAAATCAGATTGGGAGAATTGCAAAGGTGATGGGCTGGTTCCCATGAGGTGAAATCTTTGTTGGACTGGAAGCCAGACCATTCAACAAGGTATTGAAGTTTTCCTTTGCATAACCTGGAATCCAGAATACGGCTTACTTCCCACTCTTGATGATTGAGGACAGTGACTTGTTTGGGAGGGGGATGAGTCTTGCCCGGGAATAGGACTTGAGCTGGCTCTAGGAGAGACACATGAAAGACCGGGTGGATACCTTTCCATTTTGCAGGTAAGGTAAGTTTAAAGGCGTTAGGGGAGATGAATGATTCTACTTTAAAGGGGCCAAGCTTTCTTTTGGAGAGTTTGCAAGTTGGGAAAGTGCTGCGAATGTTGCAAGAATTAAGCCACACTTGATCTCCTATTGCAAAGGTTGGAGCCTTAGTGCGAGATTGGTCTACTTGCTCCTTATAGCGCTGGTTTGCTTCTTCGAGGTTGGTTCAGATTTGCAATTGAATGGATTGAATTTGTTCAAGGTAATTGGTAGCAGGTTGAGAAGGTGCTACGTGAAGGGAAGAGAAAGTTGGGTTTCTACCATAAAGAGTTTGGAAGGGCAACTGTTTGGTGGAGGAATGAGTGGATTTGTTGTAGGCAAATTTGGCTAGTGGGAGCCATTGCGACCAGTTGTCTTGTTGATAAGAAACATACATTCAAAGATATTGTTTGAGAATCTGATTAACTTGCTTGGTTTGCCCATCCGTTTCCGGGTGGTACGCCTTTGATAAGTTGCGAGTGATCTTCAAATGTTGGCATAGCAAGGTCCAGAAGCTTGAGACAAACAGAGATCCACAATAACTAACTATATTATCAGGGAGACCATGTTTCAAAAATACATATTCTATGAACAACTTAGCTAAGTCTCCTGAAGAGGCCATCACATTACTGCGCAGAAATAAAGCCATCTTTGAGAAGAGATCTACTATTACTAGAATAGCATCATATCCACTAGAAGAAGGTAATTGAGAGATGAAATCCATAGAAAGCAAGTGCCAAGGACAAGGCAGAATTGGAAGAGGCTGGAGCAGCCCATACTTCCGGTGTTTTGAGGACTTGTTACGATTGAAATCATAGCACGCGCTAACATAGTCTTTTACTTCTTTGGTCATACCAGGCCAGTAGAAGTCTTGTGCAATCAATTGGTAGGTTTTATCCTGCACATGATGACCAGCAAGCGGAGAATTGTGCCATGACTTGAAGATATCTAACTTCATGCAAGAATTATCTGGTACTACTATACAATTATCATAGACTAAGAAGTCATTATCATCAATAATGTAACTACTATCTAATAAGTTCACACTCTTGCAAAGGTTGATGCACTTTGGATTGACACGTTGAGCTTGTTGGAGTTTGGAAGCCAAATCTCATAAGTGAGCAATGATTGAACTGAGTTGGGCAGATTGGGTTGAGAAGAGTGTCCTAACGTTTTCAGGGTTGCTTTTGGCAAAGGTGCTCCCCCCCCCCTGGGTAAACTTCATCCCAACGTGATAAAGCATCAGGGACTACCGCTTGTTTCCCAGGGCGGTAAGTGATTGTAAAGTGGAACTCAGAGAGGTATTTGGCCCATTGTGCCTGTCTACGTGTGAGGACTTTTGAGCTCATGAAATACTTTAAAGAATTATGATCAGTTAAAACCTCAAAAGATTCCCTAAGGCTCAAAAGGTATGAACGCCATTTCTTTAAGCAATAAACAATTGCAAGATGTTCCTTGTCATGAATCTCATAGTTAATCTCTGCAGCGAGCAACTTGCAAGACTCAAAAGCTACGGGGTGAAAGAGAGAAGTGGAGGAAGAGAACTGCAAGATTAATCCTGCAATTGCATATTCTCTTGCGTCTGTTTTGACAATAGTGCAAGCCAGTTTGTTGAAGTGAGAGAGTATCGGAGCAGTGGTGAACGCTTTCTTCAGAGCTTTGAACTCCAAAGCAGCTTGTTTGGTGAAAACAAAAGGAGTGTCTTTTTGAAGAAGGTTAGTAAGATTCACGGTTTTCTCGGCGTAACACTCAATAAACCTCCTATAACAATTACTGAAACCAAGGAAAACTTGAAGGGATTTAACAGAAGAAGGTGGGGGCCAGTCCAATATGCGTTTGCTTTTGGCTGGGTCCATTGATAGTCCTTGCTGCAAGACTACAACACCTAGAAACCAAAGAGAAGAGGAATGGAATTTGCACTTAGAGGCTTTTGCAAACAGGTCATTCTTGCAAAGTTGCTGCAGCACCCTTGCACATGTGCAATTTGATGTTTGAGGTTCCTTGAGTAGACTAGTATATCATCTGAATATATACCACAAGGTATTTACCTACGAGATCAGAGAAAATGTTGTTGACAAAATGTTGAAAAGTGGAAGGAGCATTACAGAGGCCAAAAGGCATGAAGGTATAGTCATAACTGCCAAACCGGGTTCTCATTGCGGTCAAATACTCATGACCTTTCATAATGCAAATTAGGTTATAGGCACCTTGAAGGTCTAAATTTGAGAAATAAGAAGCTCCATGGAAGAGGGTGAGGAGATGTGACATAGGCGGTACTGGATAGGCATTCTTCCGGGTTACCTGGTTCAGTTTCCTGTAGTCAACACAAAGGCAAAGTCTGCCTTCCTTTTTTGGAAAAAATAGGACAGGTGAACCGGTATTCAAATCTCTTGGTCAAAGAAATCCTTTTGCTACATTTTCCACAATGTAGTCTTGAAGCGCAATTGAGTCTTGCGTTGAGAGAGAGTAAACTGGTCCTGGTGCCGGAGGTGGGCCAGTAAGTTTGATCTTGTGATTTTAAGAACGGGATGGAGGCAGTTTATCTGCTCTTGCAGCTGAGAAGACATCAGTGAAGTCATGATAAACTGAAGGTAAAGACTCTTGAATGATTTCTAAATCTTCAATCTTGTCATCTTTGAGCACCCGATTTGAGGTGCTTGCATGGTGCAAGAGGATTAGGGAGCTCAAAATACACCGTTTGGTTGGTGTCTTTTTCTCTTCAAAGGAACAGGAAAGAGGTAAGCTGGAGAGGTAAGCAATAACTCCTAAATCTGAAGAGGGGATTTGGGAATGGAGGTCAGGATATTGCAAATCTCCTGGCGGAAAAGTGTCATCCAACTCAATGACAGTGTCAGGTAGGCTGTTCAATTCCTGTTTGACAGAAAGATTCGCGTTTTGGGGGTGCAAGGCTCAAAGGTTAATTAATCCTTCTTGCCAATTCACATCAGGATTCCAGTAAACTAGGAAATCATGGCCTAGAATGGTATCATCCATTCCGGGTATAGCCAAGACAAATAAATCCCATTCCAAGCTGGGGAAATTGGAGAATGCAAAGGTCCATTTTGCCTTTTGGGAAACCCAATAAAACGGTTCAGTCGCACTACTTACTAAATAGATAGGAAATTTATCTATCTTGGAACGCGTAAGATTTTTGGAAGTGGCAAAAGATTCACTGATGAAGGAAACATTAGCGCCGGAGTCAAGTAAGACTTGATAAGGGGTGTTGTTGGAACGGAATAGGATAAATCTCAAACTAGGAGCACCTAGTGACTTGCAAGTGCAAAGATTTACTTGCAGTAATTTAGATAATGTTAAGTTTTCCTTGCAAGTGTCAGAAAAACTACAAGCTAATTTTTTGACTGCTTAGCCGCTTCACGCGCTAACAGCTTTGCACAACTGTTGACATCATGTTTTCCTCCACAATACATACACAGCCCATTTTTCTCCCTCCGTAGGTGTTCCTCGTTCCGTAGCATCCCGGTTTCTTTGTCCAGGAACTTTGGAGTTTTGGTGACGGTTTTCCCTTTTAAGTTGGAGTTCAAAGTCAGGGTTGTTTGGATGGTTTTGGGTTCCTTGCATTTTGCTTTGAGGAGTTGTCCACCCTTGGAGCCAAGGTGGAAGGTCCATGGTCTTTTTGCCGAGAGCAATTCTTGTCATGATAGCCATTATCAAGCTCAATCACTTGATCAATTAGCTGCTGGAGCAAGGTTGTCTTATGCCCCCAACTGCAAGCTGTTTGATTAAGCGTGCAGGTAGACCCTTTTGGAAATGGAATAGAAGAGCGGCCTTGTTCCACTGGATGCAAGACTGCAAGGTTCAAAAGTGAGAAACATAAACCAAAGCTCTACTATTTTCCTTCATAACTAGACTATCAAGTTTGTATTTGGCGTTTTGAACTTCATTGGGGTTGCCAAACAGGGTGAACAGTTGTTGCTTGAACCTGTCCCAGTTGTTGAGAATACACATGGGACTGTCGCTGGACAAAAGTTTGAGGTACGGTTTGAACCACTGCAAGGCTCTTCCTCCTAAGAAGGACAAAGCATACATAACTTTATGCCTATTGGAAGGGAAATTGTTGGAGTCGTTTGAAAAGATGATTTACAAGACTGTAGGTAGCATCTAAGCTTATCAGGGTGTTCTCCCGTAAAGTTATCGGGTTGCTTCATGCCCAGAGTGCAAAAGCTAGGAGTACTCAGACCAGATTGCTGGGCACCATGAGTGAGGGCCTGGATCAATGTTGAAAGCAGGGTCAAAGCATCGGGCTTGGGAGCAGTAGTGCGAACCCCTGGTCTACTACAAGTCAAGGTTTCATTGGAAGAATGGTTGGAATCTGCAAATTCCCCAAGAGGGTCCATCGGAACATCCCGTGGAGGAGTCCGAGGATCATTGAGGGGTTCAACAGATGGCAATTTAGAAGAAGGAACGGGATCTAAGGGTTTTTGGGCCCAAGGAACGCTGGTTCTCCCTACCCAATGGATATCATCATTGTAAGGGGCAAGGGAAGCATTCCCGGTTGAGCAAGTACGTGAAATCAAGAAGAAGAAGTCTACTATAGGTTGGCAAGCTACAATAGATGAGTTCAGTTAGTTAATTTACTGTCACACAACCACTCCACGTACTATAGGTAAATTCTTAGATGATTGTGAGCGGGGAGGAATGCTGAGTTCAAGGGCAAGTGCAAATAGCAAGACTCAGTTGCAAAGTGCAAACTTAGTTATGCCACTCAACAAAAAGCAAGAGGAATGGAATGTGTTCCAAGGAAGGAAACTCAACCTGAGTCCAATGTGATAACTAGGTTGTAGCAAAATGCAAGAATGTATGAAATTAACTAGCGGAGGAGACAATCATCAGGCAAGGGACTAGCCCTTATAAGGTAATCTGAGGTGACAAGATACAACCTGGTGGTGAGCTAACTACAGTTGAAGGCGGTGGGGCAATGAATGACAGCCACGGGATAGGAAATAAAGCAGTAGTACAATCATGTCCAAGGCCATGAAGTAGGTGCAAGACAATAGAATCTGAGCGTACAAATGTATGATGAATTGGGACAGGACCAAATGACGTTGAAGGTAATGCAAAGGAGAAGTAATAGTGTATGCAGGGTAAGGACTAGTCCAATTGCAAACTGTACAGTAATGATGGCTTAGTTAGACATAGATGCCAACTAACAAACAGTGCGTGACCAAAGATGGAAGTCCAAGGCTGTTGATGGGCCAGGGAAGGAGATTGGATCTCATAATGGATGGCTGACCGGTATGAAATTAACCGCAAAGTTTGCAAGTATATACTGATTTGGTCCCTGAGATTGGAAGGTCAACGCAAGCCAGAGGAAGTAGCCAATAGCACCATTGATGTTGTGCTTTGTTTGTGTCACGCTTATAGACTGAGGTAGATGGTACTGAGGAGAGGACATGTCAAAGTGATGAAGACAATAATTCCTAAGTGCGAGGCGTGACAGAGCCACAGGACCCTATTTGAACTGTGTGCATGGCTCAATGAGCCGTGAATTTAAAATTACCCTTTTTTTATTTGTTTCTTTTCTTTTCTTTTCTTTTCTTTTTTCTCTTTCTTTTTCTCTTTCTTTTTTTGCTTTCTTTTTTCTCTTTTTTTCTCTCTTTTTTTTTCTATTTTCTCTATTTTCTTTTTTTTCTTTTTCCTTTCCTTTCCTTTCCTTTCCTTTTCTTATCTTTTCTTATCTTTTCTTATCTTATCTTTTCTTTTCTTTTATTTTCTTTTATTTTCTTTTATTTTCTTTTATTTTCTTTTATTTTCTTTTATTTTTTATTTTCATTTCATTTCATTTCATTTCATTTCATTTCATTTCATTTCATTTCATTTCATTTCATTTCATTTCATTTCATTTCATTTCATTTCATTTCATTTCATTTCATTTCATTTCATTTCATTTCATTTCATTTCATTTCATTTCATTTCATTTCATTTCATTTCATTTCATTTCATTTCATTTCATTTCATTTCATTTCATTTCATTTCATTTCATTTCATTTCATTTCATTTCATTTCATTTCATTTCATTTCATTTCATTTCATTTCATTTCATTTCATTTCATTTCATTTCATTTCATTTCATTTCATTTCATTTCATTTCATTTCATTTCATTTCATTTCATTTCATTTCATTTCATTTCATTTCATTTCATTTCATTTCATTTCATTTCATTTCATTTCATTTCATTTCATTTCATTTCATTTCATTTCATTTCATTTCATTTCATTTCATTTCATTTCATTTCATTTCATTTCATTTCATTTCATTTCATTTCATTTCATTTCATTTCATTTCATTTCATTTCATTTCATTTCATTTCATTTCATTTCATTTCATTTCATTTCATTTCATTTCATTTCATTTCATTTCATTTCATTTCATTTCATTTCATTTCATTTCATTTCATTTCATTTCATTTCATTTCATTTCATTTCATTTCATTTCATTTCATTTCATTTCATTTCATTTCATTTCATTTCATTTCATTTCATTTCATTTCATTTCATTTCATTTCATTTCATTTCATTTCATTTCATTTCATTTCATTTCATTTCATTTCATTTCATTTCATTTCATTTCATTTCATTTCATTTCATTTCATTTCATTTCATTTCATTTCATTTCATTTCATTTCATTTCATTTCATTTCATTTCATTTCATTTCATTTCATTTCATTTCATTTCATTTCATTTCATTTCATTTCATTTCATTTCATTTCATTTCATTTCATTTCATTTCATTTCATTTCATTTCATTTCATTTCATTTCATTTCATTTCATTTCACTTCATTTCATTTCATTTCATTTCATTTCATTTCATTTCATTTCATTTCATTTCATTTCATTTCATTTCATTTCATTTCATTTCATTTCATTTCATTTCATTTCATTTCATTTCATTTCATTTCATTTCATTTCATTTCATTTCATTTCATTTCATTTCATTTCATTTCATTTCATTTCATTTCATTTCATTTCATTTCATTTCATTTCATTTCATTTCATTTCATTTCATTTCATTTCATTTCATTTCATTTCATTTCATTTCATTTCATTTCATTTCATTTCATTTCATTTCATTTCATTTCATTTCATTTCATTTCATTTCATTTCATTTCATTTCATTTCATTTCATTTCATTTCATTTCATTTCATTTCATTTCATTTCATTTCATTTCATTTCATTTCATTTCATTTCATTTCTTTTTGTTTCTTTTTGTTTCTTTTATTTTCTTTTCTTTTCTTTTATTTTCTTTTCTTTTCTTTTCTTTTCTTTTCTTTTCTTTTCTTTTCTTTTCTTTTCTTTTCTTTTCTTTTCTTTTCTTTTCTTTTCTTTTCTTTTCTTTTCTTTTCTTTTCTTTTCTTTTCTTTTCTTTTCTTTTCTTTTCTTTTCTTTTCTTTTCTTTTCTTTTCTTTTCTTTTCTTTTCTTTTCTTTTCTTTTCTTTTCTTTTCTTTTCTTTTCTTTTCTTTTCTTTTCTTTTCTTTTCTTTTCTTTTCTTTTCTTTTCTTTTCTTTTCTTTTCTTTTCTTTTCTTTTCTTTTCTTTTTCTTTTCTTTTCTTTTCTTTTCTTTTCTTTTCTTTTCTTTTCTTTTCTTTTCTTTTCTTTTCTTTTCTTTTCTTTTCTTTTCTTTTCTTTTCTTTTCTTTTCTTTTCTTTTCTTTTCTTTTCTTTTCTTTTCTTTTCTTTTCTTTTCTTTTCTTTTCTTTTCTTTTCTTTTCTTTTCTTTTCTTTTCTTTTCTTTTCTTTTCTTTTCTTTTCTTTTCTTTTCTTTTCTTTTCTTTTCTTTTCTTTTCTTTTCTTTTCTTTTCTTTTCTTTTCTTTTCTTTTCTTTTCTTTTCTTTTCTTTTCTTTTCTTTTCTTTTCTTTTCTTTTCTTTTCTTTTCTTTTCTTTTCTTTTCTTTTCTTTTCTTTTCTTTTCTTTTCTTTTCTTTTCTTTTCTCTTTTTATTTTTATTTTTTTATTTTTCTGTTTTCTTTTTCTTTTTTTGTCTTTTTGTCTTTTTTTCTTTTTTTTTCTTTTTTTTTCTTTTTTTTTCTTTTTTTTCTTTTTTTTCTTTTTTTTCTTTTTTTTCTTTTTTTTCTTTTTTTTCTTTTTTTTCTTTTTTTTCTTTTTTTTCTTTTTTTTCTTTTTTTTCTTTTTTTTCTTTTTTTTCTTTTTTTTCTTTTTTTTCTTTTTTTCTTTCTTTTTTTCTTTTTTTTCTTTTTTTCTTTTTTTTCTTTTTTTTTCTTTTTTATTGTTTTCTTTCTTTCTTTTTTCTTTTTTTTCTTCAACAGGAAGCGCCTGAAAAGGGAAAAAAGCAAAAAATGATGGGGAAGATGGAAACCTGCCTGCATCAAGGATGACGGCGGGACAGTGGACAATGGGTTGCAACAAGTCCAATTGGTTGCAACCGCGGTCAGCCAAGGGAGGATCAATCAACACGTGCAAGTTGCAGATGTTTGCTGAATGACTGTTGGTGAAATGGTTCCAACGGACGCAAAAGACAATGTCAGTTTGCAGGCGTTAGAGAGGGATTGAGTGGATGCAATAGGTTGGATTGTTGGGGCCAATTGGTTGAAGTCAGCGTAGAGCAGTGAGGATGACAGCTGTTGCAACAGGCAATGGCGTCAGTGTGGTCGTCCTGGATGATAGTTGGTCAACACAGAGTTACTGACAGCCACAAGCAATGCTTGCAGTCATTGGTTGATGGTGGCAATCTGCGTTGTCGTTGCCAATGCCAATGATGGGGTGGATGGTGATAAGCTGGGGCGATTGGATTGGGGTTTATTATCTCACCAATTGATGGATGATAATTTGAGAGAGAAGCAGGTTGCGGAGATGGATAAATGGGTTGAGTTGAGGAAGGGGATGGCTGCCCATGTGCGCTTTGCCAATAAAAATCAGGGCAAGGCGTGTGCAAGGGGGGGGATTTGAACAGAGGAGGAAAGGATTGGATGACCAACAAAGGCCTGCCTAGACCACTAGGACAGGTAAGAGTTGGGATAGTGGGAAATGAGTGGGTACCCATAGAGACACTAGAGATAAATTTTTTTTTTGAGGATGTATTGATGGATAAGGGAATGTAAAGAAAAGATTCAAAAATTTCCATTTTACATGAGGTGTCCTGGATTGGTAACCATAGCACACAAACAAAAGCTTGAGATTAGACTTTGGAAGTTCAGAGAAGGAAGAAAAAAATTAGATGAATTTAGAGATAGAGCACGGAAAGAAGATTGAAGAAGGAAAGAGTGAAGGAGAGGTAGTGAAAGGTTGAATACGAAGAGATTGAGGGAGTGAGGGTTATGGGTGGAGAGGATGATTTGGTCTCAATGATATTAGAGGACTTCAATGAGGTGAAATGGCAGGGAATTCATTCTCCTCCCATACAGCCTGGGCTGGTGTGCAGACCAAGCTGTGCACCTATTGAGAAAAAAAGTCTGCACCCCAATCGATGTGCCTCTTCCTAGAAAAAAATTCAAAAAAATAAAAAATGACAATTTTAAATTTGCAACCTCAGTGCTGCCAATGGGTGTGAATTGCAATTCACAAGCAATGTGTGTTGAAAATAGCCCATTTATGACCCAAGGCAAGTTGCATCCAACTTGTGCCATCCATGGGGGGTTACAAAACCTTCTTTGTTACCAAAAATGGGTTTCAATTGGGGAGCCGCAACCTAAAATTGCTTGCAACTGGGGTTTTGGAACACCTCAGGGGTTATGGATGTAGTGTTTGGGGGTCCCCCGTGTTTTCCAGGCACTTTTGGGGAATAATATTCTCCAATGGGCCATTAAAGGGGGAAATTGGGGTACCTACGCACCCCTGGACCACATTTGAGTGCTGTCAACCCAAATTTGGGGATCTGGCATACTATGTGGGACTATTGGACCACAAAAAGAAACTTGGAAATCATAAATTCTGCCTATTGGCAAAAAAGGGTTTTGCTCAAACCATGTTCATACACCACACATGCCCTTTGGATAAATAAATTTTTATCAACCCAAAAGTGAGCAAACTTTTAGAGTTTTTGGATTGAAAATTGCATTGAATACTAAATTACCATTGAATTTTGTTGGCTTATGGGAATAGTGCAAACCCCAAGCACTCCCAGATTAAACATGTCTATGTTAAAGGACTTAATGAAAAGTTTACTTAATGGAGCTTTGGTGGAATCTAGGGATTTGGGTAGGGAGTTGGAGAAGAAAACATTGGAAGCCCCACTTGCAACCTCATCTAGGGTGACAATTGAGGAACAAGATGGTTCTTCACAACTGACACAAGATAATTCATCACAAATGGATTTGACTCAAGGTGGTGGGTCACATTTCATATGTCATTTTACTGAGACGTATTTGGCTTTATCAATACACTGACGTAACCATGTGGGGTATAAATATGAAAATAAGGGCTTCCAGAACGGCTTGACCCTACTCCTGTGAGAGCCTTTGCTAGTAGGAAAGAAGCCAAGATTTCTTGTCAGAAATTGGCAGCAATGCATGGCTACGCATTGACAACTTTCAAATCAAGGAAAGATAAATACGTCAATCAAGCATGTGAAGGATTGGGGGTTTATGAAGGGTCATGACTCACTGAAAATCAAAGGAAAACTCACAAAAGGAAGGTTGGGTGTCAATTCATGATCCATGCAAGTAGAAAAGTAGCATATCCAATGTGGAATCTCTCCATTAGAAATGGCCTACACAATCATCAACCATCTGAAAGCCCTTCATTTCATCCTCAACTGAGGAGAATTGAGGGGGAAAACTTGGATCAACTTAAGGAAGGCATGAAAGATGGGATCAATAAGGCGCAACTTGAAAGGAAATTGAGAAAGATTTATGGTGGAGAATACATTTAAAATAGAACAATATCTAACACTAAGTGGAAAGGTAAAGCAAGCAGAACTGGATGGGAAAGGTGCTATGGGTGTTCTATTGGAAATTCTCCAGGAATCACAGTGGGTTTCCAGGTAAAATTTGGTGGAGAGGGTCACTTAGAGGCCCTTTTCTTGACTCATCCTGAGTCTATAAAACTTTTCAAAAAATTCCATTATATTGCTTTGTTGGATTGTACTTAAAAAAAAATAGGTACAAAATCCCTCTATTGCATGTTGTAGGAATGACTGCCAACAAAAAAACATTTAAAAAGGATTTTTTTCTTATAACAAAAGAAAAAAATGAGTTCTACAGTTGGGTTTTAAGTGCATTAAAGGAGTTGGCTTATGATCCCCAGAGGCTTCCAAAACTGTTTGTGACAGACAGTGAAAAAGCCCTCATTTTTGCTATTAAACAAAATTTCCATGATTCATCCAGACAGTTTTGCTCCTGGTACTTGTCTAAAAACATTCAAGCAAACTTTAAAGTGCACTTCAGTAATGACAATGAAGGATGGAAAGTTTTTATGACTCTTTGGGCATGGTATGGGGCCTCTAAAACCAAGGGGGAGGCAGAAGTCAATGATGCAGAACTCAGAGTATGAAAATTTATTGCTTCTTCTATTGATCTCATGTGGGATAGCTTACTTTGAAGCCTGTATACAGTGTTTCTTGAAGGATTGTGAGGATGTTCTCAAGTATATGGAAAATAATATCTTCCCTATCAAGGAGAATTTGTAATGGTGTGGACTTGTGTCAACCCAGACTTTGGAAATAAAAAATATTCTTTGGTAGAAGGGGCCCATGCTACTTTCCAAAAATTTCTTGTGGGACCTTTGGGGAAAATTTTGTATGTGTGGAAACACCTTGAAGGTGTTGAGTTGACGGAATCAAAAGTGGCCAGCACCTCCTGCGTAGTTGCGGCACTTCCAGTGTCAATACTTCAAATTCAGTTGTTCCTCCCCTATCTTCACTCCTTGGTCTCTGCGCCAACTTCTCCGATGAACACAACATTTCCTTCAATCACCGGTCCCCTCAACACTTTCCTCCCGCGATCAACCGACCTCTTCATCCCTTCCTCCCGTCATCATCTCCTCATCTCCCCAAGTCCTTCATCCCTTCCTCCCGTCATCATCTCCTCATCTCACCGATTCCTCATATCCCATCATCATTTCCTCATTTCCTCAATTCCTCACTGTGTTCGACCCCTCAATTAATCCTCCCTCCATCATCATCTCGCTCCATCATTCTTCACATCTGCCTCCGCTCCTCACTCCCCTTTCTTCAATCCTCCCATCAAATTCTTGCCATCCAATCATCACTGTCACCGTTGATCTCAACCTTCGCCGCCTCCTGCCACCTTTCAATACAACAACAAACATTGATCTCTTGCCTTCATTCCAAGAATTCCGTCAACTCCTTGATTATGTCCAGCTGTGAGGCAACTTCTTGCTCTGACTCCCACAACACCAATTTAACGTTCATGTCCGATCATTTATGTCATTTTCATCAATATCTCAAACTCATGCTTATTTTGGTTGTCCCTGCTTTGCGCTAGCTCCTTCCTTCTTTGTCTCTGTTTGTCTTTGTTTTGAAGTCCTTCAATCTAAATTTTCACGGTTAAAAGCCGAAAGCCACGACCAAGCCTATCCAGCAATCATGGACTCAACTGGACCGACAGACTCAAACTCATCCCTCCTCCGTACCTTAACGGACTCAATTCCAAACCTTCACAAATCCAACTTCTCATTATGGCGATCAAAACTGACCACCATATTCTCCCTGAAAGGAATTGCAAAATGGCTCAACCAAGACGACAACAAAGAATGTCCTCCTGAAATTAACTTGGAAATTGCCGGGTACATCTTAGCCAAGCTGGATAATCAAACTTACGTGAACTGCGTCAAGGACTCCGATGCTCTGAATGGAATCGCACTCTGGAAGTCAATCAACAAGTTCTATGCCTCCTCTCAGACTGCCAACAGATCTCAGATTTTTTTTAACTTTCTCAACCTGGCATTCAACCCAAAAAATGTTGAGAAATTCATCACTGACGTGCGATCATGCCTCCTGCAAATCTCCGAAATTGGCATAAACATGGACGAAGACATAGTCGCCTACTTGATTCTGTACAAGTTTCCGCCACAACTCGAGCACTTAAAGACCACCATAACCCATTCCCTTGGCGAAGCAAAGATCAACGGCGACTTAGTTCTCAGGCATCTGAACCAAATCAAAAATGAGGTGGCCGCAGGAACCTATGCTTCAGCTCTGCTGGCAAATCAAGAACCCCTATGTTGCAAACCCAACTGGCACAATCCTCAAGCTTATCATCCAAAGAACAAGTGCTTTGCCCTATATCCTCACCTGCGCCCCAACTTCGACGGAAACAGTGACAATCTCCCCTCCAAGAATCAACCGCAATCAACTTCCAACCCTAAAGCCTCAGCCAACTTGGCATACACCTTTGCCGTCGCCAACTTCCATCAGATCAATCGCGGCTCCCTGCTCCTGGACTCCAGCGCCACCAACAACATGTTTAATAGCCCCAACTATTTCAATTGGCTCAAGGACAACTGTACCGAAGTCAACACCGGAAAGCCCGACGCATCCATCATGTCCCAAGGGACCGGAAACGCTATCATTCACACCAACACTGCTTCTCTCACTCTCACCAACTTGCTTCTGGTACCCAATCTGGCGGTCAATTTGATCTTGCTTGGCCAGCTCATCCAAAAAGGTTGCTCACTGGTTTGATTGGACTCCAAAGGGTTTGGTGTGCTTTTCAAAGGAAAGCTGATAATATCCGGTTGCATTCACAACAATCTCCTCTACGTCGAAGAATCAATCCCTAATCCATCGAATTGCCACACTTTCCTCTCCATGTCCACGATTCACAAGAGATTCGGCCACATTCACCGTGAACAAGCCAAGATTTTATCCACCTTTTTTCCCAATCTGAAATGGGACAATTATGCCTGCACCTCTTGCGCAAAAGGAAAAATCCATCGATTACCTTTCAAAAACCACGTTCCTCCAAGTTCCCGTCCTTTTGAATTCGTCCACGCTGATGTCTGTGGTCCAATCAATCCCATCTCCAAATTCGGTCATAGATACTTTTTACTTCTCACCGACAATTACTCTAAATATAAGACTTGTGTGCCTCTCAAGCTCAAGTTGGATGCGACCAATGAAATCATCAACTTTATAAAATTGAACTCAAATTGCTTCAATCAAATGCTAAAAATTTTTCACTCCAACAACGGCGGTGAATTCATCAATTCCCATCTCTCATCCTTCCTGAAACACAACGGTGTCCTCCACACCACCTCCGAACCTTACACCCCTCAACACAACCCAGTGGCCGAACGAGGAAATAGAACACTCGTTGAGGCTGCCAGAACATCAATGATAGACATGTCCATTCCAATTGACCTGTGGGATGAGATCACGGTTGGCGTGTGCAAGACCCTCAACTCAGTTCCATCAGTACACCTTAAAGTTTCCCCGTTCAAACTCTGGCACGACAAGACTCCAAAGCTCAAACTGTTTTGAACGCTAGGCTCCAAGACCGTTGTTCTAAACAACAACTCGAAAATCTCGAAGTTTGACAAAAAGGGTGTCAAAGGAATCTTGGTGGGATTCGACCTCGCCCTAAACTCTTACAGGGTATATTGCCCCGAACTTGGTTCAGTTGTCCGTAGCAAACATGTTCAAATTTTCAAAAATATGAAATTTGACGACTCTTCCTCCTCCTCTCCCAACTCCCATTTTGACTCCCTTCTTCCTGATCCCTTGACTGACATTCTCACTCTCCCTATTCCCCAAATTGCTCAACCTCCAAATCCGGTCCCTCAGAGCTCTGTCTCATCCACACCCAAACCTCTCATGTCTCCCTCCAATCCACCGACTCCCACGCCTCCGACATCAGAGAGCAACTCAAACCCCAAGTCGAATTCTGACGCATCAGATGGCAAGCGAGTTTCCAATCTTCTAACTCCTCACAACACTTACAACTTCTGCGACCGCTCAACTGTTCAGCGGCCCCAACGCTATGGTTTCCTCATGCAATCCGTTCCTAAATCCTATAAAGACGTAGAGAGGAGCCCCGATCGAATTAGATGGTTAGAGTCAATGAAAGTGCAGCTGGACGGCATAGACCTGCTTAAAGTCTGGGAGGGTTGTCACACTCTACCTGACGGGAAGCAAGCTCTGACTACTGTCTGGGTCTATTGACTCAAGGAACAGCCCGAAGATTCCGAATCTCTCTTCAAGTCAAGGTTGTGCGTCCAAGGCTTCAAGCAAACAGAATTCTGCGATTACGGAGAAACATACGCCCCCACCGGCTTGATCACCACACTCCCCGCTCTCGTAATCTACGCATTCCATCATTCTCTTAAAATCCGCCAAATGGACATTAAGTCCGCCTTCTTACATGCTCCACTTGACAAGGAGTCTACATCAAACGACCTGAAGGATACCGTTCAAACTTCCCTTACTTCAAACTCAACAAGGCCCTGTACGGCCTTAAGCAAGCTCCAAAGAGTTGGTTCGACACGTTAAGGGAGTGGATTGTATTTGAAGGATTCACTGCCTCAAGCGCGGATCCCTGTCTCTACATTAACAGCAAGCTTTCCACCTTTGTCTTTGTCTATGTGGATGATCTGATTGTAATCGGTCAATCAACTGAATTCTGCAATTGGCTCATATCCAAATTTTCCATCTCTCACAATGGCCCACTTCACAAGATCTTTGGAAATCAACTCGTCAAAACTCCTCAGGGACCCGGTCTTCTGAAACCCAAGCACATCAAGTATGCCCTAAAAGAGTTAGGCTTGTTTGAATCCAAACTGATCACCACACCCATGACTCCCAACGTTCACCTCTCCCCGGCAGCTGATGAAGAATTCAATGACTTTCTCAAACTCAACATCAACTTTCAATTGTCTTTGGGCTTTCTTAACTTCATTGCCAGTAGAACTTGTCCCAACCTGTCCTACGCGGTATCCACTCTCTCTAGATTCAATAGCAAACCCGGCCTTCAGCACTGGCTAGAGGCCAAACATGCTTGGCAATATCTTAATCATACCAAAAACCTAGCACTCAGACTCAAGCCGACACACTTCAATTACAAAATCAAATGCTTCAGTGACTCCGATGGCGGCAATGACACTTTGATGCGTAGAAGTCATACCGGTTTCATCATCCTGTTGTATGGCTGTCCCGTATCCTGGAGTAGCAAACTCCAACCATTGGTATCTCTCTCTTTGACTGAAGGTGAACTGAAAGCCTTGGTATCTGTTGACCAAGAAAAATTGTGGCTTGATAATCTGCTTCACGACCTCAACCCCCACATTCATCTATCCCACTGCTTCAACATTGACAACAAGGCGGTCAAGGACCTAGTCTGTTTCAAGTCGCATCATAGTGCCTTAAAACACGTGGACACTCAGATCAAGTGGCTCCGAGAGCTTCGCAAGGCCAAGAATCTAATTACCAATCTCGTTCCATCTCACGAAATGATTGCCGACCCGTTAACCAAGCCAGCAATCAGACACTCGGTCCAAGCTCTCACCTCCGTTATACTAGCACCTCACAACTGAACAGGGCGGTGTGTTGAGTTGACGGAATCAAAAGTGGCCAGCACCTCCTGCGTAGTCGCGGCACTTCCAGTGTCAATACTTCAAATTCAGTTGTTCCTCCCCTATCTTCACTCCTTGGTCTCTGCGCCAACTTCTCCGATGAACACAACATTTCCTTCAATCACCGGTCCCCTCAACACTTTCCTCCTGCGATCAACCGACCTCTTCATCCCTTCCTCCCGTCATCATCTCCTCATCTCCCCAAGTCCTTCATCCCTTCCTCCCGTCATCATCTCCTCATATCCCCAATGCCTCATATCCCGTCATCATTTCCTCATTTCCTCTATTCCTCACTGCGTTTGACCCCTCGATTAATCCTCCCTCCATCATCATCTTGCTCCATCATTCTTCACATCTGCCTCCGCTCCTCACTCCCCTTTCTTCAATCCTACCATCAAATTCTCGCCATCCAATCATCACTGTCACCGTTGATCTCAAACCTCGCCGCCTCCTGCCACCTTTCAATACAACAACAAACATCAATCTCTTGCCTTCATTCCAAGAATTCCGTCAACTCCTTGATTATGTCCAGCTGTGAGGCGACTTCTTGCTCTGACTCCCACAACACCAATTTAAGGTTCATGTCCAATCATTTATGTCATTTTCATCAATCTCTCAAACTCATGCTTATTTTGGTTGTCCCTCCTTTGCGCTAGCTCCTTCCTTCTTTGTCTCTGTTTGTCTTTGTTTTGAAGTCCTTCAATCTAAATTTTCATTTTCAGAAGGTACTATTGAAAGTCAGATCTTATCAGTCCAAGCAGCACTTAAAAAATCTTGAATAAAGTTGGCAACAGGTATTCCAACAGAACTATTACCTTTGGGTGACAAATTGTCAATTGGGGCAATTAAAATCATTGGGGAACAATTTGAGAAGTTAAAGCGCAACCAAAATGGAAAGGTGTGCTCAAAGTTATACTCAAAATCAATTGGCTTGCCTTGTTGCCACATTTTAGGTGAAATAATAGCATAAAGACAATCTGTTGTGCCTGAGGATGTTCATCCTCAGTGGAATTTAGACTACAACCCTTCCAATTAAGTAAGTGGGGTTCTTTTAAGGGTACCAATTATTTGATTGACAGATTAATTATTTGATTGAAAAATTGATTATTTTTTTGTTTTTGAAATTTTGAAACAAATCCAGGGCTTGATGAAGAATCTCAACTGTTTAAAAAGTGGGATTTGATGTATAGGAAACAACCTAAATAAGTCAGGTCAAAGATTCTAATTTCAATGCTTGAGAATACAGCCGCTTTGATTTCCAACTCAAGCATTGAGCCAAAGTTCTTAAATTAAAGCTGTGGTCAACCCAAATTGAAAGCAACCCATAAAAAAATTTCTAAATTTGAACATGTTGAAAAATTAATTAAGAGGGAAAAAAGGGTTGAAATGGAACCAAAAAGACCAAAGATAGTAAGTCTTTGATTTTGAGAAATTTTCATTTGTTTGGTTTAATGAACTGCTGGGAACATGAGTTGTGTAGTGCAAGGAAGGCTCTTCATCTGAATTTCATAGTTCAATGGAAGAGACTGAAAGTTAATTAGGGTCCTTTCAGTTGGAATCAGAATCATTTTTGAAGGAGGAAGAAGAAGAAATGGAGGATTAAAACAGAAACTCATCTTTGATGAGTATCAAGTTCTTCAACAAGATTAGGATTTTGGCCAACTAATTTTTTATTGTAGGAGGTGAATTACCTCAATCAAATACCTGAGAACTTACAAAAGCTTTTGGGGGAGGTTTTGGATCTAGTTGGTGATGGAAATTGTGGATTTAAAGTCATTGTTAAATCACTTGGGTATGATGAGCATGGATGGTTTCAAGCAAAAAAAACAAATGATTGAAAAATTTAGGAAAGATAAGGCGCGGTATTCTAAGATCTTTGGTGGCAGTAAAGATGTTGAAAAGATATAAAAAAGACTTAATTTGAATGAAATTTAATGAAAATATTCCCACTTAACAATTGCTTTCAAAGTTAGATACCAGTCAAATAATAGCAGATAATTATGGAAGACCAATATGTTTCATTTGATTGGATTCATGTTTTACTTATGTTCATATGAATATGGGTGTAAAAGAAGAATCAAGACCAATATTCATTGCATTTTTTAATAATAACCACTGGGTCCAGCTTGTACTTAAGGGAGATGTGATTTTAATCCCGCCCATATTTTCCAAACCATGTTCCATGATTTCTAAAAAAAGCCTCTTATTGGGTTGATCACCTCAAAGATCAACTTGAGTAGTATTCCAATTTATAGAAATCATTTTAATTTCATCACTTGGATTTGGTTTCTGATGCTGATCTTGTGATTATTTTGATATAAAGGGTTATCACATTTTGAACATCATTATGATGAGTGTTTTGAGTTAACATCACAATTTTGAGTGTATTGAATGAGATTTAATTGGTAATTCAGTTCAACTTGTGTTGGGCTGATCCCATAATAAGTAGAATATTTACTTATTATGATGGGATCAGCCTAACACAAGTAAAACTTGTTTTTTTGGTGTTTTTACTTTAGTGCTAGTCAAGTTACTTTTTTTATTTAATTCTGTTTTTACTTGAGGGCTTGTCAAGTTACTTGTTTTTTTTCCCATTTTTACTACAGGGCTAGTCAAGTTACTTGTTTTTTTTGCTGTTTTTAATTTAGAGCTAGTCAAGTTGAACTTGTATTTTTTATTTAATTTTTGATTTTTTTACTTTAGGGCTATTCAAGTTGAACTTAATTGTATTTTTTCATTTTTTTCATTTTTTTTAAATGAAAGTATTCATTTGTTTTTATTTAATTTAGGCTGCCCTTTCATTTATTTATCTTTATTTTATTTTATTTATTTGTTTTATTTGTTTTATTTTTATTTTATTTATTTATATTTATATTTATATTTTATTTATATTTATTTATCTACATTTATCATTATTTGTTTTTATTTGTTTTTATTGATTTTTGTTTCAATGTCTTTTCCCTTTTTTTTGGAAAAAAAATTGAAATAAATTATATTTTTTTTATTTTAATTTATTTTTTTTAACTTTATTTTTTTTCCCTGAATGGATTGAAAATGGCGGGTGCAACTCTTTTGAGTTGTGAAAGGCTGCTCACAACCCTAAATTGCTTTTTGAAAGGCCCTTCACGACTGAAGTAGGTTGCAAGCAGCCATTCACCACTGAAGTGGGTCGCAAGCAGCCGTTCACAAGCCAAAGTGGGTCACAAGTTGTGCCAGCCAATGATTTTTAGTTTGTGAACAGAGGTTGCTAGTTTTCAAATTTAACATTGCCCAACAAAATAGAAAAAGAAATAAATAAAAAAAATAAAAAAAACAAAAAGAAAAAAAGAAGAAAAAAAAGCAGAAGAAAGAAAAAAGGAAAAAAAGAAACAAAGAAACAAAAGCACAAAAATAAAAAAATAATAAAAACATAAAAAATCAAAGAAAAAACAAAAACAAACAAAAACAAAAAACAAAAAAAAAAAAACAAAAAAAAAAAAACAAAGGGAAAAAAACAAAGGGAAAAAAAGCAAAGAGAAAAATAAAAACAAATAAAAATAGAGAAAAATAAAGAAAAAAAAAAATATAAAGGAATATAAGAAATATAAAGAAATATAAAGAAATATCAAGAAAAATGAAGAAAGAAAAAAAGAAAAAAGAAAGAAAAAGAAAAATAGAAAAAAGAAAAAAGAAAAAAGAAAGAAAAAAAAAAGAAAAAAGAAAGAAAAAAAAGAAAAAAGAAAAAGAAAAAAGAAAGAAAAAAAAAGAAAAAAAAAGGAAAAAAAGAGAAAAAAAAGAAAAAAAAAAGAAAAAAAAGAGAAAAAAGAGAAAATAAAGAGAAAATAAATGAAAAAAATGAAAAAAATGAAAAATAAAAAAATGGAAAAAAAGCAGAAAGAAAAAAGGAAAAAAAGGGCAAAAATAAAAAAAAAAAAAAAGGAAAAAAGAAAGAAAAAAAAGAAAAAAAAGGGAAAAAAAAGCAAAAAAAAAGCAAAAAAAAGAAAAGGAAGAAAAGAAAGAAAAAAAGAGAAAAAAAAGAAAAAAATATAAAAAAAGATAAAAAAAGATAAAAAAAGAAAAAAAGGGAAAAAGAAAAGAAATAAAAAGACAAAAAAGAAAAAAAAAACAAAAGAAAAAGGAAAGAAAAAGGCAGAAAGAATAAATAAAAAAAGAAAAAAAAAGAAAAAAAAGAAAAAAAAAGAAAAAAAAGAAAAAAAAAAAGAAAAAAAAAGAAAAAAAAGAAAAAAAAGAAAAAAAAAGAAAAAAAAGAGAAAATAAAGAAAAAATAAATGAAAACAAATGAAAAAAAGGAAAATAAAAGAAAAATAAAAAATGGAAAAAAAGCAGAAAGAAAAAAGGAAAAAAAGGGCAAAAATAAAAAAAATAAAAAAAAGGGATAAAAAGGGAAAAAAAGCGAAACAAAGAAAAGGAAGAAAGAAACAGAAAAAAAGGAAAAAAAGAGAAAAAAAAGAAAATAAAATAAAAAAAAGAAAAAGAAAAGAAAAGAAAAAAAAAGAAAAAAAAGAAAAAAAAGAAATAAAAGGAAAGAAAAAAGCAGAAATAAAAAATAAAAAAAAAGAAAAAAAATAAAAAAAAATAAAAAAAAAGAAAAAAAAAGAAAAAAAAGAAAAAAAAAAGAAAAAAAGAAAAAAAAAAGAAAAAAAAAGAAAAAAACAAAAAAAAAAGAAAAAAAAAGAAAAAAAAAAGAAAAAAAAAAAAAAAAAAAGAAAAAAAAAAGAAAGAAAAAAAGAAAGAAAAAAAAGAAAAAAAAGAAAAAAAAGAAAAAAACAGGAAAAAAGAAAAAAAGGAAAAAAAGAAAGAAAATCCAAAAGAAAATGCAAAAGAAAGAAAAAAAAGAAAAAAAGAAAAAAAGAAAAAAAAGAAAAAAAAGAAAATAAAAGAAAAAAAAGAAGAAAAGGGAAAAAAAAAGAAAAAAAAGAAAAAAAAAAAAAGAAAAAAAAGAGAAAAAAAAGAAAACAAAGAAAAAAAGGAAAAAAAAGAAAGAAAAAGAAAAAAAAACAAAAAAAAGAAAGAAAAAAGAAAAAAAAGAAAGAAAAACAAAAAGAAAGAAAAAAAAAGAAAAAAAAAGAAAAAAAAAGAAAGAAAAAGAAAGAAAAACAAAAAAAAACAAAAAACAAAAAAAGAAAGAAAAAAAAGAAAAAGAAGACAAAGAATAAACAATTCTACAAAAATATACCCATGAATAAACCCATTAGGTATATCTAAGTATGGGGGTAGTGAAATGGGAGATCAACATCTGGCCAACCAAAACCAGGCTGGAATATGTATTGTGACCCATCTGCCAACCAAAAAACAGGCTGGGCTATCAATTGTGACCCATCCTTTGGTTGTGACCATCTGCTCACCTGCTAATCTACCACTCATCTCCACCCTTCCTCCTTGGTGTTTGGTAACCTGTGCTGTGCAGTGCAATCTATTTGGGTTCTCTGTCCAATTAACTGCTCCGTATTTGCTAACCTGTTGTGCACACTTTCCCTTCCATGTTCTTCTATCCTTAGCCAATCAAGCTCTCAATCTCTAGACCACTGAGCCTCTACATTACCTTCACTCACCTATACTTCACTTCAACTCCTGGACCCTCCCTAGAAAATCACCCCAGAACAACAAAAACACCATCACCAATAAGTTTCAAAAAAATTTGGTGGCCACACCAGAGGTCCTTCATACCCAATATTCATTGCTGGCTGGGGTGTTGTGCACGCACACACACACACCCAAAAAAAAAGTGGACTTTGACTCAAAAAGAATCATTCCCCCCCAAAAAAGTGGATTCCGACTCAAAAGGAACCATGGAATCACTTCTTTCATAAAGGCAAGGTTGCACTCCAGCCTCAGTTGCCTTGGCCCCCCTGGGACCTTCATAGATACTGTGGGGTGACAAAAGTCATCCCACTACTCATTTTTTTTTCTTTTTTGTGTGTATGTACTAGTTCATGTTTGCCATCTCCCAACCAAAAAAAAATAGATCAATAATATCAATAAAGATTGTTGATTGTATCATTTCATGCCTGGTGATCATGTTACAGTCAACTTTATAAATTAAAATTACATTGGGTTGTTTTTTTTTTTTTTTAAAAAAAAAACAATATAAAGACTCCACATGGGGTAAATTGTCCCTTGGGTTACGTACATTGTTCCAGAAAAACAAGATTTCAAAAGGATTTCACCATTGGTGTTTTTTCTGAGGCTTAAAATGAATGGATAGGAGACTTTTATAGATAGGAAAAAGCCAAAAAATATATATATACACAAAGGGTTTACCAACAAGTAGACCAAACCACCAGATTTCATTTGTTGAGGCATACATGCTTTTGACAAGATGAATGAGATTCTGGTTTTGAAAATAACCCTAGGAACTCCTGAGGGCCTTCTACATCTCATTCAGCTTGGTTGGTGTGGTGTTCTTTTATGTATGCAAGTTGGAATAGACTGCGCACTGCGCGCTCAGCAGTGGTAGCCCCTCAGCAATGGGTGGCTCAGAAGTGGCTGCGCGCTCAGCAATGGGTGTGGCCTTGCCGCAGAAAGACTCTCTGCGGGCTCAGCAGCATTCAAGTTGGGCTCAGCATTTGGTAGATGAAATCTCTGTGGGATTGGTTGAGGCATCAGCTGAGGACAGCAGCCAAGTTGGGGGGGAAGATAGTGCAGGATGGGAAGGTCTGATTTGGGTGTGGTTGTGGCGTGAGCCAGGTATGGAAACACAAGGACAAGCCCCGCAGATGGGAAATGCGGGACAAGGAGAAAAGGCCTGGTATTGAAAAAAAAAGAAAAAGAAAAAAAAACTCTCTTTAAGTTTTCTTTGGTTATTTTATAGATGGAAGAGGGGTGGATGGGGTTCTTTGTTTTCTTTGGTGTGATGAAGTGGTGCAAAGGGGAAGGGTGGGAATCTAGGGAAGGCAAGGGTAGGTGAGAAAGTTGTGGATCTCTGGGGACAGAACTCAAGTTGGGGGGGGATGTGGTGTTCTTTTATGGACGCAAGGTGGAATAGGCTGCGTGCTGCACGCTCAGCAGTAGCCCCTGGCTCAGAAGTGGGTGGCTCAGCAGTGGCGGCGCGCTCAGCAATGGGTGCACCCTTGCCACAGAAATCCGCGCTGCGGGCTCAGCAGCAGTCAAGTTGGGCTCAGCATCCGGAGACGCGGTGTAAGACTCCAAGCGGTGCTAGGCCGTGGCAGTTCTGTGGAGGGGAAAGGTGCTGTTTAGGCTGCCCTCCTGAGTGTTACAAAAATATTTAAATGTAACCAAGATCAAGGTCCAGAACCTGGTAAATGAGGAATCAAGGAGTAGAGGATAAAGATGATAATAGTTTGGTAGCAATGGAACAGCACTATCTGAGACAAGATAATGCAGGGAAAAACTTGAACAAAAGAAGTTAAAGTCTTCTTAGAGTTTAAAGAACAAAAGCTGTTGTATGTAAACAACGCCCACAAGCTAATAACTCTGGTTGTCAGCAGAAGATTGGGGATGATCAACTCAAACCCAAGCAAGCTCCAGGTTCTCAATGAACCTTCCCAACTCTCCGCAATCAAGCGCTTGAAGGGTACCAGATAACTGAGGGTGGCTGTACAAGACAAAGCACAATGTTTAAGAAGCTCTAAAACAAACAGTAACTGATTTGAAGCAAGGATAACCTCAACACTTCTCAAGGGACTCAAGAGTAGGCTGGCAGAATGCAACTCCAAAGAAGCTAAGGGGAGGTATAACACTCCAGGTCTTAAGCTTAATAAGACCTCTTCAATAAATCGTGATTGGCTCCAGAAAGGTGATTGGGGATCAGGACCAGTATGGTCATAGAAAGGGATCAAGGAGTGGTATAACACACTCAAAAAAATTCCAACAGACAGAATTTTTCTTCAACCAGCAAGGCTATTGGTTAGTGATAAGGATCAGGGATCAAAGGTTGAGTATGGAGGCTCAAGGATCAAAAGTGTGCTGATTTCATGCTGGATCATTCCATGCCCTGCTATATTGATCAAAAAGGCAGGGGAGAGCCCCTCCTTATATGGGCAGGAGGCCCTGTTAGACTATGTACAACGGATTCTACAAATAGAGCGGAAAAGGGAAGACAACCATGTGGTCACTCGCGTCCATCTGTGGATGGGTGCGCGCAACAATACCAGAGTCACCCACCCCTTGTCCGAAGGCAGACAGAGTGGGAAAGAGAAATGAACCAAACCGCCGCGGATGTCTGTGGGCGGTAGTTGGCACCCTTCACCCCTTCCAAAGGCGGAAGCGGGTGGGAGAGCCCCAGGAAAGGTGACGGATGAAGTCCATGAGAGCGCAGATGGGCGGATAGGAGATCAGCTTGAGATTGTTGAGTAAATCCTGACAGGCTTGAGATTCATGACTGAGAGATCAAGTGAGATGGAAGATTTGACGGATCCAAGGATTTTCCAAATGCTTGGAGGTGCGGTCGGGATGGATCCGGTAAATCATGGATGAGTGCCGCGCGACGGTAGCAATGAGGAGATTGGGACGCGCAACGACAAAGATGAGGACGCGCAACAACAAAGATGAGGAGGCGCTATGACGACGGCGGAGATGACAAGCAACACGCAATGGAAAGGATGATGAGCAACGCGGATAAAGGACGCGCAAAGTGCGCGGATAAAGGAAGCGCGGCGCGCGCGCGCGGGTAAAGGACAGTTTGGATGAGCCTGAGGATAAGTTGTTTGGCCGGATTGTACGTTTGCGCAACATTTTATGGATTGAGGTATTAAGGCGGCCAGGGAGTCCAGGATGGGGCACCAAAACGCCCACAAGTTAATAACTCTGGTTGTCAGCAGAAGATTGGGGATGATCAACTCAAACCCAAGCAAGCTCCAGGTTCTCAATGAACCTTCCCAACTCTCGGCAATCAAGCACTTGAAGGGTACCAGATAACTGAGGGTGGCTGTACAAGACAAAGCACAATGTTTAAGAAGCTCCAAAGCAAACAGTAACTGATTTGAAGCAAGGATAACCTCAACAATTCTCAAGGGACTCAAGAGTAGGCTGGCAGAATGCAACTCCAAGGAAAATAAAGGGAGGTATAACACTCCAGGTCTTAAGCTTAATAAGACCTCTTCAATCAATCATGATTGGCTCCAGAAAGGTAATCAGGGATCAGGACCAGTATGGTCAGAGAAAGGGATCAAGGAGTGGTATAAAACACTCAAAAATTCCAACAGGCAGAATTTTTCTTCAACCAGAAAGGCTATTGGTTGGTGATAAGGATCAGGCCACAGAGGGGCAAAGACTTAGGGTCAAAAATGGATCAGGGGCAATCAAAGATATACCCAGGATAAGGATCAGGATTGAATTTCTTTATAACGGGGGGACACAGGAACACACCCCTATGGATCAATTTCTATGATGATGATATGATGTCTGATGATTCCTCCTCCTCAAAAAAAGCACGGGAGAGCCCCTCCTTTTATAGACCAGAGGCCTATAGACTATTTACAAGAGAGATTTACAAATGGGAGCGGAATATTTTTATTTATTTTTTTTTTCAAGGATCAAGATCATGAGAAAACAAAAGAAGAAAAAAAAAGAAACAAACAGGTACTCGGAGAAAAATAAATCCAAAGAGGGACGCCCGTGGGCATCCTGATGGGCCCGGGCGACTGCCAAGGCCGCGGATGACTGCCGGAAGGTGTCCAACGGGCCCGGGCAACTGCCAAGGCCGCAGATGACGGCCAGCCGGTGTCCGACGGGCATTGGCAATGTAAGAGACCCACGGACAACCGCGAGCTAGGAGGGGAGGAAGAGGTTTGACGGTGAGGTGGTGATGGGAATGAGATTCAATTGAGTTCTTCAAAGCTGTTGTCCCTGGTGGGAGATTGCTCAAATCAATTGATGCTAGGGGTGGGCTCGATGGATGGGAAACAAGGGTCTTGTTGGATGATGATTGCCAGTTGGATCCAATTCAGACTCAAGAGGCTCATCAACCTTGTCCTCCTTGTCCTGTTCCTCATCCGCGGGATGGTTTTCAATTGACAGATGATTCAAGAACGGGTTGGTCAAGTGAGGGTAATGACGACTGAACGGCTGGAGTGAATGGGATTGATGTAAGAAGATGACGGAATATTGACAAGTCCTGAGGAACGCTTTGGCGGAGGCTGAACCCCTTGTACCGGCCAAGAAATTATCCAAGAATCTGAAGAGGTTATGCTCCAAGGGTACCGTTGTTCCACCACTGGTGATGAGGATGATGGTGAGTATGAAACCTGACAAAAGTGGTCAGTCAATTGATTGTCTTGTCAAGAAGTTGAGGAGGAGATTGAGGTTGGAAGTAACTCTTGGAGGAGAAGTTGGATGGGATCGTGGTGGTGGTGGTGGTGGTTTTTTTTTTTTTTTTTTTTTTTTTTTTTTTTTTTTTTTTTTGATAATGATACCTATGAATGATGATAAGGCAAACATTAAAATCTTGGAACTGGCCAGGGTTTCCAGGATGGGGCACCACAGCAGGGTGGATCAGATTGGATTGGACAGATTGTGCATCTTGCAACGCGTGGATTGGATTTCCCGGATGTACCTTGGATATCTGGAATGGTGAGTTGGGCAAATGCAGAAATGCCCAGGGGGCTCCAAGTTGGGCGCGGCGCAAGGGCTGCGTCATGAGAAGGAAAAACCTGGTGGACATAATGGCAGGCAGGTGGTGTGGATGGAACATGGGGTATTGGATATAAGATGTGGATTATGGGGTGGAAGGGTAGGATCGGGGCTAGGGTTCTGTACTTAGGGGTTGTATTTCATTATTAATTTTTTCTTGCAGTTGTACCTAGGTTAGGGTTGAGAAGAAGGTTACTTAAACTGCATCCTCAACACAGATGTGGAGGGGGGAATTGGATTGCATTGGATCTTATCTTATCACAGAGCATGGGAAGGATCAAAGGAACAAGGAACAAGGAACTCATCTTATTATTCTTTCTCTCTCTCTCCCTCTCTCTTAAGCTCATTGCATCCAACCTCCTTTCAGATGCTTGGACCATTAACTCTCAAACTTGAGGACAACCAGGGGAATTTCACCTTCTTTTTTTCCACATTGGTTGGCCAGTTGATCAAGATTTCAAATGTTTCTCTTCACACTGTACCCAACACTCTAAATTGGATTCAGGGCTGGTGATTGAGCGGGTTGTTTGAGTCTCTCTTGGAGTCCACTCTCCCTCTTGCCACAATTTGAAAAAACCTTTGACTAATGAACTGCAGGACAATCTTCCATTAAGGTTGCATCTCAGTAATCAATTGTCAAAGTCCAAGGTCCCAAAAGCACCTCCATCAACAATATCCATAAAAATCTTTGAATCTTGTCTTCTTTGGTGGCATCCAAAAACAATTGGAGAAGTGCCTTCACCCATAAAAGCAAACCAAATCATCATTAGGGCATATCAGAGTTAGAAAAACCGCCATTAGAAACCTGCCATTAAAAATGGTGGGTTTCTGAAATACGCATACCCCCTAACTTGTGTATTTCAAAATGGCAGGTTTCAAAAATCAAACCCACCATTTTAATCCATCCACCATCCATTGCATGCAAAACACCCATCCAGACCTCAACCTCAGCAAATCCATACCAATCCCATCTCCATCACATCACACACATCTCATCTCAATTGCTTCACATCTCCATTTCTTCAAATCTCCATCTGTTCACATCTCCATTGGTTCACATCTCTTGCTTCACATCTCCATCTTCACACAAACCCCATCATAATTTCATCATCCCAAATCACATTGCCATCTTTCTGAACATTTCCAATCAAACTTCCAACCAGCAAGTTGAAAATGCAAAAAAGCTGACTGAAATATTTTTACTATTTGACTCCCATTCAGACTCTGATTCAGACTCTGATTTGGAATCAACTTGGTTGGCTTGGAATTCTCTATTACAAAAGCAATACATGGTTCCAAGAAGACAAACTCTCCACAACCCTATGTATGAAAGGCAAAAGCTTGATCTCCTCCCCAACTTAAGCTTCCAGAAACTGTTCCAAAATCTATTGCCTTCATTCATGAAACTTTTGGAGATGATTGAAGACCACCACATCTTCCAGAACAATTCTCTGAATCTTCAACGCAATCCAGCTATCCAACTGGCTACTACTCTTTTTAGATTGGGATCAAATGGAAATGGAGCAGCAATTAATTGATTATAGAATCTATTCTCAGTTGGTTATGGAACCATTGACTCATACACAATAAGAGTAATGATTGCTATCCTATCTTTCAATTGATCAGTCCTTTTTTGGCCAACCAAAGAAGAACGTCCGGAGATATCTCAAGTAATGGAGACTGAAGGCTTTCCCGGTTGCATTTGTTTTGTAGACAGAACCACCATCCCCTTGATCAAAAACCCAAGCTAGATGGCAACCATTATTTTGATCAGAAAAAGAGGCAATTGATTCATTCTTTTCCAATGACTTTGATAAAACTTTGGATCACACACTGACCACATATGTTGCATCTCTTTGTTTAGATACTCTGCAGCCCTACAACTTGTTTGCAATAACAACATGAAGTTCATATCCCTCCAAGCTGGCCTTCTGGGTTTTTGTCATGATTCATATGTTTTCAATTGGATGTGGATTGACCAACAACCAGAGAACTAATTTGACCAAGATCAATAACTTCTGGCCAATTTGGCTTATGCTAGTGGGAAATATGTAGTTCCAGCCTACCTGAATGTTTCAAATGTTTTTTCCAATGATGAAGGAAAAACCAATTTCAACTATCATCTTGCCCAATCACAAGTTTGGATTTAGCATGCAATAAAAATCCTGAAAGAAAGATGCGCCAGCTTACGGGAGATGCAAAACCAGCTTCAAAATTAAAAGGAATTTAAGATCCTCATCAACTGCATTATCACTTGTGTAATCCTTCACAACCTTCTTGCCAACATCAAGGATGAATGGGACAAAATGCTTGAAGAAGATATGCCTGATCCTCCTCAAGTCATCCCCCTCTCATCTTCTACCTCATCTTTGGGAAAAGGAACATGAGTGTATATTGAATAATAGGAATGATGAGACGCGCGCTTGAGATATTGACTGAAAAGATTAAGTGGGGGTTTCTTGGAGTATTTCACAGAGAGTTATGATAGAAATAAGAGAAAGGAAAGAAACAGAAAAGGAAATATAGAAAGAGACAAAGAAGAAAGCAGATAGGAAAATACAGAGAGAAATAAAGACATGTGTGGGATTGATTATATCCCAACACCCCCCCTTGCTAACCACCAGTGACAAGGCCAAAGAGAGCCCAATGAGCTTTCAGAAGGACTCTGGACAGTGGTTTGGTTAGCATATCCGCTACCATGTCTTTAGTCCCTATATGATGAACAGTGAAGACATCCCGCGCGACGCATTCGCGTATAAAGTGGTGTCTGGCGTCTATGTGCTTCGTGCGGGAATGATGTTTGGGGTTCTTCGCCAGAGCTTCAGCGCCTTTGTTGTCAACGTAGAGAGGGACGGGATTGGAGTTTCGGAGGCAAAGCTTGACCATGATGTTTCGCAGCCACAAGCCTTCCTTGCAGCAATTGGAGAGGGCCTTGTATTTGGCTTGCAAGCTGGACAGGGAGACCGTTGGTTGCTTCTTGGACCTCCAGGAGACGGAGCCACAGCCGACTCTGAAAGTATAGCATGAAATGGAATGGCGGTCGTCGCAGTCCTCAGCCCAGTCGGAATCAGAGAAACCGACTAGAGTCAGGTTCAAACCACCAAGGGTCAGAAGCGAGGTTTTGGTTGCCAGGAGATATTGTAGTACCCAAGTGGCAGCGTTCCAGTGATCCATGGAGGGGTCCTGGAGAAATTGTGAAAGTTTGTTGACGGCGAAAGACACATCCGGCCGTGTGCATTGGGAAATCCACAAAAGAGACCCAATAAGCTGGTTGTATTGCAGCGGGGAAGCAGGGGAGTCAGGACACTGTCTGACCAGGGACTTGAAAACCAAGTCGGTGGGAGAGCTGGAGGTGGACGGACCGGGCGGGAGGAAAGACGCGGAAAAGGATTTGATGTAGTGCTGCTGACCAATGGAGACTGTCTTGGCCTTCAGATCGCGATTGATGGAAATGGACAGGAAGAGAGAGAGGTCTTCATCAGCTCCTATGGTGAAACGGCGGCCAATGTCCGCAATGAAAGAGGAAACAAAATTTTGGGATCCAACTATGGTCAGATCATCTAGGTGGGCAGTGATTGCCCCTACCAGGGAGCCGTCGGCGAGCTTGAAGTAGAGAGACGGATTGTAGGATGATCTGGTGAGACCAAGAGATAGGAGAGCGGAATTCAGTTCCACGTTCCATTGGCAGGGGGACTGCTTGAGGCCATAGATGGCCCTCGAGACCTTGCATACCCAGTCCGCATACCCAGTCCGGGAGGTTGAGACATGTAGACCGGCTCTTCAAGGTGACCATTCAGAAAGGCGGTCTTGAAATCAACCTGGCGGCCAACCCAACCCTTGTTGCCTAGCAAACTGAGTAGAAGACGGAGAGTTTCAAGTCAGAGGGTGGGGGCAAAGACCTCGGAGAAGTCAAGGCCGTGGACCTGGGTGAAACCCATGGCGACCAGGCGGGCCTTTAGCTTTATGATTGAACCATCAGCCCGTCGCTTCACCTTGAAGATCCACTTGCACCAAATGATCTTGTGGCCTCTCGGTGGGGGAACTAGGACCCAAGTCTTCATGCCTTGGAGCAAAGATATCTCCTTGTGGGTGGAAGATATCCAGCGTGCGCAATGGGGATTGACCATGAGTTGTTTCCACGTCTTCGGCGCGAGGATGTCGTCCTTGACAGTTGCAGAGCAAGAGTAGTTTCCAAAGCGTGTGGGAGGCCGGGAGCGCCTGACGGAACGCCAAGGTTTAGGCAATGGAGGGGACGACGCAGCGGGGACTGGGGGAGATGGGGGGGAAGGTGCTGGTGAGGGTGGGGAGAGATCAGGCGGAGAGCTAGAGGGAGAGAGAGAGGGTGTGGGAGAAGGGGGCGGGGAAAGAGAGGAGGATGACAAGGGAGGGGGGAACACGGAGCTGTCCAACAAGCATGGGCTCACCAAACGAGGCATGGAGGTGGGAGGCTGAAAGCTTGTGGTTTCTGTGGGTGGGATTGGTAGGGAAGAAGGAGAGGGAAGAGAGGAAGACAGGACTGGTGGAGCAGGAAGAGCGGGTGAGAGCAGGACAGGATTGACGGATGGGGATGGGATAGGATGAGGTGAGCGTTGGGTCGGCCAGGTTATGTCAACGTAGGATTGCTCACAAGGAGGCTTAGGGGTTGACGGGGCAGGATCTTTGTGGGGGAAGACGGTGTCGTTGAAAATCGTATCCCTGGACTTGATGATCTTGCAATTCTCGACATCCAAGAGGACGTACCCGTTTCCTTGCGCCAGGTAGGAAAGAAGAATTGCTTGGCGCGCCTTGGGAGAAAGTTTAGACCTGTCGTGGTCCAGGACTTTTTACCAGACAAGGCAGCCAAATGGGTGAAGATAGGAAGGTGTGATATTCTACTGCTTGAGTATGGAGTTAGGGGAGACAAAACCGATTGGGGTTTTACATGGGTAGGAATTGAAGGCAAATAGAGAGTGGCGTAGTGCATCCGCCCAGTAAGACTTTGGAAGGTGAGATGATGATAGCGAACAGTGAATAAGATTTAGAATAGTGCGATTTGATTGTTTGGCTACACCATTCAGTTGCGGAGAGTGAGGCAGTCCCGGCTCGTGAATGATTCCTTTGGAGGAGAGGAAAGCTTTTAGTTTTTGATTGATGTACTCCCCACCGTTGTCGGTGCGAAGAGATTGAACAGGCCAATGAAATTGAGTCTCAAAGTAAGATATGAAGGTTTTGATCGATTTGAACGAGTCTGATTTGTGACGGAGAGGGTAGGCGAAAAGTGCCTTGGAGAAATCGTTGATAAAAGTGATGAAGTATTTGAATCCCTCTCTTGAGTTGGTTTCAAAGCTGCACAAGTCGGAGTGAATTATCTGTCCCGGGGTGTTGGATTGGTGACTGAGACAAGAGTGGAAAGGGGTTCTTGAAATTTTGGACTGGATGCATGTTTCGCACTGCTGAACGTCGAATTTTTTGTTGATCTTGGGACTAATCCCGGATGACTTCAAGAGCTTCCGCAGGGACTTCAAATTCAGGTGGGAGAACCTACAATGATAGCCATAGAGGCTGTCGTCAGAGAGATGGGACACAGTTGAGGAGACTGTTTCTCGGTGGCTCACTAGTTTCCAAGAAAGATAGTAAAGATTTCCTCTTCTGTATCCTTTGAAAGATGCAGAAGAGTTGTCGTCAGGTCCGATGTTAAGGGGTTGGATCTTGCATCCGGTGGAGGTGAAAATGACCTTGTTGCCGGAGTTGCATATTCTGGCAATGGATAAGAGAGGTTCGTGCAGGTCCGGAACAAAGAGAGTTCTCAACTTTCCGATTGTGAGGGAGAGTAGACCATCTTTAGTGGAGTTTATAGCTGTTCCATCGGCAAGACGAATTGGTGTTGAGTTCGGTTTTTGGTTGTCCAAGTGACATTCGTGAGGAGTCATGGACATGGAGCATCCGGAGTCCAAATTGAAATCATTGCTTCTAGACGAAGCGGTGCAAATAAGGTTGCAGGAGGCGTGCCTGGCGTGGAAAATTATTTCGGAGTCGGAGAAATCGTCTTCTTCCGTCTCGTAATGATTTGAGTCCGTCTTAGTCGCGTTTGCAGTGTGGTTTGCTGAGGTAGCAGCTTTGGTCTTCTGAGGTTGTTTATTCCTCTTGGAGTGAGCAAGGGCTTCTAAGACTTCCGGGCATCTGGAAAAGGAATGACCCTCGGTTTTGCAATTCGTACAGAAGTACACTTTAGTAGGGTTTTGAGTATTATCCCGGTGAGCTTTTGATTGGTGGGGGTTTGACAACAACTTAGTGGAATTAACTGATTGTGAGTCCTCGTTTCGTGTTTGTCTTCTCAGATGTTCCTGCTTGAGAGCGTTAATGAGTTTTGATGATGGGACAGATTCCTCATTCATCATGCTCGAGACGCATCCCAACCAGTCGTCCGGAAGTGAGAGTAAGATTGCGGTGGATTGTAGGCTATCGGCAGTGAGTGGATTCTCGGGAGTTATGAGGGACGCTAGTTTTTCTCCGTATGATATTATTTCGAAGAGGTGGACCGTCATTTCCTTGTTGCCGAGCTTGGTGAGAAGAAGCTTTCTCAACCAGTACATTTGTCCCCCGGAGGAGTTGTTGTGGTGAGCCTCTCGAAGTGCGTTCCACATTCCGATTGCGCTCTCTTCGTGCTTCCTTATGAACTGAAAGTTTGTCAGATTTATTGATCTAGATATGACTGAACATACCGCCAGGTTGTCCTTTGTCCAGTTTTTGGATTTAGGAGAGTCGTTATTGAGAAGGTAGCTGACCCCCGTGGCGCGAAAATGGATTCTTAGAATCATGGACCAATCGAGATAATTCAAATCTGATCCAGGGGAATTGAGTGGAAGTATGGACGGAGTTTTAAGCACCGGGTGACTGTTTGGCCCATCTTCCATGTTGAATTGAATAGTATCAACACGATGAATGCCGGATCCTTCTACTGCGAATGGTTTGATTCGTTATTTATTTTCTGATAGCCCTGGGCTCATAACCTGTTGGGCACTGAGGATAGGCAGAAAGAGAGAGTGGTGGAAGGATAAGATTTTATAGGAGTCAGTGAGAGGAGATTACAAGGAGAGAAGAGTTGAAGAACAGATCATACCTGAGGATAGGCAGAAAGAGAGAGTGGTGGAAGGATGAGGAGAAGAAATCCTTCAACCAAGCTCAAGTTCTGTCCTCAGGTAGACATAGTGACTGTGGTGTCACAGAACGAGTGACATGAAAAGGAACATGAGTGTATATTGAATAATAGGAATGATGAGACGCGCGCTTGAGATATTGACTGAAAAGATTGAGTGGGGGTTTCTTGGAGTATGTCACAGAGAGTTATGATAGAAATAAGAGAAAGGAAAGAAACAGAAAAGGAAATATAGAAAGAGACAAAGAAGAAAGCAGATAGGAAAATACAGAGAGAAATAAAGACATGTGTGGGATTGATTATATCCCAACAAAGTCTTCCATCGCTTCACCATACCACTACCCCCGCTACTTCCACTCCCACCCCCACCACTCCCACAACCACCTTCCCCCGTCTTCCTCCCTCTCCATTACCATCATGCTCCCATGCAAGTTCTGCGCCCAGAACGGGCACGCGTGTTTGATCATCCCCGGTCAAGGCGCCTGTGTTGCTTGCCGTCGCGGCCATTGTTGCTGCTTGCTTAGCATCAGCATCCCTCAAGCTCCCCCCCAATCCAGCTGTCGCCCCAGGCCGCGCAAGAGGGCTCTTCCGGACCCGTTTGTGGTTTTGGACAACAACTCAATGTTGGAAGGCTTGTGGACACCCCCCGGTTCACCTCCATCCTGCCGCCCCCGAGCTCCGTCACCCCCCACCTTGCATGTGAGCCACGACTTGGCATCACCTCTCCGCCAGGCTGGACCTCCGCAATGGGGTGAATACAAAACCTTGGAGGAATGGGGTGCGGCGACCCGCGCTTGGGCCGCCGCTGTCAGCGTGAACCAAACGGTACCAGACCCAAGACTTTTTGGAAGACCTGCGGCTGCGCCAGCACCTCCTCCTCCTCCTCCACAACAGCCAACACCGCCCGCGCCACCAGTGGCCTCGGATGAGAGGCCTACAACCCCCAACGTCCCTCCGCCTCCGTCACCTATAGTTGTCCCGTCATCGCCTCCAGCTGGACCAAGCCCCCCTGTTGGTTCCCCAGAGGCCACATCTTCACCGGCTGCTCCTCCTCCCAGCCCTCCCGAGATCCCAGAGATTCCAATTGTAATGGCGCTCCCGGCAGCCAGCTTCGAGGCTTTTGCGGAAAGGTTGACCACAATGCTTCAGAATTTCCTCGCAATCCCCGGCGCACAATCCTCAGAATCCCGGCGCAAACTCCTGGAGTCTTTCCAGGCTTTACTGGCGTCCTCAAGGGCGGAAATGGAGGAAATGATGAAGATGGCTTAGGCGCATCGCCCCCCCTTTTCCCCTTCTTCCTTTCCTCTACTTCTTCTCTTCTTTTTGTTTGTACCGCACTTCCCTTTCCATTAAGAAAATACATGTATCCGCGCTGTAAGACTCCAAACGGTGGTAAGCCGTGGCAGTTCTGTGGAGGGGAAAGGTGCTGTTTAGGCTTCCCTCCTAGGAGTTACAATAATATTTAAATGTAACCGGAATCAAGGTCCAGAACCTTATGGATGAGAAACCAAACTAAGGGAAGAGGGTAAGAGTTGTTGGTAGCTATGGAAACAACACTATCTGAGGCAAGATGGTGCAGGGAAAGACTTGAACAAATAAGTCAAGGTTTGTTCAGAGTTCAATAGAACAAGGCAGTTGTAAGTAACAATGCCCACAAGCTAATAACTCTGGTCGTCAGCAGCTGATTAGGAAAGATCAACTCAATCCCAACCAACCTCCAGGTTCTCAATGAACCTGCCCAACTCTCCGCAATCAAGCGCTTGAAGGGTACCAGATAACTGTGGGAGGCTGAAAAAAACAAAATCAATTTGTTTGTGAAGCTCTAGAAGCAAATCAATAACGAATTCAAGCAAGAATATCCCAACACTTCTCAAGGGACTCAAGAATAGTGTGGCGAAATTCAACCTTAAAGAAGAAGGGAGGTATAACACTCCAGGTTTTAAGCTTAATAAAACCTCTTCAATCAAACGTGATTGGCTCCAGAAAGATGATCAAGGAGAGATCAAGACCAGTATGGTCGGAAAAAGGGATCAGAGTGGTATAACACACTCAAGAATTCAGACAGACAGGAATTCTTCTTCAACCAGAAAGGCTATTGGTTGGTGATAAGGATCAAGGTCACAAAGGACAGAGTTTGAGTATAGAGGCTCAAAGGATCAAGGGGCAATTGTAGATATACCCGGATAAATGGCTCAGATAGGTGGGGAAGGATGCCCACAGATAAGTTGATTACGATGAAGGTCTTATTGGATGGATTGGATTCTCTGATGCTCTGATGATGATGGGCCAAAAGGCAGGGGAGAGCCCCTCCTTATATGGGCAGGAGGCCCTGTTAGACTATATACAATGGATTCTACAAATAGAGCGGAAAAGGGAAGGCAACCATGTGGTCACTCGCGTTGGTCTGTGGATGGGCGCGCATAACAATACCAGAGTCACCCACCCCTTGTCCAAAGGCGGAAGCGGGTGGGAGAGTCCCAGGAAAGGTGACGGATGAAGTCCATGAGAGCGCGGATGGGCGGATAGGAGATTGGTTTGAGAAAGTTGAGTAAATCCTGACGGCCTTGAGATCCACGACTGATAGATCAAGTGCGATGGGAGGTTTGACGGATCCAAGGATTTGCCAAATGCTTGTGGGTGCGGTTGGGATGGATTCAGTAAATCATGGATGAGCGCGGCGCGACCGTAGCAATGAGGAGATTGGGAGGCGCAACAACAAAGATGAAGACACGCAACAACAAAGATGAGGACGTGCTATGACAACGGCGGAGATGACAAGCAACACGGATAAAGGACACGCGACGCGCGCGGATGAAAGGAGCGCGGCGCGGCGCGGCGCGGCGCGCGACGCGGATAATGGAAGCGCAGTGCGCGCGGCGCGGGTAAATAATGGTTTGGATGAGCCTGAGGATAAGTTGTTCAGCCGGGCGGTACGTTTGCGCAACAGTTTATGGATTGAGGTCTTAAGGCGGCCAGGGTGTCCAGGATGGGGCACCACATCTCTCCCCAACTTACCGACTGTCCCTAGTCTGCTCCCAAGTTTGATGCCATAGAAAAAAAAAAAAAATAAAAAAAAAATAAAAAAAAAAAAAAAAAAGAAAGGAAAGACAGATGATTGAAACCAAAGAATGGCCATTTTGATCTTGAGATTGGTTGAGAAAAAATTTGTCAATCCGACCAAAAATCCTAGAAGTGGAGAGTTCCAAGGTGGCTCACAAGTGTGGCAAGAGTAGAGTTTCACAAAAACAACAAGGATCTTACCCAGGCGGTGCACAATTGGGAGGACTTACTTCTGAGATAAGTTGCCCCCATGACAATGAAACTTCTTGACTTGATCAGCAGAGAACCTTCTGGCCAACCAAGTACCATCCAGCTCCTCCAAGACATAAGATCCACCTCTAACTTGATGAACCACTCAATAAGGGCCATTCCAACGATTAGAGAAAAGCTTGCCCCACTGGGTCTCCAAAGATTGATTATAAGCTAAAACTAGGTCACCAGGGTTCAAGGGTTCCCTGATTCAATTAGAGTGCTTGTCCTCCCAATACTGGACGGATTTTGCTCTGGACTCCATCATCTTTTGATAAGCTCCATCACGAATGACTTCACTTTGCTCAAGTTGCTTGGATCTAGCAACTAACAGATCAGTAGTTGAGGACACCTCTTCCCAAGAGACACCCAAGAAAGATTCTATTTCCAGATCCAAAGGAAGGACTGCTCTTTGACCAAAGATGATTTCATAAGGTGAGTAGCCAGTAGTCCTTTTGGTTGAGATTCGATCAGAGAAGAGAACAAGAGGAAGGAATTTGCGACAATTCTTTCCACTTTCACCAGCCAGTTTAACAAGTGCAGCCTTCAAAGGGGCATGGCCTTGTTCCACCATGCCTTGGCCTTCAGGATAATAAGGAGTAGTAACTCTATTTTGTCCAGGAAGGGATTGGATCATTTCAGCAAGCTTGCCCCCAAATTCAGAGCCACCATCAGTAGAGTAAGATTGAGCCAGGCCATAACGCATTGTCCAGGTCTCGTAGAGGAAAGCTGCCACTGATTCAGAGCTAAGTTTCTTAAGAAATTTCGCTTCAACCCATCCGGAAAAATCATCTCTAGCCACAATGAGGTACTTAGCACCACATGCCTTAATATGAACCACATCCATAGCAATCCTTCCAAAGACAGTGGACTCCCCAGTAGGATAACAAATTTCAGCTGGGCGCCTAAGATCACGTTTTTGACAAACTTCACAACTCTTGCACCATTGGGAGACGGATTTCTTCAAAGACGGCCACCAGAATTGTTCAGATAATTGTCGATAAGTTTTGGTTTCCCCACAATGACCAAGGCCTTCATGGAGACTTTCAAGGATAGAATCTTGTTTAGAGGGAATAGTAACAACAATAAGAGCACAAGGATTGCCCCTCTTCATAAGTCTAGAGCCTTGAACAAAAAAATTAGAAGAATTTTGTTTAAGAGATCGAAATTCCTTAGCAGAGAGATCAGGAGGTTTTTGAAGAGTTGAAAGGTACTGCTCCAATTTAAACCAGAAGCCTTGTTGAAAGCCAGAATAATTTTGAGAAGGAGAAGAGAAAATAGGTTGGATTAAAGGTTCCTCTTCATTGAAATTGGTTCCAACATCAGATTTGTTGTCCCCAAGAGGTCATCGAGATAAACCGTCAGACATGGTGAAAGGTTTTCCCTGCCTGTGAACAATATCAAAAGAGAAAAGCTGGATAAAGGCCACCCAACGAGTCATGGGAGCATTGGGAAGACTGGGAGGGTTGATCATTTCAATGATGAATCAAGCATCAACTTGCAATTCGAAATGTTGGCCCCAGAGAGCAGTTTGAAGTTTCTTCATCATTCGAGCCACACCACAGAGTTCCAGTTTGGGCTGGGAGTATCTAGATTCTACATCTGAAAACAACAAAGATTCATAAAGAGCAGGACGGTCCCAACCATTTTCATCTTCCTGAGTAAGGACGGCCCCAACAGCTTGATAACTAGAATCGACAGCCAGCTTGATCTTTCCAGCTCCAGGTCCGTAAGAGATCTTTTTCAAAACTATGTCTTTACAAACTATCCTTTTGAGTAGCTGGAAAGCACATTCACAATCTTGGGTCCAAATCCATTCAGCATCTTTTCTGGTTAGACGACGCAAGGGTGTACAGTTTTTGGATAAAGATGGGATAAAGATTCTAACATAAGTGACAACACCTAGAAAGCCCCTAACTTCAGTTGGATTGATTGGGGTAGGCCAAGAGATGATCTTGTTGACTTTGGCTGGTGCCATCCTTCTTCCTTCCTTGCAGACCACATGACCAACAATTTCCAGAGCAGGGACACAAGCCGCCAGTTTAGATCCAGAGACAGTAAGGCCAGATTCCTCGATTCGAAACAGAATCCTCTCCAAGGTAGTAGCATATTCCCAGATGAAACAACAAATTCCTGAATGCCAAGGTAGGAGCTCATTATCATAGTCAGATACTGGACCTTTAATTCCGCCATTGTCAATAAAGATACCAGCATGATCAGGGATTTCATCCTGGAGGATCCACATCATCTGAGCCTGATAGACTGCAACCAAGTTGGTGGCTCCTTGAGGCAATCGAGTAAGTTGAAATTGACCAAGAGGGGTATCCAAAGTAGTGAGAGGACGAGAAATAGGATGTAAGGATTGTTTGTCATAGCCACCCATAATATCCCCTAGACCATAGCAAGCTCTTCCCGCAAAGGATTCAACAAATTCTTCAGTAGCAGGAGGGATACCAGAGTCTTTAATAGTAACTTTATTAAGAGGTTGAAGATCATGAACTATTCTAAGTTTACCATTACTCTTGAGGACACAGAAGACGGGGCTGGAGTAACTAGAAGTTGAATGTTCATACAGGCCAGTTCGAACTCGTTCCTGGACCAACTTGATGAATTTGTCGACTTTAGCAGCAGGGATAGGGATCTTTTTCTTTTGCGAAGGATCATGTTCAACTACAGGGATAATATAAGGGAGGCCATAGGATTCCCGCAAGAGACCTCTCTCTTCTTCACAGAAGGCAATAGATTTTTCTCTTAGAGATAAGACATTTTTGATTAAATTCAACTCATCAGGAAGAAGCTATCCATCTGGACCAAAGTTGACCACCTTCAGACGTTCTTCAGTGACCCCTCCATTAGGCACAAAGGGACCAGTAAGAGATTGAGGAAGACCACAGTAAGGATCGCAAGATAGAGGAGGACGCATAAGGGGAGGATTGAGGTTGAGAGGCATAGGCTGGTTGACTGATTGGACCTTCTTAGCAACTGGTTTATACTTAGTGGCAAAAGAGAGAATTTCTTGTTTCCTCCAAGAGTTGACCAGAGAGACTTGATTACAAAAGCTGAGTCCAAGTTCCAACATCTTCCAAGTCCAATGTTCTGCAATATCCTTGAAGGGTGCCTTTTCCATAAAAGGAGAACCAGGAGATAATACGTTGCTCACATGTGTGGCACAAGGTAGGGTTTTGAAAATGACGGTAAAAGATTGCCCTGGCAGTGCACAATTGGGAGGACTTACTTGTACCCCAAATTGCCTCCACTGAAGCCCATAATCCTTCATACCAAAACCACCAAAAACGGAATTGCAGTTAGGATCTAGTTTAAGCTCATTGCGGAGATTCGTACCGGAACTGAGAGAAGATTGATCAGACTCAAAAGTAGAAGGAAAAGAAGACACAACAGATCCAGAGAGAGAAGGAGATGGAGAAGAAATATTTTTGGATTTTTCTTTTTTGATATGTTTTTGTTTTTTAATATTCTTGAGCTCAGAAGAGAATGATGAAAGGAATGAAAAATAAGCCTGAGGGATGGTAGTTGACCCTTGAGTTGCAGTCTGAGGCTGAAAAGAACTACAACCATTGGTAGGATCAACTATTCCCCTAAAAAATGAGAGGAACTAGAGTTATCCTTCTGCTTCCCCTTAAAAGATGATTTGGGAGAATGACCAGGAAAATCTCTTTCCCAACAACCAGAATCCAAAGAGCAAAGAGGAACTTCAATTTTTCTGCCATCAGCATCAGGAAGGAGAATTCTCTCCCCAACTTGATCAGAAAACATCAGGGTTGCACCAAAGTCCATTAAGAAGGGTCGTCCCAAGATCATAGGACTGTCCAAACGAGTGATCCAAAAGTGGCAGGTTCCAACGATATTTCGACCAATCCTGACCGGTACATCTTCAGCAATACCAACCAGTTCACAAGCTTGATTTCCTATCCCATATACTGCAGAGTTGAAGCTGACCCTAGGACTAAGTTTGAGCTTGCAGGCCATAGCATCCAAGATTAAGTTAAGCTGAGATCCAGAATCCACAAGAGGAGAAACAGTTTTAGCTGAGCCACCAAGATAACAAGGAAGAAAGCCAAGGGGACAGGAATAAAGATTGGAATCTATAGAAGGACTGGTTCCACCAGAGTCCTCCATTAAAGTGCCAGAGGAGACTTTGAGTTCTTCAGGGCCAATTTCCACACGTTGACGAGAGACCCATTTCTTCATTCCTTCAGCAACAGATGGAGAGATTGATAGGAGTTCAGCCACAGATAGATCAGGAATTTTGAGATCAGAAATTTTCTTTAATACTCCCTCCACAGCATTGGGGTGATCCTTGGAGATGCCCCTTTCAAATCAAACTTTGGGCTGGGTGGGGGGAGGAAGTTCAGGTGACGCAGAATCTAAGATAGGATTAGAAGGTTGAGGTGAGGGAGAAGGATCAGGGTGATCTGGGAACCTTTCCATGAGTGGTTCCCTTTCCACCTCCATGTCTTCTACATCAGAGGAAGGAGGCTCAAGTGATGATTGGCGTTTAACGGGTTTTCGAAGGATTGAAGTTGGCAAGGAAGGAGCCTTATGAGGTTTAGGTTCCTCATGTTGTTTCCTGGCTGGATCAGATTGATAAGTAGTCCCAGCAAGACTAGAGGAAGAAATAGCTGGAGGATACCAAGGTTGGAGGGTACCACAGGATGATCGAAATTCAAAGGAAGCAAGAGATGCTTTCACAGGGGGTGATGGCTGGTAAGAGGCCACCACATGTCGGATAGGATGAGATGAGTCAAAAGGGATTAGGGCACCATTAGGGAGGAAGTAATTGTTTCCCCTCTGCTCTACCAACTTTTCCTTTAAGTCCTTCTGAAGTTCTTGACATCGTCCGGTTCCATGGCCTTCCCTATGACAGTAGTAACAGACCAGAGTTGATTTGGGAACAGAAGAAGGAGCTTTAGGCGTAGCTAGCGAGGAAATCTTTTGATCTATTTTGTTCTCAAAGGCCCTAAGTAACTTGGTGATTTCATCTATAGTAGTAGGTTCCCAATTGGAATTAGGATCTGCTTTAGGCCTACAATCTGCCTCCATTTTAATCATAATATTGTTTGACTCTTTAAAAGAAGGAGCATGGACTGGTTCAGTAGTTCTAGGCTTTTCAAAGGTAAGAGCAGTTTGACCTTTCATGACTTTATCCACAGTACTCCTAAGGGTAAGAAAAACAGGGAGCTTGAATTGATTATCCCTGGTAGTAATCATGGATCCAGATTTGACCAGTTCTTCTTTAATCCTTTCCTGCACAGCCGACAAAAAAGATTGGAAGAACTTTGCTCAAATTTCGTCCACTGTGTCAATGTGATCGTTTTGGATAAGATAGTTTTGAATGGGATCCCAAGACTTTCTAAAAATCTGATAGTCAGAGGCTGAAGAAATACCACCATTGGAGATCCACTGAGAAACCAGAGCATCCAAATCCTGCAGAGTAAACCTAGCCACATCTATTTTACCCCAGTATGCCAACATAGCCTCCCTGAGAAGCGTCCAGTTGTGGGATTCAAATCCCTCAAAAGACTCGATTACCTCCATAACTTCATCAGAGGAGATAAAGAACCGCAACTGATAAGCCATATTGAATTCACTAGCTCCATCCACTTCAGCAGCCATTTTGTAGGAGTCCAAGAATTGCTTGACATTTGTACCATTGAAGCCTAAGTTCTTGTTCTGGGGTTTGATCTTTACCATCTTAGGTCAAACAGAGGTGGTTGGAGTAGCGGCAGATGCCATATTGAATAACAGAGTTCCTAGGGGATCCAAAGAGCAGATTTCCAAAGTGGCTCATGAGTGTGGCAAGAGTAGGGTTTCGCCAAAAACAACAAGTATCTTGCCCAAGCGGTGCACAAATTGGGAGGACTTACTTCTAGACCAAGCTGCCTCCACGGATCGGAAAAAAGAACAAACAGAAAAAGAAAGAGAAATTGGATAGGATTTCGGAGTTGATTCTTCAAGTTGGGACTGTAAATCCCAAGGTTGCTGGTTTGATCCTGGCCCAGGGGACCAAATGTAAGACTCCAAACGGTGCTAAGCCGTTGCAGTTCTGTGGAGGGGAAAGGTGCTGTTTAGGCTGCCCTCCTAGGAGTTACAATAATATTTAAATGTAACCGGAATCAAGGTCCAGAACCTTATGGATGAGAAATCAAACTAAGGGAAGAGGGTAAGAGTTGTCGGTAGCTATGGAAACAACACTATCTGAGGCAAGATGGTGCAGGGAAAGACTTGAACAAATAAGTCAAGGTTTGTTCAGAGTTCAATAGAACAAGGCAGTTGTAAGTAACAATGCCCACAAGCTAATAACTCTGGTCGTCAGCAGCTGATTAGGAAAGATCAACTCAATCCCAACCAACCTCCAGGTTCTCAATGAACCTGCCCAACTCTCCGCAATCAAGCGCTTGAAGGGTACCAGATAACTGTGGGAGGCTGAACAAAACAAAAGCAATTTGTTTGTGAAGCTCTAGAAGAAAATCAATAACAAATTTGAGCAAGAATATCCCAACACTTCTCAAGGGACTCAAGAATAGCGTGGCAAAATTCAACCTTAAAGAAGAAGGGAGGTATAACACTCCAGGTTTTAAGCTTAATAAAACCTCTTCAATCAAACGTGATTGGCTCCAGAAAGATGATCAAGGAGAGATCAAGACCAGTATGGTCGGAAAAAGGGATCAGAGTGGTATAACACACTCAAGAATTCAGACAGACAGGAATTCTTCTTCAACCAGCAAGGCTATTGGTTGGTGATAAGGATCAAGGTCACAAAGGACAGAGTTTGAGTATAGAGGCTCAAAGGATCAAGGGGCAATTGTAGATATACCCGGATAAATGGCTCAGATAGGTGGGGAAGGATGCCCACAGATAAGTTGATTACGATGAAGGTCTTATTGGATGGATTGGATTCTCTGATGCTCTGATGATGATGGGCCAAAAGGCAGGGGAGAGCCCCTCCTTATATGGGCAGGAGGCCCTGTTAGACTATATACAATGGATTCTACAAATAGAGCGGAAAAGGGAAGGCAACCATGTGGTCACTCGCGTTGGTCTGTGGATGGGCGCGCATAACAATACCAGAGTCACCCACCCCTTGTCCAAAGGCGGAAGCGGGTGGGAGAGTCCCAGGAAAGGTGACGGATGAAGTCCATGAGAGCGCGGATGGGCGGATAGGAGATTGGTTTGAGAAAGTTGAGTAAATCCTGACGGCCTTGAGATCCACGACTGATAGATCAAGTGCGATGGGAGGTTTGACGGATCCAAGGATTTGCCAAATGCTTGCGGGTGCGGTTGGGATGGATTCAGTAAATCATGGATGAGCGCGGCGCGACGATAGCAATGAGGAGATTGGGAGGCGCAACGACAAAGATGAAGACACGCAACAACAAAGATGAGGACGTGCTATGACAACGGCGGAGATGACAAGCAACACGGATAAAGGACACGCGACGCGCGCGGATGAAAGGAGCGCGGCGCGGCGCGGCGCGGCGCGCGACGCGGATAATGGAAGCGCAGTGCGCGCGGCGCGGGTAAATAATGGTTTGGATGAGCCTGAGGATAAGTTGTTCAGCCGGGCGGTACGTTTGCGCAACAGTTTATGGATTGAGGTCTTAAGGCGGCCAGGGTGTCCAGGATGGGGCACCACAGCGCAAGGTCCTAACCTTCTGAGAAAAAGTGCGCGACCGCGCTTTGTGAGAGTGAGCTTGAGATTGAGTCTGCGCCCACGCGCTTGCTTTGTGAGTGACCGTAAGTGACTAGCTGTTCCAAAAGAGGCACCTGGACCGCCACAGACAAACTGCCACACAGTTCACCGTACCCATCCTGTAACAACACAACAACCAAAACACCCACGCGCGCCACCGTAAGGGAAGAGAGAGAGGGAGAGTAAGAGAACGGACATTCTGGGGTGTCTAGTCGTTCCGGCTGTGAACCGGCTAGAGCACCCCCTCACCAAATCAAGCTTATGCCCATACCAACCACCCATCCTCAAGATATCCTGAGAGAAAAGGAAAAGAGAAAAAGAAACCAACAGAGAAGAGAAATAGAAAAGAACAATTTTTTTTTTTTGCCCAACGCCCGTAGACCGCCCACAAATTGCTCTTTGTCCCGCTTCCCCCATCCGCCGGATTGCCCTCGCGTCCCAGTTTGGCGGGGCTTGTCCTCGCGTTCACGGACCCGGCTCCGCGCCGCGCCCACGTTTCCTGCAAAAACCCCAAGCCAGCAAAGACCCCACAATCCAGATAAGAAAGAAACACAGAGAAACAAACATTCTGGGGTGTCTAGTTTTTCTGGCTGTGAACCGGCTAGAGCACCCCCTCACCAAATCAAAACTTATCCACTACCCCCTCTACCTCCCCCCCCAACTTGGCCACTGTCCCCAGCTGGTCGCAACTGCCTACTCCATTGCAACGGCATGGTCTCTGCTTCTCCTCCTGCAGACAAATCCCTGGATTGCGTTCCTACACCATTGCCGCGCTCAACACTCCCCTCGTCAGATCCTTCACCCCCTTCCGCCGTTTTGTCAAACGAGGTAGATCCTCGCGCAAAGAATCACTTGACATGCAAAGCCGCCACCTTCCGTTTCAGCGGAGTACCGTCTAATTCCTCCAACTGATAGCTGCCGCCCTTGAACTTGGACGACACACGGAACGGGCCTTTCCACCGGTTAGCAACCAACTTCCCCCACTGAGACTCCAGACTTTGGTTGTACAGGAGCACCAAATCCCCCTTCTGCAAGGGATCCCGGAGACAATGCAAGCAGCTCTTGTCCCAATTGCGCAACGATGCTGTCCAAGTCTTCTCCAGCCGGTCCAAGGCCTTTGCAAGCATTCTGTCCCGTTGAAGGAGCTGTTTGGCGCAAGCCTCAAGCAATTTGGCGGAAGTCTTCACCTTCCACCAGTCAACCCCCAGGAACATCTCCAACTCAATGTCCACCAGGAGCACGGGGCGCTGTCCAAAAAGTAACTCGTACGGCAAGTAGCCTGTCAACCGCTTCACCAAAATCCAATCCGCGAAGAGAACCATTGGAAGGGTCTCCTGCCAGCGCTTCCCGTCTTCCCCGCACATCTTGACCAGGGAGTCCTTGATTGGTTGATGCCCAAGTTTGATCATGCCGGCCCCCTCGGGATAGTACTCTGTTACCCAGCCAAACTTGGCTCCGCAACTCCTCACCAACTCAACCAAACTGCCGCGAAACTCAGCCCCTCCGTCCACTGTAGCCAGACAAAGCGACCCGTACCGTGAAAACCAATCTTCCTCCAGAAATAGAGCAACTTTGTCCGCCGAGAGCTTGACCAACGGACGCGCTTCTGCCCAACCGGACAGGTTGTCCCGCGCGACAAGCAGATAGGCAAACTTAACGGCCTTGATGTGGACGACATCAAGCGAGACTTGACCAAAGAGGGTGTCTTCCCCTGTGGGATTTCCAACTTCCTTGGGCAATCTTGCGCTCCGCCGTTGACAGGCTTTGCAGGACGCCAGCCATTCCCGCACCGCAAACACTGCCCGTGGCCACCAGAACTGCTCCTTCACCCGCCTCCGCGTTTCAACTTCCCCTTGATGACCAAGATTGTTGTGAAGGCTCCGGAGCAAAGCTGCCCCTCCTGTACATAGAAATTCCCTGCCCGCCGCTTTGCCCATTGCATGTCCTTGTCTGTAGCTCCGTCGGGAAAACAAAGGTCCCGCAAGTAGTCACAAAGAATTGCGTAACGCCCGGTCTGCGGGAGCGGCAGCTGAACGCCTTCCTCCACAACCCCTACCTTGACAACCAGGGCCTCCACATTGAGCAGTTCCGCTTCCTCGAATGGTTCGTCACTCGGGTACTGCAACAATGCGTTGGGCATAGTGAACGCTTTCCCCAGAACATGAACAACAGCAAAGGAGAAAAGTTGAAGAAACGCCACCCACCTGGTCATGGGAGCGTTGGGCAACGCTGGGGAATTGATCATCTGCACCAGCTCCTCTGCGTCCACCAAAAGCTCAAAGTGAACCCCCCCCAAAAGATACTGGAGCCGCCGCACAATCTTGGTGACCACGCACAACTCCAACTTCCGCTGGGAGTACCGGATTTCTGTCGGAGTGAAGGTGACCAACTCGTAAAGCACCAGCCTATCCTTTCCCGTTGTCCTCTTGAGTGAGAACCCCCCCCGCGCCGAATTTGCTGGAATCGACCGCTATCCTAATTCCTCCTGTGTTTTAGTTGAGGTCGCGGAGCACAATGTCACGTCCCACGATCTCCTTGAGCTTCTGGAAGGCGCTATTGCACTCTTCTCCCCAATTCCACTCCGCGCCTTTCCGCATTAGTGATCAGAGCGGGCTTGCCACCTCCGCAAACCTCTCAATGAACATACGGACATAGCTACATAATCCCAAGAACTGAAGGATATGCAACACCGTCCGCGGGGTCGGCCATTCAAGGACCTTGTTCTGCTTTTTCTCTGCAATGCACCGGCCGTCGGAAGCAACAACATGGCCAAGGACTTTGAGCGCCGGGACACAAACCGCCAACTTTTTCCCCAACACCGTCAGTCCTGCCTCCTTGATGCAAAACAGGATGCGTTCCAAGGTCTGCGCGTATTCCCACACGAAACATTGGACGCCAGGAACTTCAACCACCTCTGCTCCTCCGTAATCAGATTTTGGACCTTTGATGCCCGCGTCATCAATGAAGATTTGGACTCCCTCCGGAAGATCATCCTTCAGGATCCAAGCCATTTGCGCCTGGTACACCGCCACAGAATTGGTTGCGGCCTGCAGGAGCCAAGTCAGCTGCATTCTTCCCAACCCAGTCTCAAATGCCGTTAGAGGCCGCGAGCGAGGATCCAACTCGCGCTGTTTGTATCCCCCCATCACATCCACTAAACCGTAACAAGCGCGCCCCGCCATTGAATCAAGGAACTTGTCAACGCAAGGGGGCCGTCCTGCTTCCCGGATCATAAAAGAGTTGAGCCGCTGTAGATCATGGACAATCCTCAACAACTTTCCGTCCTGCTTAACTACCGCAAAGATCGGACTGGAGTAACTAGACGTTGATTGTTCATAAAGGCCAGTCTTCACCCGTTCCCGCACCAAATCCAGAAACATCTCCCGGACCGCCCGCGGTATTGGAATCGGCTTGATCTGCCACGGCTCATGATCAACAGTGGGGATGACATAGGGGTCGCCAATATCGTTTTTCAGGAGCCCCGCTCTTCAGGTCCAAACGCGAGCTCTCTTTCCCAAAGAACCAGAACCAAAACCAGCAACTCACACTCCTCTGTACTCAACAATCCCGTTGGGCCAAAATTGAAATCTGCAATCCGCTCCTCCGTGATCCGCGCCAAACTAGTAACCCACCCTGAAGCCTTAATCTGCGTGACCCAAGGGTCCCGCGACCAAGCGATTGGTCAAAGCGGTCCCTTCAGTTCCTGGGGCATTGGCTCATTCCTCGCTTGGACCTTCCGGGACACCGGCTTGTACTTGCCAGCGTTGCACCCCATCATCCGCACGCCTCCTTTGCTGTAGGTCCTGAGCAGAACGGAACCACGGCTTTTGCCTTTGCTCAGGAGTGTGGCACGATGATAGGGTTTTCGAAGCGTAGTACCCTTGGGCTATGCATACTGAGAAAAGGGACTTACTTCTGCAATGTGCGCGCCCTGCACTTTCCTTCCTCCTCCTCCCTGCTCCTCATTAGTCAACTGCCTGCGTAAAACCAGAGCTTGTTCCGTGCGGTCTCCTTGGTTGACTAGGAAAAATCCTCCAAAGGTTGCCCGTCGCAGACCAACTCCGCCTCTGGTTCCTCCTCATACTCCAACACTCTCCTCCGCTTCCCTTGCCCCTGATTGCAGATAGTTGTCTCAAACCTTCCGCCGGACAAATCCTCCACCGTCAATGGCTCCGTTCCCGCCTCCGGATCAAAAACCATTTGTGCTTGAAACCCAAACATGAAAGGCCTTCCCAAAATCACATCCCCACAATCAACCAAAAGAAAAGAAAGGGGCCTACAGACCCTTGCGACCTCAACCTCCTCCTCCTCAACTAACCCATCCACACAACACTCCCCTCCGTTAAGCGTGCGGAGACCCATTGCGCATTTCCGCCAAACCAACCCCAAATCATCCACCATCCGCGATGGCAGCAGGTTCACCATTGAACCGCTGTCCACCATAGCCCACACCTTCCTTCCTGCTATGACCATTGGAACACAAGCGAGCGGAGTCAAAACCAATTTCAACTCACACTCCTCGCGCCCCTCTTCCTTCTGCGCCACATGGACCCACTGCACTGTCTGAGGTACCGGGCCCTGACCGCAATCCCGCAACGCCTGAACCATCTTGTCTACCACCACCGGAGACACAGCCGCCAGTTCCCGCAAGGTCAGCGGAACCGGAGTCTTGTTACCCATCACCCTTTGCATGATTTCCGCCGCTTTCTTCTTCCCTACAGGATTTGCTGCCTGAGCCTTGGTTCCGGGCAAGCGCACGGCCGGTTTTGGAACGGCCAACGGGGGTTGCTCCTTTGGGTCCACCTCCATTTTATCAGAGACTGCCACCTTTTCTTCCGTTGCCACTACCCTTACATCAGCTTCCACCCAAGGTGGTTGCCACAATCTGGGACCGGTAACAATGCCCAGTGATGCTTGCGCTGTTGTTCCTGCCTCCTGACCCCATGTGCGCACCTGCTGCATTGCGATTGGCTCGCTTGGCTCCATTGGAATCTGTTCGCCCATCGGAAAAATGTACCCCATCCCCGCCGTTCAAACAAATCCCGCGCTGAGATCCTTTGTAAGCTCCTTGCACGCCAATTGCCAATGACTGTTTGCCCCGCAGTACAAGCACCCCCTTGGCACAAAGGTACCGGGCGGCCAAAACCCTTCCACCATGTGAGGTGGAGGCCCTCGCGGCTGCTGCTGGCCCATACGGCTCATGCAGATCTTCAAATCCTTCATCAGTTCCTTCAATTTGCTTACCGGAGGGGCGGGCGCGGGTTGAGGAAACGGAACACGCGTGGAAGTAGGTGGAACTGGGGCTGGAAATTGCGTCGGAGCCGGAACCTGGGGGGAGGATTTCTTTGGTCCCACTGGGAAGGACTTAGCGGTGTCCTCAATAAGCTCCTCTAAGTCGAGCTCACTCTCCACAGCCTGGCAAATGACAGCCAACTCCGGAAGGAGCGCAATGCTCCCGTCCAATGACCCCTTTACCAAGTTGTGATCATAAAGATGCCGCTGCACCCTTGCCCGGAGTTGAGCGCCTAAACCGCCCAGAAAAGCGCATTTCATGGCCCCGTCTGTCCCGCCACCACCTTGTTCTTTGACAAGTACCAATAGATCCAATCAAATGTTGAGGTGTACTCCGCCAGCTCCACCCGCGTTCTGACCTCCGCGCGCGCTTGCCTCCGAGGCCACGCGGTCAAAATTGCTTTCCCGGAATCAAGGTTTGCACCTACCCCACCGCGTTAGGATCTCTGCCTTCAGTTTTGGCCAATCTTGATTCTTGTAGCCTTCCATTTCCTCCACATCCCAGAGCTTCTCTTCATCCATAATGAACAGGACAACAAGCCGGGCCTTATTGGCGTCCGACGCACCTTCCGCATCTGCAATACCTTTGTATCTCAAGATGAATTGCTCCACATCCGCAGTGTTGAATTGGATGTGAGGCTAGTTGCGCGGCCTGATGTGAACCAGACGAGTGAGTTCATGGTCACTGGAGACCAATGGGGGAATGGCGTAGCTTGTCCTGGGTTGAGCGGAGGGAGGGGGAGGAGGAGGGATGGAAAACAAGAGTGGGGTCGGAGTAGCGGACCCGGAGACGGAAGGAGAACAAGAAGAAGAAGAAGGAGCAACTGTAGGAAGGTATGAATAGGACATTGCGCCCGGTTACCTTTGAAAGACAAGAAACAGAAGGTTAGTTCCCGGCCAGACCCCCAGATGTGGAAAGAATAAAGGTTATCCCCCTATAATTGTCCCAAGGTTTGGAAGTTAACGGTTCCCTGCGTTTGAAAGGAGATGAGGATGTCCGAATGCACTTAAATGGGAAATAGAAATGAGGAGATAAAGAGATAAAGAAAAGTTGAGAGAGAGAGAGAAATCGCCAATCCTTCAATCCTAAGAACTTTCCACCTGGATGTGTATCCAGTATGAGTTCCTTTAATCTCCTGGTGAGATGAGTGATCCAATCCAATGATGTGATGTGATGATTCCCTCCCCCTCCCCCTATCCCCGAGTTGAGAGTGAGGATAAGTCCTCCCTCTCAACCCTAACCTAAGTACACGCGCAAATAACAGTATGACAACAAAACAGAAAACAATCCCAAAGCAGAAACCCAAGCCTCCTCTCCCCACCTCCATACCAAACTCCCCCCGTCGTCCGTACGCCGTTCCTTCCATCTGGTTTGTCCTTCTCATGACGCGTTCCTTGCACCGCGCCCTACTCGGAGCCCCCCGCGCCTGTCTGTATCCGTTTGTCCGCGCCCGTTGTGGGTGTTTGGTAATTTTTGGCATGACCTGCGCGCTTGCGCGCGCGCTCCATCCATTCCTTTATAGCCCGCGGATTGCTCCGCCCCTACGTATCCAAACCGGCGCACCCGCAAACCTAGTCGAGCGCACTACCTTCCAAATTTGATCTCCGGGCGGATTGCCCCCCACGGCGCATTTGATGCTGAGCCTGACCCGTCCACCAGGTGCGGAGCCAAACAGCGGCTGCTGCTGAGCACTCCGCATACCCAAATTCTGAGCCTGCTTGCCTCCAATACTGAGCACGCAGCCGCGACGCAGTCCCCAATCCGTGTATATAAATTGACACCACATTGGCCAACCTCCAAACAATGGGCCGCCCCCCCCTTGCTTCCTTTGCAGCCACTCCCCCCCCTTGCTTGCTCGGCCAACCACACCCCCCCTCCCCTCCTTCAGCCAGCCAATCAAACCCCCCCTTTCCTCCTTTGGCCAACCAACAATGGGTCACCCCCCCCCTTGCTCGCTTGGCAGCCGGCCCCCTCCCTTGCTTGCTTGGCAGCCCACCCCACCCTTGCTTGCTTGGCGGCCCTCCCCCCCCCCTTGCTTTCTTGGCCAACCAACGCCCCCCCTCCCCTCCTTTGGTGGGCCCGCTGGCCAACCAACAACCCACCCTGCCTCCCCCCATTGGCCAACCAACGAGGCCCCCCCCTCCTTTGGCGGACTGCCCCCCCCCTCCATCTGTCAGCTTGCTTCTATGGCAGATCAAGCTGCAAAAGTAACAAAAATAACATAAAAAAATAATAATGCAATTAACCTGAGAAGGAGTGGAAAAACTATATATATTATTACAGGAATGGATTCTTCACCCAAAATTAGGTAGGGTCACTCACTGACCCTACCCCTGAAATCCAACTCCTTAAATTTTGAAATAATTAAGGAAAGAAAGACCAAAATACTATGGCCTCACTATATTTCACACACATTGACACGTATAGGTTTCACACCCAATATTCAGTCAGAATTGAGGTTTTGTGTATATTTTAGGAGTTATGGACGGAAAGGTGTTTTGTCACAATTCCCACACGCAGCCGCGGCATCCAATGCACCTGCGCGCGGCTGAGATACAGCCTTGTCACTCTGTCATGGTTGTGTACGCAGCCCCAGGCCTCTGACAAGTATGCAGCTGCGGGACTACAGGTTAACAGAGTGAACGGCGGCCTGAGAGGCTCAGGTACCACGTAAGCATGCTACAACCCACATGGGAACAATCTACATATGTAATAAATGTTCCCGTGCATAGTAGTTAGTCTAAAAATACATAATATTATATAAAAATACTTAAATAATCCTTATACATATTTTTTATTTAATAAAATTCAAAGTACCAAGAATGTCGAAAATAAGACAATGACAACTTCTAAAAATAGATAAAATACTTTCATATACTTTAATGAAAATTTCTGGAAATAAAAATTTTCGTGACATACTAAGAAAACTAATGATGTAAAAATATTACATGAATTCCCATGACTTATGTTTTTAAGTAATTATCTTAGTAAATTAACTGGAACTCGAAAATAAGGAGTAAAATCAATATCATGAATTTTACTCAAGTTATATAATACATAATGAGAACTCACCTGACGTCAGGATGTCCGTAGAAATGTCTTTTTAAATAATTATGAAATTACTGGGAACATTTACTAAGGATAATTAATTAAATAATGCATAAATGGGACTGATTAGTGTTATTCACACGTCCTAATGTCTATTATGAAGTAGAATAATTCCCATACCCTGAGGAATTAGATGCTACCCGTGCTATAGCACCAAGAACACATGACAGGCTACCCCTGGTTACCCTGCTAGCCTTAGTGTCCATCCCTTTGAGCCCCTGCACCCCTCAGAAGGACAATGTTGGGACTCCAAAAGCTATAAATAAAGAGCTCTTTTGAGGATATTGATGGGCAGAGAACCAGTTATATTTATATCCAGACACCGTGCCAAGGTAATCAAGTACTTATAAGAGATAAGTAAGTGATTTATGGCTCAGTCTGATCAATAATATCTGTCCTCAACCTCTCTTTTTTATCAATTAAAACTGATGAACAACCTTATAACCTCAGTATACAGGTTTAACCCATCAGTGCACGTCTCAAACAGATACCCAAAGGATTAAATAATATACCAGTGAGTTTTATTATCCTTTCTTTGTTGTGGCAGCTTGGTTACAAGGCCCTGCCACTCCACAGTGTATTTTATATACATATTATCTTTGGGTAAAATATCCTTTAAACTAAAGAGCCCTTAGTAACCAGGACTACGTGTTTTCATATTGAAATCCCTGAAGAGAGGTGTTAAAGATCCCCAATATAATTGTTGCCCCTCTATAAAAATATTTAATAATAATCAATTTATTCATATTGATTTAAAACAATAAACCATAACCAAACCACTTAACCTTGCAACAAGCTTAATTCAAATATTTTACGGATTTTTGCTGCATTTATTTAATAATATATTTATTATTTATTCTATCACCTCTGGTAGCTAAAGGATAGCAAGGGTCTTGGCATCCAGGAGGCTGAAACCATTGGCCAACCTGCCCAGCCAACCCAACTGCCCCCCCCATTGGCTGACCAACCCGCCGCCCCCCCCCCCCCCTTGTTAGCCCGGTGACCAAAGGTGAGGCCCATGACCCCCTTCTCCTTCTCCTCCTTCTGCTCATTGATTGATCAATGACTCTGAATGACCTTTTTTTTGGGGGGGGCTATCATCATTGACGGATCAGTATTTATTTTTCTACTTTTGTTCATCTGCCACAATGATTGAAAAATGGCTGATGATAGTTTTATTTATTTATTTTTTTTTGGATTCCCCGCAATGCAACACCCATTTTGACCCCCTTTTCTTTCCATGCCTGCCCTTTCTTTGCATGAACCATGCTTCTCCCGCCATTCTCCAAATGTTATAAAACAAATCAAATCCCATCTTTATCCTCACCCCAAGCAAAGCAGTTGCATGGGAGGGAACAAGATTGAAGGGAATGCATTGAAAAACATGAAGAGAGGTGGAAAGCAGAGGGATGAACCTTGCTTCTCCCGCCATACTCCAAATGTTATACAACCAATTGAATCCTGTCTTGATCATCATCCCAAGCAAAGAAGTTGCATGGGAGGGAACAATATGGAAGAAGATTTGTTGAAAAAAATCAAGAGAGGTGGAAAGCAGAGGAATCTTTGGCAAAAGAGGGCCCAAATGAGAGAATCCTAAATCACTTTGGAAGTGGTTTAGGAAGGGTTTTTGGAAAATATTCTATGGTCTATACAAAAACTGCAACCTTTGGATTTGTACCCTGCTCTTTCTTCCAAAAAGAAAAAAAAACAAAAGCCCACCCCTGAAGAGTTTGAACAGGTCAAACAGAAGATTGAAAAGTTACATTTCTTCACTGATGGAAAAGTTGCTGTTATTGACCCAACCAATCATAAAGACTCTCTTGTGGCCATAATAAAATTTCTCCCTTTGAATAAACTCTTTGAGGAAGAGAAGAAGGACATCAACTTTGCAGTGACTTTCCTTCACCAATCAAAAAAATTTTTCAAAACTGTTGGCCACTCATGATCTTGGGGTGGGAAGATTTGGGCTATTGGATGGAGAAAATTGATGCACCCTTCTGAACTGTTTTGCCAATATTTGAACAAAAAGCTATTCAAACTTCCCCTCAAGATAATGCTTTCCTCAACCTTAGGTTTGAAAAAGTCCCTCAAATACTAGGGAAAATGTTAAAAACCTAGCCAAACTTGCATTTGATTCCAACTGGGAAATAATGATGGACCACCACATCCCCTCCTTCTCTTGTTTGGAATTTGGATCCCGCCTTACCACTTTTGACTGTTCACCACATATCACTTTCACCTCCAATGGCTTATACAACTGTCCCCATATTTGCAAAGGCAAACTCTCAGAATATTTGTTTTCACTCATGGTTCCAACAAAAAAATCCAATGTACAAATGATTGAAAAAAAGGATGAATATCAAGTATCTGAAGGGAAATTTCTTTTTCCTGACTTAGGTTTTGGTATTGATTTCAAAGAAAAAGGTATTGTAAAAATGTTTTGGGAAGCAAATAAGAACAAAAACTGTACTTTTCCTTCTGTGGACACTGCCGCTCATACAAGGATAGCTATGTCCATGCAAATCAGCAAAACCACCAGGAAAACCTGCAGGGACTTAAAAAGTGGGGCAATATACTCTAGAAAAAAAAAGTAAATAAAAATAAAAAATATTTTTTTATTTGTAGAGTTTCAAATAGTCTCAAACATTGTAGTAATCAAAAATGAATTTTTATTTTTTTTATCTTTAAAATTTTTAAAGTAAATATATTTACAAGCCAAGAAAAATATTTTTTTTTTGAAAAAAATTTTAAAGTAAATATATTTACAAACCCAGCAATTGAGTTATTTCCTTTATTTCATCCACAGTTCTACTGGTACCAATACATGCCATGGCTACGGATAACCTATCTTTTTTTTATGTGGCTAGCCTTTCCCTCTTCTTTTGGAGTCAGAATTCCTCTCAATCCTTCTCCTTTTCATCTTTTTGAAACTCCAGCTCAGCCTGTTTGATTTGCCACTCAGAATAAAACTTTTGTTGATGAGTCAAACTCTAAGCTTTTTGCTTTTGATTATCCATAGCCAGTTGAAACTCCCACTTCTCCTTTTCAAACTGAATTTTTTCAGATTCAATTTGCAAATTCACTGTTTTTCAGAGGGGCATAGTAATGAGCTGTATTTTGAAAGCAAGGATTGTGAGAATTATTGGCCCACAATCTTAGTCAAAGAGCAGTACTTCAAGCAAAAGAAACTCTGAGACAATATTGTCTCATGATTGATCCTTTATAAGAGGCAGAGGAAATGGCACACTTGTGAATGTGAATGAATTGGTGAATGAATTGGATGGAAAACAGCAGGGAGAAGGGCTCCTTAAATAAAAAAGATGGTTCTCATGTGGAGCTCATTTAATTACAAGAAAAAGGCAAAAATTCCGCCCCAAATGGGCTCTACAGGCTCTACAAGCCTTGCTAATTGGTTTGGGCTTACTCAGCCCAATTGGCATTAGTCCCTGAACCCTTATGACCAGTCTTTACTGGTCAAATTTGGTGTTTCCACCCTTACTTGGCTGAACCAGCCCTTGTTGCTGTTCATACCCTGGCTGGTTGTCCCTTACAACCAGCCCTGTTACCCCTCTGACCATACTTACCAGCTGGTTACCTCATGCAACCAGCCCCTGGCCCCTCATATGGGCCAGGTGGGACCCAGGACTCACCTGGGTCTGGTCTCAAACTCACATGGGGGGATGTAACCAGCAGGCGTGCTGCCTCACCCTATCTTTCCTACCTAGGTGACCAGCAGAGGTGGTCAAATCCCCCTCTGGTTTTCTGGCAGGCAATTTTCCCCAGGCAAACCGTTGAAAAGAGTGGGATGGAGGGGGATCAGGTCCCCCCAGCCCTTGGCGCCTCCCCCTTTGTAACGGGGGGGGGGGAGAGCGCCCTGCTTTGCTTGGTGGGAGGGTGATCAGGTCCCCCTCACTTCATTGTTCCCTCCATCACCAACAGTTGGGAGGGTGATGAAATCCCCCCCACCCTGTTCAGTTGCCACATGCAACCAAAATTTTGCTGTTCCTTGATGAGGGGAAGGACCAGCCATCCTCCCTCCCCCTCACAACCAAGCAAGGGGAGGGAGGGAGGCAGGGGCCGCCAGCCACCACGGCTCCAACCCACCCCGGTGGCCACAACCAGCCAGGTAGCGCAACTGGGGCTGTGGCCTTGCACACAGCGGATGGGAGGACTCCAAACAGAGTCCCCTGCCCCATACACCAGCCCTGCGCGGGACTTTGGGCACCGCAACAGGCCCCAGAGAGAAACAAGAGGCCCCAAGCGTGCTGCAACACGGGTGGTTGCTTTAATGGGAGGCCGAGGCCCAAAGACCACAAAATAAATACTTTGGCGAGCCAGCCCTTCTGGCCAAGTATGCCCAAAATAAAGCTTGGACCCAGTTTTGCCCAGCTAAGCCTGTCTGGCTAAGGTAGCACATCCATCCTGGAAGGCCCGTTTAGGCCGGTGTCCCAAAAGACCTAGAAAAAGTGTTTTGGTGCACAAATTCCCAAAACAAATAACATACACATAGGCCCATGTGGCCCACGTGATGTCCAATGGGCTGTGGAGGCCCATTTGTGCATCCCATTTGGATTAAACAATAATTTGCACATTACCTGAGTGCATTGGTATTTTAACAAGGACAATCCAAAATGCTTACTTGAATCTTGCTTCTCCATGATATCCTCAAAGCCAGAAAAGCTTGAAGTTTTTCTCCTTTTTGGATGGCTATAACATCCACGTAGGCCCATGTTGCCCACGTGATGTCCAATGGGCCCTGGAGGCCCATTTGTGCATCCCATTTGGATTAAACAATAATATGCACATTACCTGAGTGCATTGGTATTATAAAAAGGACAATCCAACATGCTTACTTGAATCTTGCTTCTCCATGATATCCTCAAAGCCAGAAAAGCTTGAAGTTTTTCTCCTTTTTTGATGGCTATTTGGGTTGATGTTGATGGAATTTGAGGCATTTTGCTTTCCCTTTTCAGAGGATTGTGTTGGAATGGTGTCGGTCTCATTTGAAGGGGATTTGGGAGGCCCCATTGGCTTGAGTTTCTGGCCAATCAGGAACAAATGAGCCCTTTTTTTACAATCTAAATCCGTCAGAATTAACCAGAATGAAGAGAAAAGAACTTGGGTGCCTACTTGAGCAGATCTTGATGGTAGTGGCAATACAGGAATAAAATCCTCCTCATTGGCCAAGTTCTCCAGTTCTTCCACCCCGGGAAGAGAGACATCAAAAGAAGGAAGTGAGGGGTCTAAGGTCCTGTTTGAATCATCAATCAATGCTGAAGTAGATGTGATTGGAGCTGACTGTGTTGGAATATCCTCCTTGGCATTGGATGGGGGCCACTCCAAGGAAAAGGTCTCATCAGAGTCCTCATTTCTAGGCTAAGCATCCACAGCCAAGTCCTTGGCATCAACTCAATCAGATTGTTGGGCTGTCATAACCACAGTTCTGACATTCCTTCAAATAAACCAATCCAACCTCCTCCACCAGCTTCACCCTCTCCCTGTATGGTATAAGCTCTATGTCCATGTACACCTCACAACTGTGTCATGTTATTCAGCCAACCTTCTCAGGATCTCTCCCTCACTCCATGGCTTGGTACATCCTCCATCTCTCCTCAACCCAATTGGTATATGAGTTAGTACATATTACATTTAGTATATACATAGTATATGCTCTCCACTTTCTGTTCAGCCCATACTCCCAGGACTCCAGATCAGTACATGTCAAACCTTCCTGGATAGGCCCATCACCCAATGAGTCAACTACAGCCTCCAGTCCAATAAGTCAACATGTAATACTGTGGGAACTCCAACCTGCAACACCAGCCACTCATTCCTCAAGGCCTCCTTCTCAGCTCTCACATATACTGGCCTCTTCTTCCCTCCTGGACTGATTCCCCCCAAGGAATTAGTATGATACTTCTTACTGGTTAGTCCCTCTGCAAGTAGGTGTCATCTCAGCACAACACAACCTTCACCCAGCCTGCTTAACTCATATCACCTTGTCCCTTCCTGGTGTTACTCTTATAGGATTCAAAAACCACTTGTTAAAAAACCTCCTCCTGGACTTCTCCATTCCATCCTTACATCTTCTCATCAATTTTACTCCTCCTCTCATCTTCTTCTTTGCAATTAAAACAAATCATACTTGATTTCTATGATTAGTAGTGCCTGTGCCTTCAGCCCCTTGAACGCCAGGATCAGTTGTGACATTGGCATCAAAAGCAGCAAGAGGGGTGATGTTGGCCTTCTTTCCAAAGTTTTCATCCATTTGAATATAAAAAGGACAAATGGAGTCCAAATTATCAACCACCAAGTTAATTCCTTTGGCTTTGTTGGAGTCGGTGATACCAAATCCAGTGGAGATTGACATGGAGTGGGCCTTTTTGTACTTGGCTTGATAATTCTTTAATTGCTCCCTCCTTGGTTGGATGACAGATACAGCCTACGTTTTATTTTATTCTTGAGTTCATTGGCCATCAGGAGATAACCATTGAACTTGGAGGATGGAGGTTGGCCAACGCATGTTTCATTGTTGGATCCAAAGCAAGCATTGTAGTTGGAGGAAATTTTGAGCCAGTTTACCAGGATGATGTGATCAGCTCTCTTGAGCTGGCTTGAGCCTTTGGAAGCTGATGGGGCAGGATTGTTGGATGTTGAGTTCCTGGGGGATTTTTGCTTTTTTCCATTGTTTTCTTGCCCAGGGAGGATTGTGAAGGGGCCATTTAAAAAGAGTAAGAGGGATGAAGGGATGAAGCAATAAAGTGATGAAGCAATGAAGTGATGAAGGGATCTGATGAAAGCAGGGATGAGGGATGAAGCAATAAAGTGATGAAGGGATGTGATGAAAGCAGGGATGAGGGATGAAGCAATAAAGTGATGAAGGGATGTGATGAAAGCAGGGATGAGTAATGAAGCAATGAAGTGATGAAGGGATGTGATGAAAGAAGGGATGAAGAAATGAAGCAATGAGATGATGGATGTGATGAAAGGGATAAAGTGATGAGATTGATGAAGCAAGGTGAGAGTGATGAATTGATGAGGGGATGACAGTGATGAAGTGATGAGAGCAATGAAAATAAAATTTTTTGGATGAGGTTGGCAGTAGAATTTTTCCAATGAGGCCAGAGGTTGAAACCAGGGGTGATTATGTGGAATGACACGGTTGAACTGGTGAAAGCCTTTATATACTTTATTTGAGAAAAACAATTTATTTCCAGGTAACTCTGAAACGTCTGATCTGAAATAAGTGGGTTTTTTGATTTTTAATGGCGGGTTTGAAATGGCGGATTTGAGTTGAAACCCACCATTAAAAATGGCGGGTTTACTTAACTTTGATACGCCCTATTGTTTTTTTACCACTCTTGAATTTGGGCCCAAGACAGGGCAAGTTGTACTCTTCATGGGGGAGTCTCCAGACGTTCAATTTCAGAGTTTTCTTGACAACTTCAAAGGAACATTCATCAGTCGTTTATATGATCAGCCTCATCCAGTCATAAATGGGGCCAGTTGAGATGGGAATGAGTAGATTCAAGACATCAACTCTTGTGGGTCTTATCTTCAGGAATGGCTTGTGAGCAGCAACCTGGCAGAAATCACCAAGTCAACAAGCACATGGTTGAAGTGTCCTTTCTGAGTTTCACACAACCACCCCACATGCTATAGGGCAATCTTAGATGATTGTGAGTGCAAAGGAAGAGACTGAGTGCAAGGGAAAGTGCAAGGTAGGAAATCTAACTGCAAAGTGCAAACTTATGTTTGGGTAACTTAACACACAGTGAGAGGGATGAATTGTTTGAGTGGAAAGGAAACTAAACCCAAGCCCAATGTGATGACTGGATTTAGCAAAATGCAAGGACGTATGAAATTAACTAACTGAGGAGAAAATTTTCAGGCAAGCGGCGTAGCCTTTATAAGGTAATCCAAAGTGAGTAGATACAACCTGATGGATGGCCAACTAAAGTTAAGGGGCAAAAAGGCAATTAATGACATGAATGGTGTGGAATTCAGAAGAGGACTTCACCTTAAATGGTTCCCAAGTGCGGAATTTCTTGATACCTTGCGTCTGTAAACCCTGAATGCAACTGTTCAACCTATGTTTGAGAGATAGAGAGATAAGATTAAAGAGTCCTTCCCACCTCCTATGTTCAAATAATTATCTCCTCTGATTATCCCCCCTCTGCCACCCTGGTTGAGAGTGTGGTTTAAGTAGCCTTCCCCTCAACCCTAACCTAGGTACAACTGCAAGTAAACAAGAATAATGAAATAAAACCCCTAAGTACAGAACCCTAGCCCAACTCTATCCTTCCACCCCCATCCCATGATCCATATCCCATGCCCCATATCCCATCTGTATTGCCTGCCTGCTATTACGTCCACTGGGTTTGTCCTTCTCATGACACGGCCCTTGCGCCGCACCCAACTTGGAGCCCCCCGCGCATGTCTGTATTGGCCTGATGCGCCATTCCAGATATCTGAGGTACATCTGCGCGTCTTGCTGCGCGCGATCCATCCAATCCAATCTGATCCACCCCGCGTCTCCAGATTCCAAGCCCAATTCAACTGCTGGTGAGCACGCAGCATGGCTTGCTGCGGCAAAGCCGCACCCATTGCTGAGTGCGCAGCGCGCAGCCCATCCCAACTTGCATCTATAAAAGGCCACCACATCCCCCCTAACATGAGTTCTGTCTCCAGAGATCCACCACTATCTCACCTACCCCCAGTTATCCCATCCCCTCACCACACCACTACACCACAACCAAGAAACACCCTCCACATCCCTTTCCTCAAAACGTCCTGCATGTTCTGCAGTTGGAACGGCCTCACCTGCTGTATTCTTCCGGGTTGGGGCACCTGGGTTCCCTGCCAAGCCAGCCACAATTGTTTCTCCCTATCCAATGGTATTCCCTGCAACCATCCATGCCAGAGGACCCAACCCGACTCGTTTGTGGTCTTGAGAAACAAGGAAATCCCCACCAATGAATAGACCCAGCCCGTCTCACCTTGCCTCCGACCACGGCGCGCTGCTCCTCACCCTCCTTTGCGCAAAATCCATGACTTGGGCTGGACCACCGTGGCGTCAGGACTTCTCCAATTTTGTGGCTTATCAGAATGCCGCTCTTGAGTGGGCCGCACAGGTACACAAAAACAAACTGGCAACAGACCTGCAGATCTTTGACCAACCAACTGCGCCTCCTTGACTGCCACTGTTTCCTCCCACTCCCCCGCGACCTGCTCCTTTGCTGCCATCTCCATCCCTGGTTCCCAGGTTGTCACTGGAACCCCCGTGCGCACCAACTCCCATGGTCATGATTTGTCACCATAACCCGCGGCTGCTCCTACTCCCAAGATTCTGGAAATCACCCTTATTCCGGCACTTCTGCTTGCAAGGTTTGATGAAATTGTGAACAACGCGGGTGAACTACTACAAGGCTTCCTTTTGGTTCCCCCAGCTTGTACCACCATTGTGCAACGCAAAATCCTAGCGGCCTTCTGGAACCTGGACGCAGCGGCTTTCACAGACGTGGAGGAGGTGATGAGGACTTGTCCCACATAGACAGATCACCCCCCTCTCCTTTCTTTCTATGTTGTATCTATTCCTGTGCCTATCTTGCAAAGAGAATGGACTTTTACTGCACCAAACTGTCAGAGTATTGTCTCTATAGCTGTAACAAGCTGTGACAAATACCTGCAAAATAACACAATAACAAGTGTTATATGTCAGTTTTATCTTAATTTCAATGCTTATATCAGTACAACTCAACTAATACTACGGTATTAGGAGCAAAATAGCAACACCTTAAACCTTTATAAAAGGCAAGGGGCCTGGCTTTATATAAATAAAGCTCAAAGGAGATTTGCTTACACCTGGAAGCTCACACCCTTTATAGTAGCCAAAGAGGGCTACAACTCCAAAAAGGACCTTGAACTCGAATTTGAAGTTGTCTTATTGATTGTTGGATTGATGTATTATTAAATTAAAAGGCCCCAGTAAATCTTCTTGATTAAGTTTAATGGGCTTGTTAACTATGCAATATCTGGTTCAAAATACAATGAGGAAAAGGACTTATAGGGGCAAGACCCTCCTCTTTTATATTAACATGAGTCCTCAGGGGACTCAGGGGACCATCAGGGGAGTAGACCACTGTCCTAGGTTTCGTCTCCAGTGGCTCAGAGCCCCTTGTAATATTCCCCAATGAGTAGCAAGAATTACATACTCATTGGGGGTGATTTTCAATGTAAAGTTTAATCTAATCACCCCAACAGGTATCATATAGACTGTAGATCATCCCAATAACTTAATTAGCAGCCAAGTGGACGCTCTCAGGGCTTCAGAATGAGTATACATCATCATTTAACTCTAAACAGATCTCTCTTGGCATGTGTTTAAAGATTAAGACCATACTCTTAACCATATTATGGCTTATATTAGTATGTACATTCTTGGCAGATGATCCCACAGAGTTTATATTCCCCAATTGAGTTGAATGGCCTCTGTGTGTAAGCGTTTCCAGCCTGTATGTGTTCCTGAAAGTTATCCACAGGCTAGAAGGAGAGAAAAACAGAACATTAATAATAATTTACCCCTGTATGGGTTATGGTAAATGGAATTTATTAAAGAATATTATTTCCACAGAGGGAAATCTTTATGGACATTCATTGTGCATCCAAATGGACGCACCCTGGTGATTCCAACTCACATTTAAGTTATAAGATCTTCCATAACTTATAATATAATTTATCAAAGTTTTATGTGATAAAATCTAGGTTAAAAACATACTATAAAATAATATTATAAAATATTTGTAAAAATACAAAATGCTTGATAACATCAGAATAGTGACACAATGGAGGCTTGAACACAAGACTTGGGTTTTCTGTAGGCAGAGCACTGAGTCATTACTTAACCACTGTACTAAGTAGACATATGAGTTGTGCAGACAATTGGACATCTATATATGACTCATGGCTGACAAAAACTAAGTAGCCTTTGGGCTTGTGAGAACCTTGAGAGAAATAAGAACCCGCATGCAAGATCTGCAAGAGTGAGAAAAATCTTGGCCAAATGAGAGTAACCGCAAGAGTGAGAAAATCTGCTCAAGATGAGAGTATCCGCTGAAGGTACCTTGACCACCCCAGTCAAACTTCCTCACAGTTCCCCGTACCCATCTACAAAACAGAGAGAGCACAAAGAAAACCTTCCACGTGCGCACATCCTTGAGAGAGAGAGAGACTACAAAAAAAAGTATCCACCCCACCCATCTATACATTACATCTATAAGATAACCAAAGAAAACCTAAAAGGGAGAGAATTTTTTTTTAGCACCAACCTGTTGCCAAGCCTGTGCCTTGCTCTTCAACCCACATTGGTTTTGCGCCACGTGCTTTACTAGTTCCTTGGATCATCCATTGGAAATTGTTCTTTTCCCAAATGCGGGGCTTGTCCTTGGGCCCACAGACCCAGCTTTTTGCCATGCCCATACCTAAAACAGACTCATGACCTAGCCAGTAACAATCCCAAAAAGACAATCCAGAGAGAAGGAAATAAGAAATCAAACATTCTGGGGTGTCTAGTTGTTCCAGCTGTGAACCAGCTAGAGCACCCCCTCAGCAAATCCAATCATATCCCCTATGCATCCATTGTTCCCCCACACCTTGGCTGCTGTCCCCAGAGGTCTTCAGTTGTTTAGTCTGCGGGAAGCAAACTGCATTCCTGGGCTTGTCCTTGGAAAAAGGATCCCCATTGTCACCGCCTTTGCTATCTAAACCAGCCATCTTGTTGAATGAAGTTGAGCCCCGCGCAAAGAATTGTTTCACATGCAAAGCCGTGGCCTTCCGTTTGAGTGGAGTTCCATCCAATTCCTCCAACTGGTAACTTCCTCCAGTGAACTTGGACATTATGCAGAAAGGACCGTTCCATCAATTTGTGAACAGTTTCCCCCACCAAGTTTCCAGGCTCCAGTTGTAAAGCAGAACCATGTCCCCCTTCCGCAACAGATCCCAGAGTTTGTGAGAACAGCGCTTGTCCCAGTAGTGGATGGACTTTGTGCGGGTTGCCTTCAGCCTTCCAGCCGCTTTCTCCAGCATCTTGTTCCATCCTGGGCCTTTACTAGATCCCTGGAAGTCTTAAACTTCCACCAATAAATACCCATAAAGGTTTACAGCTCAATTTCAATCCACAGCATGGGTCGCTGCCCAAATAGCAGCTCTTATGGCAAAAAACACGTCAATCTCTTCACCAAAATCTGATCCGCAAAGAGGACTACCAGAAGGGTTTTCTGACACTGCTTGCCATCCTCCCTGCACATTTTCACCATTGCTTCCTTGATTTGCTGGTGAACATGCTCAATCATCCCTGTGCCTTCCAGATAGTACTTGGTAACAGGCCTGAACTTTGCTCCGCAACTTTGCACCAACTCTGCCAACTGTCCCCAGAACTCTACGCCCCCATCAACCATTACCAAGCAAAGTGATACCTAAGGTTTGAACCAGACTTCCTCCAGAAAATGCCCAAATTTCTCTGCCAAGATTTTCACCAGCAGATGCGCTTCCACCAAACCCAACAGATTTTTAGGCGCAACAAGGAGATATGCAAACTTACCTGCCTTGATGTGCACGACATCCAAGGAGACCTGCCCAAACAAAGCATCCTCTCCAGTGGTAATACCTACTTTGCAAGGCAGGGTTGTGCTCTGCTTCTGACATGCTTCACACAACCGTACCCACTCCCGCACCACGCGTACCACACCCGGCCACCAGAACCTTGCCCTCACCCGCTTCCACGTTTCAAATTTGCTGTAATGGCCAAGATTGTCATGCAGACTCCCCAGGATTACCTCCTGGTCTGCCCTCAACGTGCTGACCACAAGCAGTACTGGCGCACTCCGCCGCCACAGCTGTCCTTCTTGCAGGTAGAAATTTCTAGATCTCCGCCAAATTCATCCAACAATCTTGGCTGGCTTACCATCTGGAAACCAAAGATCCTGCAAATACAAACTGAGGGCCGCGTACCTCCTGGACTGGTGGAGCAGAAGTCAAACACCTACTTCCATTATTCCCACCTTGACCCTCAGAGCCTCCACATCCAATGGCCTGGCGCCTTTGTACAGATCATTGCGCGGGTACTGCAACAGCATGTCCGGCATTGTAAAAGCCCTCCCTGGAAAATGTACCACTGTGAAAGAAAACAACTGAAGGAACGCAACCCACCTGGTCATAGGTGCGTTTTGCAGCATTGGAAAATTGATTATTTGTGCCAGCGCCTCTGCATCTACCAGAAGCATGAAGTGAGTCCCTCATAGCAAATGCTGCAAAATCCTCAAAATTTTAGTGACCCCGCAAAGCTCTAACTTTGGCTGAGAAAAACGCTCTCCATTGGCCAAAACGTAATGGACTTGTAAAGAACCAGTAAATCTTTCCCCTCATTGTCCTGTGTCAGCACCGCCTCCGCACCAAGCCCGCTCAAATCCACAGCCAACTTAATTCCCCCGGCCTGGTAATCCAAGTCACACAGCACAATATTGTGTCCAATGATCTCCTTGAGTTTGCCAAAGGTGTTGTCACATTTCAAACCCCAGGCCCATTCCACTCCCTTACACAACAATGCCCGCAATGGACTATCAACCTCCGCAAACGGCTTGATGAACATCCAAACATAGCTACACAATCCCAAAAACTGGAGGATGTGTGATACAGTCTTTGGTTTTGGCCACTCAAGGACTTTGTTGCGCTTTTTTTCCGCAATCCGCCTTCTTTTGGAAGCCACCACATGTCCTAGAACCTCCAATGCGGGTATGCAGACCGCTAACTTTCTCCCCAACACTGTGAGCCTGGCTTCCTGAATCCAGGACAAGATTCATTCCAGCGTTTGCACAAATTCCCAGACAAATTGGAAAATTTCCAGAGCATTGATAAGCGTTTACCCTCTGTAATCTGTCTTCGAACCTTTGATGCCCGCGTTTTCAATGAAAATATGCACCTCCTCTGCAAGATCATCCTTCAGAATCCAGTTCATCTGCGCTTGGTAAACCGCGACCAAGTTAGTTGCACCTTGGGGCAGCCATGTCAGTTGCATCCTTCCCAATCCAGTTTCCAAGGCAGTCATTGGCTGCAAACTACAATTGAGTTTGTGCTGATCATATCCGCTTATCACATCCATTAACCCGTAGCATGCGCACCCTGCCATAGATTGCAAAAACCTGTCCGCGCAGGGAGGTCATCCCATGTCTCAGATTGTAAAAAAATTAAGCCGCTGCAAATCATGAACAATATATAATGACTTCCCCTCCTGCTTAACCACTGCAAAGATTGGACTCGAATAACTTGATTTCAATTGCTTTTAAAGGCCCGTCCCTACAGGCTTGCCCACCAGCTCCAAAAAGGGCCCCTGAAACACCCGCTGAATTGGAATTGGCTTGATCTTCCAAGGCTCATCCGCAACAGTCAGAATCACATAAGGGTCTCCTATCTTGCTCTTCAGGTCCAAATGCAAGCACTCTTTCCCGGAAGACAAGTACCAAAGTCAGCAAGTCCCGTTCCTCCGCGCTTAACCAACCCAATGGTCCAAAGTTAAGGGCCGCAACCCGCTCATTGGTAATCCGCTCCAACCACATCACCCATTCCGACACCTTCAGCGGATATTTCCAAGGGATTGGTTGCAGTGGTCCGTTCAGCTCCTGCAGAATTGCTTTTTTCTGGGGATGGACCTTCCGCAAAAAACAGCTTATACTTCCCAACATTGCACCGTGCCATCCGCATGCATCCATTGTGGTAAACCAAACCTGTCCTATAGCCATCAGGCTCATTTTGTCTTATTAAGTATTATTCTTATATCAAATTAAATTCAAAAAAAAAAATCCAAACCCCTCATAAACTATACTCTAAAACTCAAACCAACCTGAAAACCCAAATCAATCACCAGATAAACCCCTTCAACCATATCAACACCTGTCACAAAAACAACCCAACACCTGGCACAGACTGGATTATGTCACATGGATTAATGAAAAGTCTTAATTGAATATATAATCAAAAGATTATTCTTAAAATAACCACACAACAAAACAACATACCCCATACCAGCAGGACTTAAACCATATCAGTACCAATGTTACACTACAACCAGTACTACTAAAGAAAGTTACATGACTTTTCTGGAACTTTAACCACCAGATAAGCCCTCTGAAGCGTCCTCTCAAGAACTCTGATACTCAGTTTTCCACCATTCAAACCATACATCACACATACATGCACCAACAGAAGTAGGGGCTCATGCAGCCAAGTATATCTCAATTCTCACCAACCAGCAATAACAACTCAGTGCAAATGACTTTTCTGGACCTTTCACCACCAGATAAGGGCTCTAAAGCTTCCTCTCAAGCACTCTGATACTCAGTTTGTCACCATATCAACCTTACAAAACCTGCAAGCCACACTCTCAAGTTACCCAAGGGGACATGGGGTAAAAAAGCATACCTCATATCTCCACAACTAATTACATTGAAACAGCATTCAGGTAGTTCCTGCACCATTTTATACATGATAAGGGCTCAGAAGCGTCCTAAGAAACACCCAGCACATGACTTTCCACCACCAAACCCATGCAGGTCACACCATTCAAGCTACCAAAGAGGGCTTGCAGCTGCCAAGCATGTTTCATGCTTTTCCCAACCAGCAAAATTAACTCAAGCTGCAGGGAACTTCTGCATAAATTTTTTATACAAGATAAAGCACTCAGAAGCGTCCATATCACAACATTCTTATCTCTCATCTCATATCTTAGCCTGAATATCAAAAATTAAACTAAAAATACAGTTATCTCTCAGTCTGATTTACATGTTTTCTCACCAGAATGATTTGTATCATGTAACTGTACCCTCCTGTGCTTCAACAGTGCAGAGAGAGGCTCAGAATCGCACTCAGAGGAGCGCTGAGCATCCCCCAAGGAAGTATTTGTCCATTTAAGGAGGTCTCTTTTGTCCTATCCAAGTTTTCTAGCATATCATCAGCCCCAGAGTATGACCTCAGCCCCCACCCATGATGTATGACCCCTAAGATCTATGGCCTTTGCCTGATCAGTAGCAGCTTTTTAGGGAACCAGAATCAAGTTAAAAGGAATCAAAAACAAAATTATTGGTGAAAATTTGACCAAACTCCTGGTGTCTTTGATGAAGGGTTCTTGAAAAAAGGCCTATTATTCAGCACCTATGTTTAAGAGGGAAAACCCCTTATTTTTGATTAGTAAATTCATAAAAGAGGAAGAGCACAACACAAAAACAAACCAACCTTTTTTTTTGCCCAGCTCCCTGTGGGAAAGCCCATCTTTGGGTCCTCCTACAGGTTAAACACCTTTTAGTCAACCTTTAAATCCTTTAATAGGAATTGGAAAAATAGTCAGAAAAAGTCGAAAATTCTTGATTATTAATTGGTGGAAGCTTGCCAATAATCCAATCCAACCTGGAATATTCTTGCAATTCCTAAAAATCTCTATTGATAATTAATCTAGGTCTGATAAGAGACCTATTTGAAGTCTCAAAGAAACCAGCCACTAATTAAAAAAAATTATTGTGCAGACTTATTTTAGTTCAGAAGGGCAGGCAATTCAAAAATACATTAGCTTACCTCTATCTATTCAAGAGTAGTAGTAAACTAAATTCACCTTCTCGTTACTGCCAGCAAGCTATTTGCTAAATAATCCCATTATCCCTTGGAGTCTCTACACAGTTGCCATAAGTAGAGAGATAATATTGAGAAAGATGGATTTCAAAACTGAGAGCTAGAGACAACAAAGCAATAAAAGTAAGAATATGCTGAGAAGAAAAGAAACAGACCATGAAAAACAGAGAAAAACAGGCAGTGAAGAATACGTTATTCATAGTCAGAGGCAAGATTTGGTGGAAGTCTGGTCAATTGAGGAGGTCTTGAGGTTTAGTCAAGAGTTGGGAAGGACGGACTGAGACGGTATGAGTTTTGTGATCAAGGTGATGAAGAAAGTGTGGAGAATTGAGGTAAAAGCCAAGATCAGACTGTGATATGATTGCACATAAGGAAAAACACAATGAGTTATGGTCAAGACATAAGTATGACCTAAAGAGAGTTTGACAAAAAATAAACCAACAGGTGAAATAATTGGCTAAGCTATGGAGTTGATTAGTTTGTGAAGATTATGAGAAAAGAGACTCCTGTAGTGCTGAAAGAAAAAGGTAGTCAATAAGCAGCTGGCATGAGACCGGCACTAGTATGGAGAACAATCACCTTAGCCAATTGGGAGTGCCAAGAAAGCCAGCTGCATTGAGAAGATTATAACCTTAAGCGCCTTGAACAGTCTGCAGAAAGGAAGGGGTGATCTATTGGTGATTTTTGAGTTTACGCTGATGTTAACATCCTTACGATTAGACAAGCTGACTGCAGAGTATCTTCAATTGTGATATGTTGAGGTTGAAGTTTGGAGAGGAATGTTTCTTGAGAAATATGGACAGCAAAGTTTTAGTGGATGTTGATGGTTGAATGATTGAAGTTTGCCGCTCTTGATCACAGTCATTTGATTGAGTGTTTGACAAGTTTAGCCTACACGTCTTGATGATAAGAGTGTCTGCACCGGATTGAGTAGATAGAGTCTGGGTAGCCGCAGAGTACAATTGAAGTATAAGAAGAGAATAAAAAGATATAAAGAAAAAGAGAAAGCACACTCAGTACACAAATCAAGTAGAAATAAAGAAATAACAACACGCACCAATAAAGTTGAGTGCTCTCGATAGTTTAAGGACATATGTTCTGATAACTGTATTTATATTATTCTGAGAGTCAAGAGAAATAACGGAGCGCAATGAGCATTAAGAGTATTAATTCTAACACCCCCCTTCAACTCAAGAATCAGTGAAATAGAGAACTAAATTTATTTACCATTTGTGTGATTGAGACTTTGTTGGCTGCCTTGGTGAGGGCGTCAGCAGTAATAGAGAGGGAAGTAATGAGCCAAACCTCAATAAGCCCATTCTTGCAGTCGTTTCTCAAGGTTTTTGTTTTGAGGTCAATATGTTTGAATTTAGAGTTTGAGCCAAGCTTTTTTATTTTATCATCCAGACCTTTGTTATTAATAAGATTTAATGGACATTTGAATTCCAACCTGTATACATCTTCAATCAATGTGTTCAACCAACAAGATTCAAGGTGGCAACTTGACAGTGCCACACATTCTGATTTGTTAGAGGAGTGCGTGATGCACTTTTGGCGTCTGCTGGTCCAATATAGTGGACTTCCTTTGAATGAACAGATAAATCCAGTTTGTGAGATTATCAAGATTGGGTCATCAACCCAAGTGGCATCACTGATGCACACAAGCTGATCAGAGATTGAACAAGGACATAGAGTCAAGTTGAGATCTTTGGTTCTTGAGAGGTATTTCCACACATGCAGAAGTTTGTTCCAATGGCTGAGACCAGGCCGCTTGCAATATTTAGCCAGACTGGAGACAGAAAAGCTGATGTCGCGTCTGGCAAGACTGGCGATGAAGTTGAATTGACCAATGGGTAACCAATAGTTGATATTAAGATCCAATAAATTTTTATGATCCTCATCGTCTGCTGGCTGAAGGTGAAGCCCTGGAGTGAGAGGCGTGGATACGGGTCAACAGTTTTTCATATTGAGTTCAATTAGTCCCTTTTCAATGTGAAGTGGCAGAGAGAGTTGGATCAATCCATCATGACGTTCCACTTTCATTCCAAGCAAGGTGTTGGGTTTGTGGGCTGAGGAATTGCAAAATTTAGAGATAAAAGCGTCCTTGAAGCAACCTACATCTCCGGCAAAAATGAGATTTTCAACATGGAAAAACACCACTGATTTCTTGTCAGTGCTGATGTACAGACAAGGATCTCCTTTGGACTCTTCAAATCCTTGATATTTGATCCAATCGCTTAGCATGCGGTACCAGTTCCTGGGTGCTTGCTTCAGGCCATAAAGGGATTTATTCAGCCGGAGATATTTTGAATTCCTGTTACAGCCAAATGGGGTTTTGATGCATACACATTCCGCAATATTTGAATGAATGAAAGTGCCTTTGAAATGAAGTTGAAGCAGTTGAAGGTTTCTATCAGCTGCATAAGTGAGAAGGGCTCTCAAGGAGGCCACCTTACTGGTTGGCGCATAGGTTTCTAAATAGTTGAGACCATAGTGTTGGTTAAAACCCTAAACGCACAGTCGAGTCTTGTAGGTGAATGGCTTTCTGTGAACATTTTGCTTGATTTTGAATACCGGCACGGTGTTTGATGGATTTGTGACTTTTTCTTCATCTGCTTCCTCCCATACCTCTTGATCTTCAATTGAGTTGAACTTGCTAAGAGCTGAATCTTTCCATACGGGAATCTTCATAGCTTCTTGAAGAGTTCTGGGGAGTCTTTCAGATAAGAAGCCATACCTCTCTGGTTTGGAAAATTGGCTTTGGTCTTGAAGCGTTTGTTGGAGATTTTTTTTAATGGATGAGTTGCTGTCCGTGGATTCGTCCAATTGTCATTCTTATTCTGATACCGCCGCCCCAGATTCCTCTTTGATGACTTTCAGGATTTGGTTGACTGGATTGACCTTGGGTTCTCGTGTGGATTTTCCAAGGGTTTTTGTTGAGTGATTGGTCTCCAGATCTATGAGAGGAATGGTTACTGGTTCTTGTTTATTGAAAATCACATGTTAGGTGTCAATGATTTTGCCGGATGGATTAATGAGCTTGTACAATAACAGTTGAGGATTAAATCCAATCAAGATGCCAAGTGCTCCTTTTTTGTCAAGTTTGGATTGAGTTTTGGTTTGATTTAATTTGTAAGTGAGTGAGGTGCCTATAGGTCTGATATAGCCTTCAGGTAGGAGCTTGTTGTGCATCTTAAACCAAGGAGAGTCATTGCCCTTTGTTTTAGGAATCTGGTTGAGCATAAGAAAACATCCTTTCACAACTTGGTGCCACACAGATTTGGGCAACCAAGTATTGGAAATGGTTGCTTGAGTAGACTCCATGATTGTGCAATTAGCGTGTTCAACTTTTCCATTGTGCTTTGAGTGGTATGGTTTGCTCGTTATCTGGTTTATGTGGTGTTGTTTGTAGGACAATTGTAGCTTGGTGTTCAAAAATTTTCCCCCTCCATTGGAGCATAATTCTTTGGGATACCAATTGGTTCTTCAATGTTGGTTGTCAATGATGAAGATTATCAAGTCTGCCGCGTCGCTTTTGGTTCTAAGGGAAAAAAAGAAATATAACCAGAGAATGAATCAACAAGGTTCAAGATATACCTGTATCCTCCTTTGGCAGTTGGTGAGATGGGTCCCATGAGATCTAGGTGAATCTTGTAAAAACACTTGTTGGCAACGCGTTGTTCGTGTTTGAAGGGCTGGGTAGTGATTTTGGATTTGTGAGAACTCAAAAATTCAAACTAATTTTTGAGATTGGGTGGAATTTTTTGATTTAGAAACTTCTCCATCCTCGTAATGATGGCGTGTCCAAATGAGAAATGTATTTCAGACAGTTCTGCTTTGGAGAAGTGACAGCTGTTTGTCTTTTGCACCAGTTCAATTACAAATAGATTATTGATGATTGTACCTGACAGAAGAAAAAAACTGCTTTTGAACAGCTTGAATGTTCTTGGATTAATTGAAGAGTTGACACATAGCAAGGCTCCTTTCATCATCAAGGCTCCAAGGGTAATCAGATTCACTGTGTACTTGGGGACCCAAACAGCATCAGAGAGAGTTATGAAGGCATCAATGGTAGCAAGTGATACCTCTCCCAATCCTTTGATAGTGATGGCCACATCTTTATTACCGGTCTGGATTCTTCCAGCGCCGTTTCTTAAGGTGAGTCGATTGAATTGATCCTTATTGGTTATCATGTGTACGGAACACCCTGAGTCCAAGATGAAGCAAGTTGGTGCCATGTCAATGTCGGGGTTCAAGCCGCAGAAAAATGAGTAAAAATGCGCTTCTTTAGCCTGAGTTGGTTTAGACTTCTTGCCTCAATTGTGAGTGTTGGGAGGTTTGATTTCTGGAAATTCAAACCAGCACAATTTGGCCGAATGTGATTTGAACTTGGGGTTTTTTTTGCCATTTTCACATCTAGGTCCCCGATATAGCGCCACGTTGACTGGTTTGGCCCAATCATCTTGAGCTATAACTTCATCTTTGTGTTGGATAAAATGATTGAGCAACACCTCAGTCTTCATATAGGTGGTGATGTGCATAATTTGAGATTTCATGCTTTGCATAGAAGCCAGGAATTTGAAAAGTACAAGATACGCAATGATGTCCAATGGTAACTCTATATCAACTTCTTGAGGTAGACCTTGATGGAAGTAAAAAATGCATCTATGTTGTTGCTCATGGTTAGGTGTAAGAATCCATTAAAAACCCTTGCCCTATTAGCTGACTGTGATGAAGCAAAATGTTGTTGGTTCAAAATTCAGATTAATTTTGCATCATCCTTGTTGACATCATTGATGATTTTGTTGTAGGTATTTGCGTCTAGCTTTTCCATGATGTGCGCCACAAATTCCTGATTTGTATACTCCTCCAATCATTTTGACGGGTCAGGATTGTCCATGACAGAAAAAATACCCCTTAGTTTGAATAATTTTTCAAACTTCTTTTGCCACATACTGTAGTTGTCTGCTGTTAGAAGGGGTGTGGATTTGATCAGAGATTTTATGGCCAAGGATCTGTAGTTTGTGAAGTCCCGCCCTGGTCCTGGAGTTTGATATGAAGGTCCCTGTCAATTTTCAATTACAAGCGGAAGGCTTTTAAACGTGTGAAGAATTGAGGTAAAAGCCAAGACCAGACTGTGATATGATTGCACATAAGGAAAAACACAATGAGTTATGGTCAAGACATAAGTATGACCTAAAGAGAGTTTGACAAAAAAAAGGAAACAGGTGTAATAATAAGCTAAGCTATGGAGTTGATTAGTTTTTGAAGATGATGAGAAAACAGACTCCTGTAGTGTTGAAAGAAAAAGATAGTTGATAAGCAGCTTGAATAAGACCAGCACTAGTATGGAGAACAATCACCTTAGCCAATTGGGAGTGCCAAGAAAGCCAGCTGCATTGAGAAGATTATAACCTCAAGCGCCTTGAACATTCTGCAGAAAGGAAGGGGTGAGCTATTGGTGATTGTTAAGTTGACGCTGATGTTAACATCCTTACAATTAGACAAGCTGGCTGCAGAGTATCTTCAATTGTGATATGTTGAGGTTGAAGTTTGGAGAGGAATGTTTCTTGAGAAATATGGACAGCAAAGTTGTAGTGGATGTTGATGGTTGAATGATTGAAGTTTGCCGCTCTTGATCACAGTCATTTGATTGAGTGTTTGACAAGTTTAGCCTACATGTCTTGATGATAAGAGTGTCTGCACCGGATCAAGTAGATAGAGTCTGGGTAGCCGCAGAGTACAATTGAAGTATAAGAAGAGAATGAAAAGATATAAAGAAAAGGAGAAAGCACACTCAGTACACAAATCAAGTGAAAATAAAGAAATAACAACACGCACCAATACAGTTGAGTGCTCTTGATATTTTAAGGACATATGTTCTGATAACTGTATTGATAACATTCTGAGAGTCAAAAGAAATAAAGGAGCGCAATGAGCATTAAGAGTATTAATTCTAACAGAAAGTTGGAGATGAATCTCACCAGCCATCATTCATGGCAAGGAGGTGTGAGTTGAGAAGGAAGAAGGTATTGTGGTTGGATGGAAACAGAATGAAGAAAGAGACAGAAGAGATAGAGGAAAAGTTGAGAACTAAATCAAGGTTGATTTTATGTACTGAAAGAGGAGCTCATGTCATCATCAGATGCTCCTGTTCTGGTCAGATCCAAGAAAGTGTTGTCGGTGTGGTGAACCGGGGAAGTTAGGTTCCCCAAGGGGCACAGAATTGGTGAGCTGTTAAATCTCAACACGCCCCAAGCCTGAAGAGATGAAGAGACAGAAGAATGGTGCATTGAAATGGAACGGAAAAAAAGGAGAGCAAACAAGAAAAAGATCAGGAAATGAAAGAAACCAAGGAATTTGTGAGGATCAGAATTCTTCAGGCACAACCAATGAAAAAGACAAAAGGAGAAGTTTCAGGCTTTCAAAACAAGAACCCTTAGTGAGGGCATCAGCAGGCATTTCCTCTGACTTGACTAGCTTTACCTCAATTTTCCCTGACTTCAGCTCTTCCCTCATTCCTTTGGTTTTCAGGTCTAGGTGTCAAGTTTTCAAGTTGGACCCAAACTTTTCAAGCTTGTCGGTCAGTCTGCTGTTGTCAGTGTGAATGATTATGGGAGAGATCCTGGCTGAGAAGATTTTTCACGCCAGGGACCTGATCCAAGTGGCTTCATGAAATTTGTTGACAAAGGCATTGAGTTTGGTGTCAGTGGAATTGTAAGTGAGCTGTTTCACAAGACCATGCATCTGTAGACAACACAAAGATTCCCGGTTTGAGACCTCCTGGTGTAAGGATCATCTTCCCAGGAAGCGTTGGAGGAGGCTGAGATCAGGGAGTTAGTACTGTCAACTCTCAGACAAATCTTGATTTCATCAGTGCCTTTAAGATATTTCCAGGTCTTTTTCAGCTCATTCCAGTGGGGCAAGCTGGGCTTGAAATTCAATTTTGACAGGCTGGAAACAGGAAAACTTACTTTGGGCCTGGAGTAGAATGAGATTTGATTGAGTAGCCCAATGGCTGATTGGTAGTTGACATTGAGGGCCCTGAACCGCTCAAACTCCTCATTGGTTGCTGTTTTGAGTTGTACATTCTGAGTCATAGGATATTTTCTGGTTCTTGAAGACTTGAAAGTTGGATTTAAAAATCTAAGACCATCAGAGTCTTTGACAGAAAAGAAAACAAGCTTAAACAAATAGTATCAAGGAGAGTCTAAGATGATGTGAAGGACATCTTACCGGTACAAAAGGATTGAAAGAGAGGAGACAGAAGATGAGACACAATAAGGGAAAGTAGAGATGGCAGAGGAATAAGAGGAGACTGAAATTAAGGTCAGAAAAGAAGCATCAATGCTGAGTAAAGATGAGATTATATGGTTGAGGTAAGTCATCTCACAGCTAGAAAGAATTTGAGGTTGAGAGCTGCCAAACAGCAGTGGGACAGAAGGTAATTCAAGGATGGTTGAGAATGTTGTTCAAGGAAGGTCCAGAGTGCCATTGAGATTTGAGGATGTAAGTCAAGGATTTTGTCAAGACTGATTGAAAGAAATCTGAGGAGGAGGAAATTTTGAGGTGAGAAGAGAAGATGAGAAAAGAAGGGAAGGACGTGAAGAAGGGATGGGATGGATGAGAGGATGGAGGCATGGATGTTTCAGGATGAATTTAAAGAAGCAGAGAGATCAATGAGAATGAACAGAGAATCAAACAGAGGATTGAGAGGAGCACGGGGATTCATATTTAGATTATTGGCACTGGGGAATGTGATGATTTAGGATGAAGGCGGCTGTCAACTCAACACACTTCTGTGTCTAGTTGAAAGAGGTTAAAACAGAGGTTTTGAGATTCAGGACTGAGGATTTGATGGCTGGTTTAGTTAATGCGTCAGAAATCATTTGGTGGGAGGGAATCAGGTTTTTTATCAAGTTTTTGGCTTCTTGCTGTTCTTGAAGCCATTCAATCTGAGTTTCAAGATGCTTAAGGGCGCTGTGATGAGACTGGAAGTTGAAAAGACTGTTGACGGCTTTGTTGTCTACGTTGAAGCAGTGGGATAAAGAAAGATGGAAATTAAGATTGTGCATCAGGTTGTCTAGCAAAAGTTTTTCTTGGGAAACAGAGACAAGAGCTTTCAGTTTTCCTTTTGTGGAATATAGGGAAACTGAAGGTTGCAATTTGCTGTTCCACAAGACTGGACAACCCTACAGCAGCATGATGAATCCAGTGTGACTTCTTTGGGTTATTACGTTTTTCCCATTGTTGGAGTTGCTGAAAAACTCAATGTTATATTTGAAGCTGGTAAAATTAAAACTAAGAGGGAGATTCTTGGTGTGATTGAGATATTTCCAGGAGTGTTTGTCTTCCAGCCAATGTTGAATACCAGGCTTGATGCTGAATCGTGAGAGGGTGGACACTGTGTGTGACAGATCAGGGCAAGTTTGGCTGGCAATGAAGCTCAGGAATCCTGATGATGATCAAAAATTGATGCTCAGTTTGAGAAATTCCACGTGCTATTCATTGGATGCTTGAGATAAGTGAACATTTGGAGTCATAGGAGTAGATATTGGCCTGGATTCAACTAGGCCTAATTCCTCTAGTGCAAATTCAATATGTTTTGGTTGTAAGAGAGCTGGACCTTGGGGAGTGTCAACAAGATTGTTTTCAAGTATTTTCTGAAGAGGACCCTTTTGAGAGATTGAGAATTGTGATTGGAGTTTCTTTTGGAAATTGGTGGAGTTGCCCATAAGAATTAAATAATCGACGTAGACAAAGATAAAAATAGAATGATTGTTATTGACATAAAGACCTGGATCTGCGCTTGAGGCGTTGAACCCTTCCAATACAATCCAGGCACACAAGGTTTTGAACCAGCTCTTAGGCGCCTGCTTGAGACAATATAAGGCTTTCTTCAGATTTAAGTATGAAAATGTTGAAGAGTATCCATCTGGTTGCTTGAAGAACACTTATTTGTCAAGTGGGATATACAGAAAGACTGATTGGATGTCCATCTGGACAATTTCTAGGGCTTGGTGAAATGAGTAGATCAGAAGAGTTCAAAGGGTGACAATTGAGCCGGTGGGGGCGTAAGTTTCCCCATATTTGCAGAATTTGAGCTGCTTGAAGCCTTGAACGCACAATCTCAATTTGAAAAGGGAGTTGGTGCCATTGGGTTTCTCTTTCAGCCAGTAGACCCAGACGGTAGATAGAGCCTGCTTTTCATCTGGGAGAGTATGACACCCCTCCCAGAATTTAAGCATTTTGATACCATCTAGCTCAACCTTCATGGATTTCAGCCAACGGATTTGTTTGGGACTTTTCTCTACTTCCTTGTAAGACTTTGCAATAAATTATGTTAGAAATCCATATCTTTGGGGGCGCTGAAGGTTTGATCAATCACAAAGGAGGTAAGGGTTATCTGAGGTGAGGAGCTTGGTGATATGATTTTTGTCCACAGTGATGGAGTAATATTCAGAAGATGGATCCACTTTGGGCTCATGAGAAGAGGAAGAGGATGAGGGATTGGAGATGAGAGAGTTGGATTCAATGGTTGGAGAATTTGAACAAGGAGGATTGGGAGATGAGTTTGGAGATTCATTTGTAGTGGAGGAAGTGAGAATGTCAGTAAGGGGTTCAATATTTAGAATGGAGTCAAAAGGAGAATTCAAAGGGGGTAGAAGGGAATTGTGGATTTCATGTTCTAAAAGATTTTAACATGCTTGCTGCAAACAATGGATCCTGATTCTGGGCAAAAAACCCTGAAGGAATTTAGATTTAGGTCAAATCCCGCAAGTATTCCCTCAAAACCCTTTTTTGCTAAGCTTGGAGTAGTTTGATCTGTTATCAAGAACAAGGGTCTTGGAACCAAGAGTTTGAAAGAGCTTCAATTTTGGTGTTTTGTTTTGCCAGATTTCAAAAGGGGATTGTTTGAGCTTCACGGAGGGGATTGAGTTTAGAATCTCACACACACTGACCATGATCTCATCCCACAGAAAAAGTGGAATGGAAATGTAAATCATGATTGTTCTTGTCGCTTCCACGATTGTTTGATTTCCATGTTTGGCAACAGGGTTGGGTTGAGGAGTATAGGGTTTGGGAGTTGTGTGCAAGATGCCATTCTCCTTCAGAAAAGAGGAGAGTTGGGAGTTTACAAATTCACTGCCTTTGTTGGAATGGAAGATTTTAAGCATTTGGTCAAGACAATTTGAGTGGAGTTTGATGAAATCAATGACTTCTTGGGTGACGTTGGATTTGAGCTTAATTGGAATGCAGGTTTTGTACTTGGAAAAGTTATTGGTGAGTAATAGAAAGTATTGAAATCCAGAATTGGACATAGGGTTGATGGGTCCACAGACATTTATGTGAATGAATTCAAAAGACTGAGAACTGTGAGGGATATGGTTCTGAAAAGGGGTTTGATGGATCTTTCCTTTTGCGCAGATGGTAAAGGAGTCAAGATCTCATTTTGAGTTAGGGAAGGAGGCGGACAAGATTTTCACTTGCTCACAATTAACATGACCAAAACGCCTGTGTATGGTCAACATCCAGAGGAATGAGTGGCAGTTGGAGATTTTTGGGTTTGATTCTTCTATATAAAGGAGATTATTGCGGATTTGACCAGATATGATCATTTCACTTTCAAAAAACACCCCAAATCTTTTGGGATTGAGTTGAGCAAGTGTACAGCCCTTTTGGACAAGTTGGCCAAGAGAGATCAGATTGATGGTGAGATCAGGTACAAATAGGGAATTGGTAAGGGTAAGTGAGGCTGTTTTGGTATGAATGATGGAGTTATCAGCTACTTGGGAAGTGATTGAGGCGTTGGGTTTGGCTGTATTTACCTTGGTGCTATTTTCCTTGATCTAGTCAAAGTAGTGGGGGTCATTGAACATATTATTTGAGGCACCAGAGTCTAAGAGAAGAGAGTTCCAATTGATGTGATGTAGGTGAGTGATGGAAAAGGTGTAGTCCAAGTTTGCAGAAGCCTTAGGGTTAGGTGCTGGGGTTTGATTTCAAGGAGTGGAGTTATTGCTTGGATTATTGTAGTTTGGTCAGAGATGCAGATATAAAGCAAAACACTTGTTTTTATGGTGGGAAGCCTGTGGGTTGTGCCAATTAGGCTTGCAACGTAGGAGTTCTTGACTGGCAAGCATTGCAGAGGTGTATGTTCCCGCTGCTACTTCATTTTTGATCTGATTCAGATGCCTAAGCACTAGATCCCCTTTGATTTTGGCCTCACCAAGTGAATGAGTTATTGTGGTCTTCAGATGCTCAAGTTGGGGAGGAAACTTGTATAGGATTAGGTAGGCCACAATGTTTTCATCCATCTTGATTCCAATCTTGTAGATTTGAAGCAAGCACAATTTTACGTCAGTGATGAATTTCTTGAAATTATTGGGGTCAAAGGAAAGATTGAGGAAATTGAAAAGAATCTGTGATCAATTTGCTGTTTTTGAGGAAGCATAATACTCATTGATTGATTTCCAGAGCGCAGAACTGTTCAGTGGGTCATTTTCCTTTACACAGTTGATATAGGTTTGATTGTCTAGCTGAGCCAGGATATATCCTGCAATCTCCAGGTTTACATTTGGTGGGCACTTCTTATCTTCTGAGGTATTGAGCCAGTGAGAGATCCCCTTGAGCAAGAAGATGGTAGTCAGTTTTGATTTCCAAAGAGAAAAATTTGATTTGTGAAGGTTGGGAAATGAGTCCGTTAGTGTTTTGAGAAGAGAGGAGTTAAGGTCTGCTGGTCCAGTTGAATCCATATTGCCAGTTTTCAGTTTTTCAATTTTGGCTTTCAACTGTGAAGAGTTGAAAGTTGGATTTCAAAATCTAAGACCATCAGAGTCTTTGACAGAAAAGAAAACAAGCTTAAACAAATAGTATCAAGGAGATTCTAAGATGATGTGAAGGACATCTTACCGGTACTACAGGGTTGAAAGAGAGGAGATGGAAGATGAGACACAATAATGGACAGTAGATATGGCAGAGGAATGAGAGGAGACTGAAATGAATGTCAGAAAAGAAGCATTAATGATGAGTAAAGATGAGATTATATGTTTGAGGTAAGTTGTCTCACAGCTAGACAGAATCTGAGGTTGAGAGCTGCCAAACAGCAGTGGGACAGGAGGTAATTCAAGGATGGTTGAGAATGTTGTTCAAGGAAGGTCCAGAGTGTTATTGAGATTTGAGGAGTTGAGTCAAGGATTTTGTCAAGACTGATTGAAAGAAATCTGAGGAGGAGGCAATTTTGAGGTTAGAAGAGAAGATGAGAAAAGAAGGGAAGGACAGCAAGAAGGGATGAGATGGATGAGAGGATGGAGGCATGGATGTATCAGGATGGATTAAAAGAAGCGGAGAGATTGATCAGAATGACCAAAGAATCATACAGAGGTTTGAGAGGAGCACAGGGATTCAAATTTAGAGTATTGGCACTGGGGAATGTGATGATTTAGGATGAAGGCGGCTGTCAAATCAACATTTCTTGAATCCTCTAGGCCAAGTTACTTGAGTCCATGCTTGACATGATTAGGTTTACTAAGTAGGATTTTGTGGTCTTTCACCTTGATTCTCATTCCCAGGATGGTGTCTGGGTCATTTGCACTGGAACCTGAGAAGCAACTCATGAACTTCCTTTCAAAATTGTTGCCCTCACCAACAAGAATCAGGTTGTCCATGTGGATGAAGAGTCAATATTTTCCATCATTGGACAGGAAAAGACATTGATTGCATGCAGATTCTCTGAATCCCATCTCTTCAAACCAAGACGTGAGTTTTTTGTACCAGTTCTGTCAGCTTGCTATTATTGCAGAGAGAGCTGCAAAAGTAACAAGAATAACATAAAAATAATAATAATACAATTAACCTCAAAAGGAGTAGGAAAACCAAACATATTATTGCAGCAATGGATTTTCCACCCAAAAGTAGGTAGGGTCACTCACTGACCCCACCCTTGAAATCCTACTCCTTATTTTTTTAAATAATTAAGGAAAGAAAAACCAAAATACCACAGCACCACCATTTAGCCTTTTGGCCAATTAAATATTTCACACGTATTGTAACATATATTTTTCACACCTAAAATTCAGTCAGAATTGAGGTTTTGTGTATATTTTAGGAGTTACAGACGGAAATGTGTTTTGTCACAATTCCCGCACTCAGCCACGGCAGCCAATGCACCTGCGCGCGGCTGAGATACAGCCCTGTCACTCTTTCAAGGTCGTGTACGCAGCCCTGGGCCTCTGAAAAGTACGCAGCCGCGGGACTACGGGTTGAAAAAGTGACAGGCGGCCTGAGAAATCATAGGTACTGCGTAAACATGCTACAAGCCACACGGAAAAATTTTACATATGTAATAAATGTTCCTGTGGATAGTAGATAGTCTAAAAGTACATAATATTATATAAAAATACTTAAATAACCCTTATACATATTTTTTATTAAATATAATTCAAAGTACCAACAATGTCAAAAATAAGACAATGAAAACTTCTAAAAATATATTAAAATACTTCAATATACTTTTATGAGGATTTCTACGCATCAATATCTTTGTGACATAATAAGAAAACTAATGATGTAAAAATATTACATGAATTCTCATGAATTATATTTTTAATTAATTATTTTAATAAATCAACTGAAACTTGAAAATAAGGAGTAAAATCAATATCATTACTTTACTCCAGTTATTTAATACATAATGAGAGATCACCTGACATAAGGATGTCCCGAGAAATGTCTATTAAAAGAATTATTAACTTGCTGGGAAAATCTACTAAGGATAATCAATTAAATAATACATAAATAGAACAGATTAGTGTCATTCACACATCCTCATATCAACTATAAAGTAGAATAATTCCCATACCCTGCAAAATTGGATGCTACCCGTGCTACAGAACCAAAAACACGTGACAGGCTACCACTGGTTACCCTGCTAGCCTTAGTGTCCGTCCCTTTGAGCCCCTGTACCCCTCAGAAGGATAATATTGGGACTCCAAAAGCTATAAATAAAGAGCTCTTTTGAGGATATTGATGGCCAGAGACCCAGTTATATATATATCCAGACACTGTGCCAAGGTAATCAAGTACTTATAAGAGATAAGTAAGTGATTTATGGCTTTGTCTGATAAATAATATCCGCCCTCAACCTCTTTTTATCAATTAAAACTGCTGAACAACCTTATAACCCCAGTATACAGGTTTAACCCACCAGTGCATGTCCCAAACAGATACCCTAAGGATGTAATTATATACCAGTGAGTTTTATTATCCTTTCTCTGTCATGGCAGCTTGGTTACAAGGCCTGGCCACTCCACCATGTATTTTATACACATGTTATCTTTGGTTAAAATATCCTTTGAAATAAAGAGCCCAAAGTAACCAGGACTACGTGTTTTCATACTGAAATCCCTGAAGAGAGGTGTTAAAGATCACCAATATAATTGTGGCCCCCCTATAAAAATATTTAATAATAATCAATTTATTCATATTGATTTATAACAATAAACCATAACCAAACCAATTAACCTTGCAATAAGCTTAATCCAAATATTTTACGGATTTTTGATGCATTTATTTAATAATATATTTATTATTTATTCTATCAACTCTGGTAGCTAAAGGATAGCAATGGTCTTGGAATCCAGGAGGCTGAAAAGTTCTTTGGAGCTTGTTTGAGACCGTAGAGAGATTTCCGGAACTTGAGGAATTGAGATTTTCTTTTTTAGCCCTTTGGGGTTTGGATAATGACCTCCTTGTTGATTGGTGAGTGCAGAAAAGCACTTTTGAAATCAAACTGCCGGATCTTCTGCCTCAATTTTAGTGCATAGAGAAGTAGCAGGCGTAAGTTTGAGGGTTTTCCCATTGGCGCAAAAGTCTCTGAGTAGTCCAGTCCCTTGATTTGATTGAACCCTTGTACACACAATTGTGCTTTGTATCTTACCCGGCCTCCATGACTGTTCTGCTTGATCTTGTAGATCCAAGTCTTCTTGAGAGCATTCTTTGGCTCAGGACCATTGTATTCTCTGCATAAAAGAAGATCTTCAATTGAAGCCAGCTTGTTTTCCATTGCCTTTGTCCATTCAAGATATTTTCCACATCCAAGAGCATCCTTGTATGTCTTTTGCTTGTAGTAATGATAGAAGCCATATCTTTGAGGAAGCATGATCCGTGAGTGGTCTCTAAGGACCTGACCAGAGGGCACAACAGCTTTCTTTTCAGTTTTCATAGTCTCTTGAATTACCTTTGGACTCATTTTCCCCACAGGTGGGGATGAATCTGAATTTTCCAATGACTGACAGATGGACTCTTCTTCATCAACTGAGCTGATTGAATTGTCAGATCAATCGCGATAGCCTGTCCACAGTACTTTAGGATTGAGGAGAGGCTCAGGAGCCAAGTCTGGAGCTGGCGCCAAATTGCTGCCATTTTTCTTGGTATCAATCTCAAAGTTCAGGAAAGTCATTCTTTGCAGAGGCATGCGGAGGAATCTGATGTGCTTTGATGATAGAAAAGAACCATGCTTAGTCAGAATTTGATACAAAAGAAGAAGCAGATTGAAGCCTACTAATGTGCCCACTTCACCCTTCAAATCAAACTTGGACCCCTTCTGTCTCTGATTGATGAGGTAGATGCAGGAGTTCCCAATTGGTTTCAGCAACAAAGAAGGAAGAAATTGACCGTGCATCTTCATCCAAGGAGTCAAAGTCTCCCCTTTTGGGGGGATGTGGTTGAGCATGAGGCAGCATACCTTGATTACTTCATTCCATATTGAGGGAGAAAGACGGCTGTCCTTGAGCGTGGCCCTGGTGGATTCAATGATGGTTTGGTTGGCTCGCTTGGCTTGACCATTATGCTCAGGAAGATAAGGTTCTGAGACAATGTGGCTAATGTGCCTTTCCTCCAAGTAAGATGACAATTTGGAGTTGAAGAATTCTTTTCCTCTTCCAGAGCAAACCTCTGAGGGGTATTCCCCAAAATGGTGGTGCTCCTTCTCAAGCATGCTGATAATTATTTTGGAAGTCTTGTCCTTCAAAGTCATAGGGAAGGCAACAAGATAGCCACTGCCTTTTTTGACAAGAGACAGGATGAATCTGTGGCCGCACTTGGAGGACGGTTGGATTTCTCCCATGGGATCCAGGTGTATCCAGTCAAAAACTTTGGAGGACCTTGTGGACAAGTGTTTGAAAGTGGACTTTGTGATCTTTCTCTTAAAGCATTTGACACACTGAAAATTTTTCTTGATGTCATTTGGAATTTGTTGGATGAGAGGACCAAGTCTTGAAAGTAAAGCATGACCATACTTCCTGTGGATATTTTGTAAGGCCTCCTTTGAAGGCAAGTTGATATAGTTGAAGAACAACTTTCCAGAGGAAGATGATCCATGAGAGGGATTCAGAAGAGTGTAAAGGTTATCCTTAATCACTCCCTTCAGAACAGATTTACCTGTGTGCAAGACTGTGAATTTTTTGCAGCTGGAGTTGATTGTGCAACCCTTGCCGCTCAGGGAACCCGCACTGATTAGGTTTATGGTCACATCCGGTACGTAGAATGATTTTCTGAGCTCAAGGGTGAGATAGTTCCAGCAGAGTATTTCAGTGCCTTTCCCTTTGATCTGCAGACTGGCTCCTTCCTTCCCTGTTTTGATTGGATCACCGGAGTAGGGTTTCATTTCAGTTAAATATTGACTGTTGTTGATCATGTGGACTGATGCTCCACTGTCAAGCAAGAAACGCTGGTTTGGATCACCATGTTTGATCCAAAGGTTGAGGAGAGCTAAGTAGTGAGCTTAATGAGATTTGACCTTGCCCTTTGATCCTCCCTTCTTTACTTTCCATTTTTCCTGATTCTCTCTCCACCATTCTGGAGCCACTTCTGGATGGAGGTGCCAACAGTTTCCGCCTGAGTGATTTTTGTCTTGACTGGGGTGATGATAACCTTCAACACACCTTTTTGGCTCAGACCCCTTGCTTGAATGTTGATGAGAGGAGGTGATGTTTCCCCAAAAAAGTGCAACATCTCCTTTTGCTTTTGAGTTTGAGATAGAGGATTGAGCCACAGATTCTTTTTTTAGTTTATTCAGATGGTTCAGCACGTAATTGACTGAGATTTCCTTATCCAAATGCATGATTTTCCTTTTGAAGTTGTCCATAGAGGAGGGAAACTTGAAGAGAATGAGATATGCCACAATGTCATTGGGCAATTTGATCCCAACCTCAGCCATCTTCTTGAGACAGACCTTAACTTTTTTGATGAAGTCAACAATATCTTTGGGATTGAATGAGAGGTGAAGGAAACTTTTGAAGACCCTTGCACAATTCAAATCCTGAGAGGAAGTGAACTTGTGGATGATGGCCTTCCATGGGAGTTTTGCAGAGTTCCTATTTTTGTCTGTGACTATGTTCTTGTGAGCAGTAGAGTCAAGTTTAGAGATTATTATAAGTTTAAGTTCATTTTTGAAAGCGGCATTCAAGACATAGGTGTTGTTGTTCATGGCAGTTGTGCATCCTCTGACATTGATTACGGCATCCATCTTATCTTGCCAGATGCCATAGTTTTTGTCTCAAAGTATAGGGATTGTTTTGAGAGCATTGTTTGCCTGAAGATGTCCATGGTGCCCAGTTAGTATCCTCTCTCAGTTGGTTTTTTGACAATTGATTGGGATTGAGGAGGCCCTTTTAGCTTTTAACCGTAAAGAGATAATATTGAGGAAGATTCATTTCACAACTGAGAGCTAGAGACAACAAAGGAAGAAAAGTAAGAATATGCTGAGAAGAACAGAAATAGACCATGAACAACAGAGAACAAACAGGAATTCAAGACTGCGTGAGTCATAGTCAGATGCAAGAGTTGGCAGAAGTCTGGTCAATTGAGGAGGTCCTGAGGTTGAGCTGAGAGTTGGGAAGGATGGACTGAGACACGGTATTGAAGGTTAGTTTGTTGTGATCAAGGTGATGGAAAAAGTCAGAGATGAATCTCACCAGGCATCATTCACGGCAAGGAAATGTGAGTTGAGAAGGAAGAAGGTACTGTGGTTGGATGGAAACAGAATAAAGAAAGAGACGGAAGAGATTGAGGAAAGGCTGAGAACTAAATCAAGTTTAATTTTATGGACTGAAGGAGGAGATCATGTGATCATCAGATGTTCCCGTTCTGGTCAGATCCAAGCAAGTTTTGTTAGTGTGGTGAACCGGGGAAGTGAGTTTCCCCAAGTGGCACAGAATTGGTGAGCTTTTAAATCTCAACAATAAGTCTTAGTCAAAGCCAAACCGCAGCTTATGCCTTTGCTCACAAGCGTGGCACAATGATAGTGTTTTTGCAAAGTACCTCCTGGCAATTCATACTGGGGAAGGGGACTTACTTCCAGCAACCACGTGTCCTGCGCTTCTTCCCTACTTATTCCCACCTGCTCCTTGCTAGTCAACCTGCCACAAAAAACTGGAGCTTTCCCCATGCGGTAACCTCAACTGACTAATTTAAATCCACCTCTGGCCTACCCTTGCCAACTAACTCTGCAACAGGGTTCTCCTCCTCTTCTCTTGTTCAATCCCGCATCCACTTCCGAAACCCTTGATTGCAGATTGCAGTTTTTAATTTCCCGCCAGAAAAATCTTCCACTGTCAATGCTTCTGTCCCCTCCTCTGGATCAAATGTCATTTGCGCTTGGAACCCAAACATGAATGGCTGTCCTAAAATAGCCTCCCCGCAATCAACCAATAGAAAAGAAAGAGGTTTTAGACCCTTGAAACCTCAACCTCTTCCTCCTCAACAACCCCATCCACACAACATGCCCTGCCATTAAGGTGCAAAGCCCCATTGCGCATTTCCCCAAAACCAATCCCAATTCATCAACCAATCTAGAAAGAAGGAGGTTCACCATGAAACCTCTATCCACCAGCGCCCATACCTTCCTTCCAGAAATCCTCATTGGAACGTAAGCCAGTGGAGTTGAAAGCCAATTTCATCCCTGCTAGTTTGCATTCTGCATTTTCCTGAGCCACGTTCACCCACTGCACCATTGGAGGAATCCTATTGTGTCCGTAATCCTTCAACGCTTGAACCATCTCATTCACTACCACCAGCAACACCGCTGCCAACTCCTTCAAGGTCAAGGGATTAGTTTTTTTGTTCCCCATCATTCTGCGCACAATCTCCACCACCTTCCTTATTCCTACCAGATTCACCCGCCGCGCATCCGTTTCCGGATTGCGCGCAACTGGCTTAGGAGCTACCGGCGGTACCTGCTCTTTGGAATCCACATCCATCCTTTCCACCTCTGCCGGCTCCTCCCTTCCTATTACCCTCACTTCTGCTTCCATGCGCGGTGGTTGCAATACCCTGGGAGCAGTGACAATCCCAAGCAAAGCTTGAGCAGTTACCCCCAATTCCTGACCTTGCACGCGCACTTGCTCCATGACAGTTGGATTCCCAGGTTCAGTGGAGATACGCTTGCCCGTTGGAAAAATAAATCCCATTTTCACCAGTCAAACAAATCCCGCCTTGAGGTCCCTTTTCATGTCATTGCACCTTGACTGCCAATTCCCCTTGTCCCTGCATTAATTGCATAACTGCAGCGCAATGTGGAATTCAGCAGAGGATTCTCCTTTAATGGTTCCCAAGTTTGGAAGTTTTTGATCCCTTGCTTCTGTAAACCCTGAGTGCAACTGTTCACCCTTTGACTGAGAGATAGAGAAATGAGAGTAAAGATCCTTCCAAAACCTATGATGATCCAATGTAATCCTCTGTCATGATCCCCTCCACATCTGGGTTGAGGGTGCGGTTTAAGTAACCTCCCCCTCAATCCTAACCTAATTACAACCAGAAGCAAGCAAGAATAATGAAATAAAACCCCTAAGTACAGAAACCTAGCCCCAATCCTATCCTTCCATCCCATATCCCATACCACATATTCCATCCATATTGCCCGCCTGCCAATATTTCCACCTGGTTTGTCCTTCTCATGAAGAGGCCCTTGCAACACGCCCAACTTGGAGCCCCCCAGGCATGTCTGTATCCGCCTGAAGCGCCATTCCAGATATCCAAGGTACATCCGTGCAATCCATCCAATCCAATCCAATCCACCCCACATCTCCAGATGCTGAGCCCAATTCAACTGCTTCTGAGCCCACAGCACGGCTTACTGCAGCGGAGCTGCGCCCATTTCTGAGCCTGCTGCTACTGCTGAGCGTGCAGCGCGCAGCCAATTCCAACTCAGGTCTATAAAAGAATACCACATCCCCCCCCAACTTGAGTTCTATCCCCTTTTTCCCCTTTATCTCACCTACCCCCGCTTTCCCTAGCTTCCCACCTATCCCTTTGCACCGCTTCATCACACCAAAGAAAACAAATCACCCATTCATACCTTCCATCTATAAGATAACCAAAGAAAAACTTAAAGAGATTTTTTTTGAGCACAAACCCGTTCCAAGCCTGTGCCTTGCTCTTCAACCCACGTCTGTTCCACGCCATGTGCTTTCCTAGTTCCTTGAATCATCCATTGTAAATTGTTCATGCATTTTTTTCCAGAATGCGGGGCTTGTCCTTGTGTTGGCGGACCCAGGTTGCACTGTGCCCTTCCCTAAAAGAAACCACCCCTAGCCAGCAATAATCCCAAAATACAATCCAGAGAGAAGAAAATAAGAAAACAAACATTCTGGGTTGTCTAGTTATTCTGGCTTTGAACCCACTAGAAAACCCCCTCACCAAATCCAATCATATCCCCTATTCATCCATTTTTTACCCCCCCTCTTGGCTGCTGTCCCCAGGGGTCTGCAGTTTTTTACTCCACCGGACGCAAAGCGCGCGCGTGGGCTTGTCCTTGGATAAAGGATCCGCATTTTTGTCCCCTTTTCTATCCAAACCAGCTTTCTCTTTGAATTAAGTTGAGCCCCTTTCCAGGAATCTTTTCACATGCAAAGCTGTGGCCTTCCATACTTGCACATCCTGCGCCTCTTCCCCACTTCCACCATATCCTCCTACTCCTCCCACCAAATCCCATGTCCACTCCCCCAACCCTTGATTGCAGATTGTGGTTTTAAATTGCCCACCAGATGAATCTTCCACTTTCAACGCTTCTGTCCTTGTCCCTGGTTCAAACGTTAATTGCGCTTGGAACCCAAACATGAATGGCCATCCTAAAATAGCCTCCCTACAATCAACCAATAGAAAAGAAAGTGGTTTACGGACCCTTGCAACCTCAACCTCTTCCTCCTCCACAACCCCATCCAGGCAACACGCCCCGCCGTTAAGCGCTCAAAGTCCCATTCTGCATTTCTGCCAAACAAATCCCAATTCATCAACCAATCTAGACAAAAAGAGATTCACCATAGAACTTCTATACACATGCCCCCACACCTTTCTTCCAGCAATCTTCATCAGAACGTAAGCCAGTGGAGTTGAATCCAATTTCATCCCTGCTAGCTTGCGCTCTGTGTCATCCCAAGCCAAGTTCACCCCCTTCACCATTGGAGGGATCCTATTTTGTCCGCAATCCTCAGCGCTTGAACCATCTCATCTACTACCACTTGCAACACTGCCACCAACTGGTTCAAGGTCAAGGGAATAGTTGTTTCATGCCCCATTGCTCTGCGCACAATTTCCACTGCCCTCTTCTTCCTGCCGGATTCACCGGTTGTTTATCACTTTCCAGAATGTGGGCGATTGGCTTAGGAGCTTCCCAAAATACCCCTTCTTTGGCATCCACCGCTGCCGGCTCCTCCATTGCTAATACCCTCACTTCTGCTTCCACACATGTTGGTTGCCATACCCCAGGAGCAGTGACAATCCCCAGCAAAGCTTGAGAACTTACCACAGTTTCCTGTCCTTGCGCATGCACTTGTTCCATGTTGGTTGGATTCCCAGGTTTGGTGGAGATCCGCTTGCACATTGGTAACATGAATCCCATTCCCACCTTGAGGTCCCTTTTCATGTCATTGCACCCTGAATGCCAATGCCCCTTGTCCCTGCAGTAATTGCATAAGCGCAATGCGGCTGGATTTGACAGTGGAAGTGGTCCCCCAATGTGAGAAGGCAGATTGCCTGGCCCTGACAACATTTGAATCAGGAAGATCCATAAATCCTTCATCAATTACGTGATCTTGCTAATCTCTGGGCTTTTTTTTGGTGGTGTTGCAGCTGCAGGTTCAGTTTTTGATAGGCCTACGACCAGAGCCTGTGTTGACGCTGCCGGAGGGTGAGAAGTGGAATTTTTTGAACCCGTTGGGAACAACCTTTCCGTGTCCTCCATCAGTTCCTCCAGGTCCAACTTGCTCTCAACAGCCTGACAGATGACCAGGATGTCCGGGGGAAGCGCAATACTCCCATCCAACAACCTCTTTACCAAGTTTTTGTCATACAAGTGCTGCTGAACCCGCCTGCGGAGTTGGGGACCAAGTCCTCCCAAAAATTCCCTCTTCATTGCGCCCTTCTGCCCCGTTATCACCTTGTTCTTTGACAGGTAGCAATAGATTCAATCAAACATTGCTACATACTCACCCAATTGCGCCCCCATCCTGACCCCATAATTTGCGCTTGCTTCCCCCGCGGCTTGCTCAAAGTTGCTTTCCCAAAACCAAGGTTTGCGTCTTCCCACCGCTCCAAGATTTCTGCCTTCAGTTTTGGCCAATCAAGTTCCTAATACCCTTCCATCTGCTCCACACCCCAAGCTTCTCTTTGTCCATAATGAAGAGGACAACAATCCAAGCCTTATCCAAACCCGTCACACCTTCCGCGTCAGAAATTCCTTTTTATTGCGCAAGGAATTGCTCAACTTCCTCAGTGTTGAACTGGATATGTGGATAGTGCCGCAGTCTGATGCAAACAGGCTTGTGATTGGCGCCATTGTTGGAGCAAAGGAAACCATATCCCACCCCTGATGAGGGTTTCTTCCAAGAAGCCAGAGGAGGAGGAGGAGGAAGAGGAGTGGGGTTAACGTTAGACAACCCCGCAACAGTCAATGGATGGTACTGGGACATTGCGCTTTTTAGTTTCAAGATACAAGTAACAAAAGATTAATTCCCGGCCAGACCCCAAGATGTGAAATTCAGAAGAGGACTTCTCCTTTAATGGTTCCCAAGTTTGGAAGTTGTTGATCCCTTGCGTCTGTGAACCCTGAGTGCAAATTTTCACCCTTTGACTGAGAGATAGAGAAATGATAGTAAATATCCTTTCAAAACCTATGATGATTGAATGGGATCCTCTGTCATGATCCCCTCCACATCCGGGTTGAGGGTGCAGTTTAAGTAATCTCCCCCTCAACCCTAACCTAAGTACAACCAGAAGCAAGCAAGAATAATGAAATACAACCCCTAAGTACAGAACCCTAGCCCAAATCCTATCCTTCTATCCCATAGTCCACATCCCATATCCCAAACCCCATATTCCATCCGTATCACCCACCTGCCATTATGTCCACCCGGTTTGTCCTTCTCATGACGTGGCCCTTGCGCCACGCCAAACTCAGAGCCCCTTGCGCATGTCCCCATCCTCCCAACGCGACATTCCAGATATCTGAGGTACATCCGTGCAATCTGTCAAATCCAATCCAATCCACCCCGCATCTCCAGATTCTGAGCCCAATTCCACTGCTTCTGAGCCCGCAGCATGGCTTACTGGGGCGGACCCGCACCCATTGCTGAGGTGCAGCCAATTCCAACTTGCCTCTATAAAAGAACACCACAGCAGGCAGATTCAATGGCAGAAGCAGTCCCCCAATGTGAGGAGGCGGATTGCACAGCCCTGACAAAATTTGACTCAGGAAGATCCATGAATCCTTCATCAGTTAAGTTATCTTGCTAATCTCTGGGCTTGGTTTTTGTGGTGTTGCGGGAGTGTGTTCCGTTTTTAATAGGCCTATGACCAGAGCCTGCATCAACGCTGCCAGAGGGTGAGAAGCGGACTTCTTTGACCCTGTTGGGAACAACCTTGCCGAGTCCTCCATCAGTTCCTCCAGGTCAAACTTTCTCTCCACTGCCCAATGGATGACCAGGAAGTCCAGGAGAAGCGCAATACTCCCATCCAACAACCTCTTTACCAAGTTATTGTTGTACAATTGCCTCTGAACCCGCGCGCCCATTTGGGGACCAAGTCCACCCAAAAACACCCTCTTCATTGTGCCTGTCTGCCCTGCTATCACCTTTTTCTTTTCCAGGTAGCAGTAGATCTGTTCAAACATTGCTACATACTCCCCCAATTGTGCCTGTGTCTGGACTCCACCATTTTTTCTCACTTCTGCCGTGGCTTGATTGAAGTTTCTTTCCCAAAACTGAGGTTTGCAACTTCCCCACTGCGCCAATATTTCCGCCTTCAGTTTTGGCCAATCATGTTCCTTTTATACTTCCATCTGTTCCACATCCCAAAGCATCTCTTTGTCTGTAATGAAAAGGAAGACAAGGCAAGCCTTATCCAAACCCATTGCGCCTTCCGCATTGGAAATTCCTTTGTATCAAGCAAGGAATTGCTCAATGTCCTCAGTTTTGAACCAAATGTGTGGATAGTCCTGCGGCCTGATGCAAACGGGCTGGCGATTGGGGCCATCCCCAGAGCAAGGGACACTGTATTCCACCCCTGATGAAGGTTGCTTCCAAGAAGCCGGAAGAGGAGGAGGAAGAGGAGTAGGGGTAATTTTAGACACTCCCAAAATGGTTGATGGGTGGTACTGGTACATTGCGCTTGTTAGTTTTGAGAGACAAGGAACAAAAGGTTACTTCCTGGCCAGACCCCCAGATGTGAAATTCAGAAGAGGACTTCTCCTGAAATTTTTCCCAAGTGCTGAAGTTATTGATACATTGTGTCTGTAAACCCTGAGTGCAAATTCTCACCCTACATTTGAGAGATAGAGAGATAAGAGTAAAGAGTCCTTCTCACCCCCTGTGTTCCAATGATAATCTCCTCTGATGATCCCCCCTCTGCCATCCGGGTTTAGGGTGCGGTTTAAGTAGCCTTCCCCTCAACCTTAACCTAGGTACAACCGCAAATAAACAAGAATATTGAAATACAACCCCTAAGTACAGAACCCTAGCCCAACTCTATCCTTCAAACCCCATCCCATGATCCATATCCCATACCCCATATCCCATCTTTATTGCCTGCCTGCCATTAGGTCCACCCATTTTGTCCTTCTCATGATTTTGCCCTTGCCCCGTGCCCAACTTGGAGCCCCCACGCATCCCCGCATCCGCCCAACGCGCCATTTGAGATATCTGAGGTACATCCGCGTGTCTTCAGACGCGCAATCCGGGAAATCCTTCCAATCCAATCCAATCCACCCTGCGTCTCTAGATTCCAAGACCAATTGGACTGCTGCCAAGCCTGCAGCACAGCTTGCTGCGGCAAAGCCGCACCCATTTCTGAGTGCGCAGCCCATTCCAACTTGTGTCTACAAAAGTCCACCACAATTGATTGTGAAATGAAATAACAGTATAGATTTTTCTGAGTTCATAACCTAGATGCAAGGAAATAGATTCTGAACGTACAAGTGCGTAACAGATGAGATAGGAAGGAGTGACATCAGAGACAATGAAAATATGAGGATGTAGTTTATGCAGGGTAAGGGACTAGTCCAAATGCAAACTATACAGTTGGTGTGGCTGACTAGCATGGGTGTAAGCTAGCAAGAATTCTTGACCAGGAATGGGAACCCCAGGGCTATTGATACACAGGGTGGAAGAGCGGAGCTTGAATGGATGGTTGACTGGAGTAGAGTTAACTGCAAAATTTGCAAGTAGGTTATGACTCAGCCACCAAGAATGGAAGGTTGTTATACAAGCCAGATTTGATAAGCGGAACACCACAGAAAAATGGACACCACCTGTATGCAGGTGGCATTGCTGTATCCCATTGATATCTCAGGGTTATGTGATGCTGTATCTCATCATTAACTTTCAGCAGGTGGTGAAATATTGTGACTAGAGATCAGCATTTGCTGAACTTCTGGGTCATTAGTTCATAATAGATTGTCAAGGTGAAGGTTGATATGAGCAAAGCTTTTGCTTCACAAGCAGTCCACATATCATCCACAAACTACTTCAGCTGGTGTTTCGGAATTCCTTCAAAGTGAAATTCAAAAATTCCAGAAGAGTCTGATTGTTTCCAGACTGGAATTTCCACTAACTGGTCAAAAACTGGGTAAGTCCTCTTATTCACAGCCCAAAATAAAATGCATAAAAATGTATTTAGCATAAAACTTACACACCATGCTCCTAGAAAATTACAAATCTTTCCTTATATAAATGAGCCATTGATGGCTTCTTTTCTGTTTGTTTCTTATTCAATAGCCTATGTTGGTGTAATTTTATTTGTTATACTTCTACTTTTTATCAGGGAAAATACAGAAAGCCACGCCAAAATTGTTTGTTCAAATTTCAAAAAATGAAGAATATTTGAAATGGAAGATGACCAAAGAACAAGGGAGTAAAGAAAGGAAAAAGAACAAAAGAAGGAAGAAAAAAGTCAATATCCTCACTTAGATGTGTTGACCACCATCCCCGGTCTGCACATAAGGGCAGGTTATTTTATTTTTTGAAGGAGAATGTTGAAACCAAGGCAAGAGGCAGGCTTCTTTTTGCAATGTAGAAAAGCCAGGGTAGGTGAAATTTATAAAAATAGAAAAATGCATTGAGCTAGTTCTGGCCTGAGCAGAAGGGAATCCACTTTGTAAGAAAAGGAATACATGAATTGAGTGGGAATTAGGCTAGTCACAAAGGCATGCAATCAACAACTGCAGATATGTTGACTACCAGCCCTGGTTACAGATCAAATTGTCACTCAATCACAGATTGATTTATGAAAATTAAGCCATGAGAGGACATTTCTTTACCACAGGAAAAAGGTCAAATTAGGGCATATCAGAGTTAAGAAAACCTGCCATTTTTCAATAGTGGGTTTCAAGCCAAATCCACCACTTCAAACCCACTATTAAAAATCCAAAAAAATATCATTATTTCCCATCAGACCTGTCAGAGCCACCTGAAAATAAATGGGTTTTTTCAAATAAAGTATCTAAAGGGTTTCACCACCTCAACCCATCATTTCACATCATCACCCCTGGTTTCAACCTCCATTCCTATCCTGTTTGATTCATCACTCTACTTTAATTCTCACAAAGCTTCATCACCCTCATCACATTATTGCTTCCATGACATCCATGCTCTCATCACTTCATCCCCACTTTCATGATATCCCTTAATCACTTCATTGCTTCCTAACAGTGGAGGCACTCAAGGAGATTGCTCAATTACTGGGCTTGTAAATATATTTGATTTATTGATTGGATAAAACTTTCAAAAATGAAAAAAATACAATAGAAAAAATAGAAACATTATCAATCATATTGGGCCTTCTTTCCCAAAATTCTTTCATCAATTTTTGAAGGACTACAATCTTGGAGTTTTAAAGATACATTGGCTAGTTTTTTATTAATTTGGAATGAGCAGCCAAATTGAGAGTGGGTTGAAGAGGTTTTTAAACTAGGAGGAGGAAATGTAGTCTGATGATCAAAAAATTGAGTCTGTCAAAGAATTTCAATAATGCCCTCAGCTTTTGCAAAGTCAACAATACAACCATGTTTTGGAAAAGATAAAACATGACCCAAATCATTGCAGGGAGGAAGGATAGGCTGTCCTGTAGATCTGTTGATGTATGAAAATATCCTATATGTAAACCATTCAAGTCATTCTTATCAGTATGGAGCTTGTTTGAGAAGTCATCAAATGTCACAACCACATTTAAAAACATGCAAAAATCTTGCTCCTTGTCCATCCACTCAGATGAAGACCAGTTTGGAATTAGATATTCATCTGAAACTTTCTTGTTTTGAGCATGAGCTGAAGTACACAGTGATTGGATCCTTCCAAAGACAAATTTTTTGTGAGCAGGGAGACGGTCGCAAACTTCATCATCCTTCTTGATGGTCTCTTCATTTAAACATGGTTTGCAAGAATAGACCCCTATTTTTGAATTGAAGTCAACATCAATCAATTTTTTGAATTTTCTGACAAAACCTGACATAAACAGGACAAACCTGTAGAGGCACCTCTATCACTTCCAGCACAAAAACCAATGGCATCCATGCAGCCAGTCAAGGCTGCTGTGTTTGTCTTTCTGAGTGAATGGTGGTTCTTTGCCATCTGGTACAAGTCCAAGACAATGTTTCACAAAGTATCAATTTGTGGAGTGCTTTTTGCAGCCTTCAAACTGTGGTATTTAAGAATGAAGTAGGGCTGAAACTGGCGGTTTTTGACAGCATTAACCAGCATTTGAGGGCACATGCGGGATAAGACAACATGATTGGGCACAAGGTTGTCCCGCAGTGTCACAAAGTATGCTGGCTTATCACATTCTTGTACAAAATGTCTCCTGGCACGGTTGAAATTTTTGTTACTTGTGGATGTTGAAGTAACATTTGAGTTCAATAGCCTGTGTCTCTTGTCTACTACAAGAGGTTTCAATTCATGTTGTTTCTCCTTGGAATCCCCTGAAAATCCAAGCTCATCACAACTACAAACTGTGTTTTAGGATGACACCCAGGAATCACAACATGAATGGGAAACCAAAAGAAAAATAATGCAGAATCAAAATTTTAATTAGTAATTTTATTGTTGAACAATATTGAGGAATAAAATTTAAATCCAATACCCATTTCTACCAGACATGCCTTCATTCAATTTCAAATTCAATTCCATCAAGATTGATATCTAAAATACTGATATCTAAAAACAATAAATACCCTCTTTTTTTAAAAAAGAAAAAAAACAAAAAAGGTTACTTACCAATGGGTTGGTGGTTGTGGTGGATGAGGTGGGTGGTGGGGGTGGGTGGTGGTGGGTGTTGGTGGGTGGTTGTGGGTGTTGGTGGGTGGTGGTGGGTGATGTGGTGGGTGGTGGTGGGTGATGTGGTGGGTGGTGGTGGGTGATGTGGTGGGTGGTGGTGGGTGTTGGTGGGTGGTGGTGGGTGGTGGTGGGAGTTGGTGGGTGGTGGTGGGTGTCAGTGGGTGGTGGTGGGTGTCAGTGGGTGGGGTGGGTGAGGTTGTTTACCTCATAGTAGGAAAGACCCCCAAATTAGAGCTGACAGACCCCAAGTGTGGTGCAGGTGTCTAAATCACTCACTAGGTGGGGAGGAGATTTGAAATCCCCCCCACCAAGCCACTCCCTCCCCCCTTGATTGCTCTCTAGCTGGGGAGCAGATTTGAAATCCCCCCCTCCCTCCCCCCTTTTTCTCCCCCCTTGATTGATTGCTAGGTGGGGAGCGGATTTGAAATCCCCCCCCCTCCCTCTCCCCTTGATCTCCCGCCTTGCTCGGTTGCTAGCTGGGGAGCCGATTTGAAATCCCCCCCCCTCCCTCCACCTTTGATCTCCCCCCTTGATTTCCCCCCTTGCTCACTGTGGTGCCCCATCCTGGACACCCTGGCCAGTGCGGAGATTTTAATGTTTTCCTTATCATCATTCAGAGGTATCATTCTCAAAAAAAAAAAAAAAAAAAAAAAAAAAATATTGATCCATTGTCCATCTCCATCAGGAGGATCATCATCATCATCATCCAACTTGGAACCATCCTTTGACTAGGTTCAATCCATTGATTCAAATCAAGCCTCTACTCTCTAATCCATTGATCCTCAAGACCAATGAATACAATTTGGCCAGATCCAAACATTCAAACCATCTTGAGAACTTCTTTGATGCTTTGGAACTTCATCAAATCTCACCCGCCCTATCCTCCCTAGCCTCCTCCTTGATCCATCTGCCCTACGCCATCAATTATCCCAAGGTTCACAATCGTCTCATCCAGTTGGATCTCATCCTTTGATCCATCCAATGTCCCCTCTTGAACCAGCAACTCCATCTATTCCTTCCAATCTCCATCCTCGCCTCCTCCTTTTGATTATGTCAAGCCTACCTCCCGGAACCCAAGAAAGAACCTTCCAGCTCAGAGCTTGCTCCTCATTAACGCTTTTCACAATCCTTTCAATACATCTCTGCTCTCATTCAGAGGTTACCAGCCTTCCATCAAACGTCCCACCCCACCGCCAATCAACTTGCTTGGGAGATCCCATCCAAGATCCTTGGACTTTACTCTTGCTTCCTCGTTGTCTTCCATCCACCCAACCAAGGGCTCAAGTTGATCCGTAGAATATTCTACGCCTATCTGATTGCTGGCCCTCAAACCTCTCTCCCCCCCCTCCTAGCTCGCCGGTCTCCCGCGCAGGTCTCAGCAGTTGCTGATGCCTGTCGGACACCTGCCAGCGGTTATCCGCGCCCTTGGCAGACGCCCGGGCCCATCAGGATGGCCGCGGGCGTCCCTCTTTGGGTTTCTTTTTCTCCAAGTAACTGTTTTTTTCTTTTTTTCTTCTTCTTTCTTTTGTTTTCTCATTATCTTGATCCTTGAAAAAAAAAAAAATTCCGCTCCCATTTGTAAATCTCTCTTGTAAATAGTCTACAGGCCTCTGGTCTATAAAAGGAGGGGCTCTTCCCTGCTTTTTCTGAAGCATCATCAGCATATCAGATCACACATCAGATCATCAGTTAATAGAATCATCCATAGGGGTGTGTGCCTGTGTCCCCCATCATTGTGAAATTTGAATCCTGATCCTTATCCTGGGTATATCTCTGATTGCCCCCTGATGCATTTTGACCCTGAGTCTTTGCCCCTCTGTGGCCTGATCCTTATCACCAACCAATAGCCTTGCTGGCTGAAGAAAAATTATGTCTGTTGGAATTTTTGAGTGTGTTATTCCACTCCTTGATCCCTTTCTCTGACCATACTGGTCCTGATCCCTGATCACCTTTCTGGAGCCAATCACGATTGATTGAAGAGGTCTTATTAAGCTTGAGACCTGGAGTGTTATACCTCCCTTTATTTTCTTTTGAGTTGCATTCTGCCAGCCTATTCTTGAGTTCCTTGAGAAGTGTTGAGGTTATCCTTGCTCCAAAATCAGTTACTGTTTGCTTTGGAGCTTCTTAAACATTGTGCTTTGTCTTGTACAGCCACCCTCAGTTATCTGGTACCCTTCAAGCGCTTGATTGCGGAGAGTTGGGCAGGTTCATTGAGAACCTGGAGGTTGCTTGGGTTTGAGTTGATCATCCCCAATCTTCTGCTGACAACCAGAGTTATTAGCTTGTGGGCATTGTTTACATACAACAGCTTTTGTTCTTTGAACTCTAAGAGGACTTTAACTTGTTTTGTTCAAAGTTTTTCCCTGCATAATCTTGTCTCAGATAGTGCTGTTCCATTGCCACCGAACTATTATCATCTTTATCCTCTACTCCCTGATTCCTCATTTACCAGGTTCTGGACTTTGATCTTGGTTACATTTAAATATTTTTGTAACACTCAAGAGGGCAGCCTAAAACAGCACCTATCCCCTCCACAGAACTGCCACGGCCTAGCACCGTTTTGAGTCTTAAATTTGGTCCCCCGGGCTGGGATCAAACCAGCAACCTTGGGATTTACAGTCCCAACTTGAAGAATCAACTCCAAAATCCAATTCAATTTTTTTTTCTTCTTCTTCTTTTCTTTCTTTTTCTGTTTGTTCTTTTTTCAGATCTGTTCCATGGAGGCAACTTGGTCCAGAAGTAAGTCCTCCCAATTGTGCACCACCTGGGCAAGATCCTTGTCATTTTTTATGAAACTCTACTCTTGCCACACTTGTGAGCCACCTTGGAACTCTGCTTGTTTGGATCTCTTAGGAACCCTTCAACATGGAATCTGTTGGATCCTCTTTATCTTTTCGGGCCAAGATGGTCAAAATCAAATCTCAGAACAAAAATTTAGGCTTCAATGGGACTAATGTTGAACAATTCCTGGACTCCTATGAGATGGCTGCGCAAGTGGATGGTGCCACTGAATATGATATGGCTTATCAGTTACAATTTTTTATCTCTTCTGAAAAAGTTATGGAGGTTATTGAATTGTTTGAGGTATTCAAAACTCACAATTGGCGGCTCCTGAAGCATGCAATTTTGGCCTATTGGGGAAAAATAGATGTAGCCAGATTTACTTTGCAAGACTTGGATGCCCTGGTTTCTCAATGGATCTCCAATGGTGGTATCTCCTCAGCCTCTGACTATCAGACTTTCAGAAAATCTTGGGACCCTATTCAGTCCTATCTTATCCGGAACAATCACATTGATACGTTGGACAAAATTCAAGTGCGATTTTTTCAGTCTTTCTCTCCAGGAGGGCAGGAAAGAATTAAGGATGAATTGGTGAAATCTGGATCCATGATCACAACAAGAGAAAATTGGTTCAAGCTCCCTGCTTTCATGTTTCTTAGGAATACTGTGGATAAAGTGATGAAAGGTCAAACAGCTCTCACTTTTAACAAACCTAAAATCACTGAACCAGTCCTTGCCCCCTCTTTTCAAGCATCTAAAAAAATCATGAATAAGATGGAAGCCAATTGCAGACCTAAACCCAATCCTCAGGCCCACTGGGAGACATCTACTATAGATGAGATCACTAAATTACTTCAGACATTTGAGAATAAAATAGATCAGAAAATATCCTCCTCAGCCACTCCTAAACCTGCTAATTCTGTTCATAAATCTACTATAGTCTGTTATTATTGCCATAGGGAAGGCCATGGTACTGGTAGATGTCCTGAACTCCAGAAGGACAAGGAGGATAAGTTAGTAGAGCAGAAGGGAAATAATTTTTTCCTTCCTAAAGGTGCTTTGATCCCTTTCAATTCATCTTGTCCAATCCATCATGTGGTGGCCTCATACCAACCACCAACTCCTAAGAAGTCATCCTTGGTCTCTGTGGATTTTCAATCATCCTGTGGAACTCTGAAACCTTGGTATCCTCCAGCTATCACTTCTTCCAGCTTCCCTGCCTATCAATCCAATCCAGCTAGGAAATGCCATGAGGAACCAAAACCTCACAAGTCTCCTCCTGTTCCATCCTCAATTCTGCGAAAACCCGTTAAACGTCAATCTTCACCTGAGCCTCCTTCCTCTGATGCAGAAGACATGGAAGTAGAAAGGGAACCACTTATGGAAAGGTTTCAGGACAACTCTGATCTTCCCTCTCTTCAACCTGCCCAACCCTCAGATCCTCTTCCAGCACATATTTCACCTGATCTTCCTCCCTCCACCCAGCCCAAAGTTTGATTTGAGAGGGGCATCTCCAAGGACTACCCTAATGCTTTGGAAGGATTATTAAAGAAAATTTCTGATCTTAAAATCTCTGATCTATCTGTGGCTGAACTCCTGTCAATCTCTCCATCTGTGGCTGAAGGGATGAAGAAATGGGTTTCTTGTTGGTGTGTGGAGATTGGTCCAGACAAATTAAAGGTCTTCTCTGGTACTCTGATGGAGGATTCTGGTGGAACAGATCCCTCGTCAGATACCAACCTGTATTCCTGTCCTCTTGGTTTTCTTCCATGCATCTTGGTGATTCAACTAAAACGGTTTCTCTCCTTGTGGATTTGGGTTCTCAGCTCAACTTGATTTTGGACTCCATGGCCTGCAAGCTTAAACTTAGCCCAAGGGTCAGTTTCAACTCTGCAGTTTATGGAATTGGGAATCAGTCCTGTGAGCTGGTTGGTATTGCTGAGGATATTCCTGTTCGAATTGGTTGAAATATTGTTGGCACCTGTCACTTCTGGATCACTCGTCTGGATGGTCCCATGATCTTGGGAAGGCCTTTCTTAATGGACTTTGGTGCTACCCTGATGTTTTCTGATCAAGTTGGGGAGAGAATTCTCCTTCCTGATTCTGATGGCAGAAAAATTGAAGTTCCTCTTTGTTCCCTGGATTCTGGTTGTTGGGAAAGAGACTTTCCTGGTCATTCTCCCAAATCTGTCCTGAAAGGAAAGCAGAAAGAAAACTCGCATTCCTCTCATCCTCATTTTTTAGCAGAATAGTTGGCCCTACTGATAGTTGTAGTTCTTCTCAGCCTCAGAGTTCAACTCATGGACCAACTCCCACCTCAGAGGCATATCTTTATTTTCCCTCATCATTTCTTTCTCAGACAAATAAGATCAAAACCCAAACACATAAAAAACCCAAAAAATCCAAAAATATTTCTTCTCTGTCTGGATCTGTTGTATCTTCTTTTCCTTTTTCTTTTCAGCCTGGTCAATCATCCTCTATTCCGGTTTCAAATCTCCGCAATGAGTCTAAACTAGATCTTGATCTTGATTCTTTTCTTGGTGGCTTTGGTATGAAGGAGTATGGTCTTAGGTGGAGGAAATTTGGGGTAGAAGTAAGTCCTCCCAATTGTGCACCACCAAGGGCTTCTACTACTGTTGTTTTCAAAACTCTACCCTGTGCCACACATGTGAGCAATGTGTTATCTTTTGTATCCTCTTTTATGGAGAAGGCAGCTTTCAAGGACGCAGCAGAACATTGGACTTGGAAGATGTTGGAATATGGCCTCAGTTTTTGTAGTCAGGTCTCACTGGTCAATGCTTGGAGGAAGCAAGGATTCCTCTCCTTTGACACCAAGTACAAACCAGTTGCAAAGAAGGTCCAGCCAGTCAACCAACCGATGCCTCTCAACCTCAATCCTCCTCTTATGCGTCCTCCTCTATCCCGCAATCCTTACTGTGGTCTATTCAAATCCCTCACTGGTCCATTTATTCCCTCTGGTTGGGTCACTGAAGAACATCTGAAAGTTGTCAACTTTGGTCCAGATGGATGGCTTCTTCCTGATGAGTTAAATTTGATCAAAAATATCTTGTCTCTAAGGGAAAAATCTATTGCATTCTGTGAAGAAGAGAGAGGTCTCTTGAAAGAATCCTATGGTCTCCCTTACATCATCCCTGTGGTTGAATATGATCCTTGGAAAAAGAAAAAGATCCCAATCCCTGCTGCTAAAGTCAACAAATTCATCAAGTTGGTCTGCAAACAAGTCCGAACCGGTTTATAAAAACAATTGACTTCTAGCTATTCCAGTCCTGTTTTCTGTGTTATAAAGAGTAATTTTAAACTTAGAGTAGTTCATGATCTCCAAACTCTTAATAAAGTTACTATTAAAGACTCTGGCGTGCCTCCTGCCACTGAAAAATTTGTTGAATCATTCTCTGGGAGAGCTTGCTATGGTCTAGGTGACATTATGGGTGGCTATGACAAACGATCCTTGCATCCTATTTCTCATCCTCTCACTACTTTTGATACTCCCCTTGGTTGATTTAAGCTGACTCGATTGCCTCAAGGTGCCACCAACTTGGTTGCAGTCTATCAGACTCAGATGATGTGGATCCTCCAGGACAAAATCCCGGATCATGCGGGTATCTTTATTGATGATGGTGGAATTAAAGGTCCAGTTTCTGACTACAATAATGAGCTCTTATCTTGGCACTCAGGAATCCAACAATTTATCTGGGATTATGCTACTGTCTTGGAAAGAATTTTGTTTTGAATTGAGTAATCTGGCCTTACTGTCTCTGGATCAAAACTTGCCGCCTGTGTCCCTGCCTTGGAAGTCGTTGGTCATATAGTCTGCAAGGACGGAAGAAGGATGGCACCCTCTAAAGTCAACAAAATCATCTCCTTGCCTACTCCAATAAATCCGACGGAAGTTAGAGGTTTCCTAGGTGTTGTAACTTATGTCAGGATCTTTATTCCCTCACTATCCAAAATCTGTGTTCCCTTGCGTCGCTTAACCAGGAAGGATGCTGAATGGATTCGGACCCAAGACTGCAAACAATCATTTCAGTTGCTCAAAACAATTGTTGGGAAAGACATTGTTTTGAAAAAGATCACTTATGGACCCGGAGCCGGCAATATCAAGCTGGCAGTGGACTCTAGTTATCAATCTGTTGGGGCTGTCCTTACCCAGGAAGATGAAAATGGTTTGGATCGTCCTGCTCTGTATGAATCTCTTCTTTTCTCAGATGTGGAATCCAGGTACTCCCAGCCAAAACTGGAACTTTGCGGTGTGGCCCAAATGTTGAAAAAGCTTCAGACTTTCCTTTGGGGTCAACACTTTGAGTTACAAGTTGATGTACAATCCATTATTGAAATGATCAACGCCCCCAGCCTTCCAAATGCTCCAATGACTTGTTGGGTAACTTTCATCCAGTTGTTCTCTTTTGATATTGTTCACAGGCCTGGAAAATCTTTCACCATGCCTGATGGTTTATCTCAACGCCCTATTGGAGATGATGAATCAGATGTTGGAATGGATTTCAATGAGGAAGAACCCTTGGTTGGCCCTGTCTTTGCCTTCTCCTCTCAAAATTACTCTGGTTTCCAGCAAGGTTTCTGGCTTTAGTCAGAGAAGTACCTTTCAACTCTCCAAAGACCCCCTTATCTCTCTGCCAAAGAATTTCGGTCCCTTAAAAGGAAGTCCTCCAACTTCTTTGTCCAAGGTTCTAGGCTTATGAAAAAAGCAACTCCTTGTGCACTTGTTGTGGTCACTATCCCTTCTAAGCAAGATTCAATCCTGGAAAGTCTCCATGAAGGCCTTGGTCATCGTGGGGAAACCAAAACTTATCAACAAATATCCAAACAATTTTGGTGGCCATCCCTGAAGAAATCCGCCGCTCAATGGTGCAGGAGTTGTGAAGTGTGCCAGAAAGGTGATCTTAGGCGCCCGGCCAAAATTAATTACCCCACTGGAGAGTCCACTGTCTTTGGGAGGATTGCTATGGATGTGGTTCACATTAAGGCTGGTGGAGCTAAGTACCTCATTGTGGCTAGAGATGATTTTTCTGGATGGGTTGAAGCAAAGTTTCTTAAGAACCTCAGCTCTGAATCAGTAGCAGCTTTCCTTCATGAGACTTGGACAATGCGTTATGGCTTGGCTCAATCTTATTCTACGGATGGTGGCTTGGAATTTGGTTGAAAAATTGCTGAAATGATCCAATCGCTCCCTGGACAACATAGAGTTACTAATCCCTATTATCCTGAAGGACAAGGTATGGTGGAAAGAGGCCATGCGCCCTTGAAGGCTGCTCTGGTTAAATTGGCTGGTGAAAGTGGCAAGAATTGTTGGAAGTTTCTCCCCTTGGTCCTCTTCTTTGATTGAATTTCCACCAAGCAAACCACTGGTTACTCTCCTTATTAAATCATCTTTTGTCAGAGCGCTGTTCTTCCTCTTGATCTTGAAATGGAGTCTTTCTTGGGAATCTCTTGCGAACAAGTTTCCTCAACTACTGACCTATTAGTTGCCAGATCAAAGCAACTGGAGCGGAGTGAAGATATTTGTAACAAAGCTTATCAGAAGATGATGGAACCAAGAGCAAAATCAGTTCAGTATTGGGAAGATAAACACCTAAATCAAATCAGGGACCCTTTAAACCCTGGTGATCTGGTATTGGCTTATCATTGTTCCTTGGAAACTCAGTGGGAAAAACCTTTCTCTAACCGCTGGAATGGTCCTTACCGAGTGGTCCGTCAAGTTACAGGTGCATCATATGTTTTGGAGGAACTGGATGGTACCCAGATGGCCAAAAGGTTCTCTGCTGATGAGGTCAAGAAATTTCATTCTTTTGGGGGCAACTTGTTCCAAAAGTAAGTCCTCCCAATTGTACACCACCAGGGGCTTCTACTACTGTCATTCTTGAAACTCTACTTCAGGCCAAGCATGTGAGCACCTGGGATGCCTTCTTCATTTCATCTCAGCCACTTCTAGGATTTCCCTTTGGATGGATCAACATATTCTTTTTCACTCTCAAGATCAAAATGGCCATTCCTTGGTTTCAATCATCTTTCTTTCCTTTCTCTTTTTTATGGCATCAAACTTGGGAGCAGACTAGGGACAGTCTGTAAGTTGTGGAGAGATGTGGTGCCCCATCCTGGACACCCTGGCCAGTGCAGAGATTTTAATGTTTTCCTTATCATCATTCATAGGTATCATTATCAAAAAAAAAACTATCAATCCATTGTCCATCTCCATCAGGAGTATCATCATCATCATCCAACTTGGAACCATCCTTCCACTAGGTTCAATCCATCAATTCAAATCAAGCCTCTACTCTCTAATCCATTGATCCTCAAGACCAATTGATACAATTCAGCCAGATCCCATCATTCAAACCATCTCAAGAACTTCTTTGATGCTTTCAAACTTCATCACATCTCACCCGCCCTATCCTCCCTAGCCTTCTCCTTGATCCATCCGCCCTACGCCATTGATTATCCCAAGTTTCACAATTGTCTCATCCAGTTGGATCTCATCCTTTGATCCATCCAACATCCCCTCTCAAACCAGCAACTCCATCTATTTCTTCCGATCTCCATCCTTTCCGCCTCCTTTTGATTACGTCAAGCCTACCTCTTGGAGCCCAAAAAAGAACCTCCCGGCTCAGAGCTTGCTCCTCATTCACGCTTTTCACAATCCTGTCAATACATCTCTGCTCTCATTCAGAGGTTACCAGCCTTCCATCAAACATCCCACCCCACTGCCAATCAACTTGCTTGGGAGATCCCATCCGAGATCCTTGGACTGTACTCTTGCTTCCTCGTTTTCTTCCATCCACCCAACCAAGGGCTCAAGTTGATCCGTAAAATATTCTATGCCTATCTGATCGCTGGCCATCAAACCTCTCTCCCTCCCCTCCCAGCTTGCCAGTCTCCCGCGCGGCTGGTCCGTTGCCTGCGTGGGTCTTGGCAGTTTCCAATGCCCATTGTACACCTGCCGGCGGTCATCCGTGGCCTTGGCAGACGCCTGGGCCCATCAGGATGGCCGCGGGCGTCCCTCTTTGGGTTTCTTCTTCTCTGAGTAACTTTTTTGTTTCTTTTTTCTTCTTCTTTCTTTTGTTTTCTCATGATCTTGATCCTTGAAAAAAAAAAAAAAAAAAAAAAAAAAAAAAAAATTCCGCTCCCATTTGTAAATCTCTCTTGTAAATAGTCTACAGGCCTCTGGTCTATAAAAGAAGGGGCTCTCCCCTGCTTTTTCTGGAGCATCATGAGCATATCAGATCACACATCAGATCATCAGTTAATAGAATCATCCATAGGGGTGTGTGCCTGTGTCCCCCCATCATTCTGAAATTTGAATCCTGATCCTTAGCCTGGGTATATCTCTGATTGCCCCCTGATCCATTTTGACCCTGAGTCTTTGCCCCTCTGTGGCCTGATCCTTATCACCAACCAATAGCCTTGCTGGCTGAAGAAAAATTATGTCTGTTGGAATTTTTGAGTGTGTTATTCCACTCCTTGATCCCTTTCTCTGACCATACTGGTCCTGATCCCTGATCACCTTTCTGGAGCCAATCACGATTGATTGAAGAGGTCTTATTAAGCTTAAGACCTGGAGTGTTATACCTCCCTTTATTTTCTTTTGAGTTGCATTCTGCCAGCCTATTCTTGATTCCCTTGAGAAGTGTTGAGGTTATCCTTGCTCCAAAATCAGTTACTGTTTGCTTTGGAGCTTCTTAAACATTGTGCTTTGTCTTGTACAGCCACCCTCAGTTATCTGGTACCCTTCAAGCGCTTGATTGCGGAGAGTTGGGCAGGTTCATTGAGAACCTGGAGGTTGCTTGGGTTTGAGTTGATCATCCCCAATCTTCTGCTGACAACCAGAGTTATTAGCTTGTGGGCGTTGTTTACATACAACAGCTTTTGTTCTTTGAACTCTAAGAGGACCTTAACTTGTTTTGTTCAAAGTTTTTCCCTGCATAATCTTGTCTCAGATAGTGCTGTTTCATTGCTACCAAACTATTATCATCTTTATCCTCTACTCCCTGATTCCTCATTTACCAGGTTCTGGACCTTGATCTTGGTTACATTTAAATATTTTTGTAACACTCAGGAGGGCAGCCTAAAACAGCACCTATCCCCTCCACAGAACTGCCACGGCCTAGCACCGTTTGGAGTCTTACATTGCTTGCTAGGTGGGGAGAAGATTTGAAATCCACCCCCCCTCCCTCCGTCCTCAATGTCCCCCTTGCGCGCTTGCTAGGTGGGGAGCAGATTTGAAGTCCACCCCCCCTCCCACCCTCCTCAATGTTGCCCTTGCTTGCTTGCTGGGCGGGGGGGTGATGAAGTCCCCCCCACTGCAAGCCCCACCGGCTGCTCCCCCTTGCTTTCTTGCCGGGGGGGGGGGGGGGTGATGAAGTCCCCCCCACCGCAAGCCCCACTGGCTGCTCCCCCTTGCTTGCTTGCCGGGCAGGGGGTGATCAAGTCCCCCCCACCACAATCCCCACTGGCCCCCCCCTTTCTCCCACCGCAAGGCGGTGGCTTGCACCCCCCTTGCTTGCTCGCCAGGCAGGGGGTGATCAAGTCCCCCCCACTGCAAGCCCCACCGGCCCCCCCCTTTGCCACTTGCTTGGTCAGGGGTGATCAAATCCCCCACCGCAAGCCCCTCCCGCCCCCCCCCCCTTTGCCACTCACTCGGTTGGGGGTGATGAAATCCCCCCAATGGGCTGGCCCCCCCCCTCCTTTGCCACTTGCTTGGTTGGGGGGTGATGAAATCCCACCACCACAAGCCCCTCTAGTCCCCCCCTTTGCCACTCACTCAGTCGGGGGGTGATGAAATCCCCCCACCAGGCTGCCCCCCCCTTTGCCGCTTGCTTGGTTGGGGGGTGATGAAATCCCCCCACCACAAGTCCCTCTGGCCCCCCCCTTTGCCACTCACTTGGTCAGGGGGTTATGAAATCCCCCCACCGGGCTGGCCCCCCCCCCCCTTTGCCGCTTGCTTGGTCGTGGGGTGATAAAATCCCCCCACCGGGCTGGCCCCCCCCCCTTTGCCGCTCACTTGGTTGGGGGGTGATGAAATCCCCCACCAAGCCACGCCCTCCCTCCCGGCCTGCTCGCTTGCTCAAAAAAAAAAACTCAAAAAAAAACCAAAAGAAAAAAACTTAGAAAAAAATGGAAAAAAAAATTGAAAAAAAAAACAAAAAAATAAAATAAACCAAAAAATAAACCAAAAAAGAAACAAAAAAAGAAACAAAAAAGAAACAAAAAAAAATAAACCAAAAAAAAAAGGATAATAAACTGAAAAAAAAAAAAAAAAAAAAAACAAAAGAAACCAAGATAAAAAAATGAAAAAACAAAAACAAAAAACAAAAAATAAACAACAAATAAACAATAAAAAAAGGGAAATAAACCAAAAAAAAACAACAAAAAAAAAAAAAAAAAAAAAAAAAAAAAAAAAAAAAAAACAAAAAAAAAAAAAACATGAAAAAACAAAAAACAAAAAGAAAAAGAAAACAAAAACAAAACAAAAACAAACAAAAACAAACAAAAACAAAAAAAACAAAAGGAAACAAAAGGAAACCCAAGAAAAACCAAAACAAAACAAAAACAAAACAAAACAAGAAAAGAAAACAAGAAAAACAAGAAAAAAACAGAAAGAAACAGGAAGAAACCAAAAAAAGCCAAAAAAATGGAAAGAAGCCAAAAAAAAAAAAAAAAAAAAAAAAAAAAAAAAAAAAAAAAAAAAAAAAAAAAAAAAAAAAAAAAAAAAAAAAAAACAGGAAAAAAACCAAAAAAAAGCCAAAAGCAAAAAAAAAATGGAACTCTTCAATTGATGGCTTGAATGTGAAAAATCATAGGGTATATAAATAAATGAACCCCAGTTCAAATAAAAAAAAGAAACATACTTTTGAACAAGATCTTTACTCACAGGGCTGGCCATTTCTTGTAGTGGCTTACTTGTGGGGTTTCTTCTGTTCATAGATTTGAAAATGTTTGGTGACTGATTTTTTGGAATTTTGGTATCAATGAAATTTGACCAGTGATGCTTTGAAGTTTGATGATTGAAAAATTTGATTTTAACATATGTGTTTGATGTGATTTTTTTGACCTTCCAAAATCATTATATAGATTACCTCCATATTTGAATGTCCTTTGAGAACAAATGGTGCATTGGAATATACAAATGTTCCCACCTCTGGTGGTTTTCTGATTGTTTTTGTTGAATTGGATTGGGTGTTTAGTCAAATTTTTTCACTTTCCAGAAATTGAAAGGCTTACAGGGAAATAGATAAAAAGATTGATTGAATTTTGAATTCAATCTTACATCTGCTGATGAGCTTAATCATTCAAAAAAAAACTGAAAAGCTTATTGGTTACATTTTCAATATGCATATTACCTTCAGTGGGAGTGTAAGGGAAAGTTAAATTTGATAGTTTGAAAAATTTCCCTAATCAATAGATCAGATTGAATGCACATAATTGACCCATGTAAAATACATTGGCAATACACAGATCTTTGGTTTTGAATTCAAAATCAAATTACCTAATGGAAAATCATGTATTTCATTTGAAGATTAATGATCTTAATAAAAACCCATGATTGGAATCAATATTTTTAGATCAGGAAATTTTAGAACACCACATTAAGCAAGGAAAGATCCCATGCAAATAGTTTTTTTGCTTCACCAAAACAACAGATTTCATGAATACAAATATTCATTTTTCATAATTTTTTTATAGAGACTTTATTCAATCATCTGGGAGTGTGTAAACACCAATTCATTGCATCATTACTTCTACAAATTGAGATTGGAAAATTTTCAATTTCAGAAAAACCAAACCCTCATGCAAAAGTATCACATCTCCTCTTTCTCCACCTTATCATTTGATTATCCTCTTGGGACCAGTTCTGATAAAATACATGCAAACTGCATGCACATATTTCTTGGCTGCAATGCCACAGTACCTGGCCAGAATGTCCCAAATTGGATTGTCTTTGCAGCTTCCATGGCACCTAACTAGTCCCTCATCAAGTCTTTGTGAAGGATCATTGGTGTAATTTCATCATCATAGATCTCACAAGGTTCCAAAACCATGCACTTTTCTTGTAGCCCAATGTATTCAGACATTTGTTCACAGAATTAAACTACCAGAAAAGGAGGATAGATTCTTTTTGTGTCTTCCTTTTTCCGCCATTGATCTGAATGACAAATTGATCAAAATTACAGGCATCCAGATCAATGGTGGAACAAGGAAAACACCAAAACAATCTATCCTCCTTTTGCTGGTAGTTTACTTCTGGTAACAAATTTCTGAATACACTGGGCTACAAGAAAAGCAGATGCTTTTGGAACCTTGTGAGATCCATGATGATGAAGGCGCAAGAACTTCTTGTCAAAGACTTGATGAGGAACTACTTTGGTGCCCTGGAAGCTGCAAAGACAATCCAATGTGATGCATTCTGGCCAGGTACTGTTGCATTTTAGCCAAGCAATATGTGGATGCAATTTGCATGTATGTTATCACAGCTGGTTCCAAGAGGATCATCAAACAATAAGTTGGAGAAAGATGAGATGTGATAATTTTGCATGAGGGTTTGGTTTTTCTGCAATGGAATATGTGCCATATTGCTGAAAGGGGTGGGATGGGATGGGGGGAAATGGCTTGAGGAGAGCAAGATGACCTGTTTAATTAGTTCTTGATGGATGTATCAGCCAGGTGGTTGAGTAGTGGGTTGTGGCAAACAATCTGTGGCATTTTGAATATGCAATTAATCTAAAAGTGCTGAGTGGTGGGTTAGGGCTTTAGACAGTCCAAATCAAAAAGTTTACCTTGAGGAATCCAATCTTGCTGCTCAGGTAAAATTATTGTAACTGGGGCTTCCAGTATTGAAAACTATTTGAAAATCACTCTTTTTCAAAACTTTTGATTATGAAGTATGATGAAAATCAAAATTAGCAAAATTTCATAATCATTTCATAAAAAAACATATTGTACCTCAGGATCTTCCTTGGAAAAGCAGCCAAAGCAGTGGGATCAATTTTTATTCATACATTAATTATACATTATTCCCAAGACCAACAAAGTTCAAGATCAAAGATTCAAAAGAAACAGTTTAATTCCTATGCAAATAATAATTATGATCAGCAATATGGAGTACTTTATTTTTTTTAGCTTTGGTATAATTTATAGTACCATCCTGAATGCTTCTGCAGTTGTTTAGGGTTCTACTATTGATTTGTAAAGACATGGCAAGATGGTTATATAAAACATTTTCTACAGGAGGAAGTTTACAGTGCCAATAATTCTTTGATTGCCAGAGTAACTTAACAATTCCTTTTTGAGTAGAGAAATTGATCCCAACCCCATAGTCAGGTATGAAAAAATGCCCATCATGAACATTGTAGCCCTTGGAGGGAGTAGCAAGTGATCCACATGCTTTCTTCTGTGGTTAAAGTAAAGCAAAGGCAGAGTTGGATATATCATTTTCATCAATATGGCAAAAATTGCAGAATCCATGAGAGGTAAAGGTGAGGTGAGGTGAACAGGAGCTGTTCCCAAGAGGATCATCAAATGATAAGTTGGAGAAAGATGGGATGTGATACTTTTGCATGAGGGTTTGGTTTTTCTTAAATGGAACATGTGCCATATTTCTGGAGAATCCTCCAAGTATACTAGAAGCCCTTTCAGAGTAAGAAATAAGTTCATCATACTGGCATTTAGCATTAGCAGTGTTTAGGTCCTTGATGTATTGGCCAATCATTTGAGCTGTTACCATGGCCTTTCTCCATCCAATTTCCCACATTTTTCCTGCCCATGATCTAGATGGTGAGCCCACTGGGTTTACAAATTTTTTGCATTGGGGTAGGAACCAAGCAAGAAAGTCAGTATCATCATACTCCTGAGGTGATAGGTCCCGGATTGGGATAAATTGGATATAGGCAATAATATCATTCTTCTCCTTATCCATAAGGAGCACTTGACCAGGATCAACCACTTGAAAGTTGATTCAACAAAGGCATGCGCCTCTTGAAACTCTTCATTTTTTGGCTTTCTGGTATTTTCAGGATCAATCTGGGGATAGAGCTGGCATTTGCTGTAGAACCTGTAGCTCCACAGAATTTTGGGTTGCTGTGCCTTGTCCTTGTTACCTGTGATTTTTTGGGTAAAGATAAGATCCCTGTTCAATTTGTACTGAGCTCTTTTTCCTCCAGCAATCTTATGATTCCAATATGCTTTTGTCCTGGTGAATGGTCAAATTAAAGACATTGATAATTGAGTGGTATGCAGTTCATATTCACCAGGGGACATATCCATAGCATATTGAATCATAGAATTGCCAAAAGAGAAGTAAAGTGAAAAATTGGGAAGGGATTGGGAAAATGTCAGCTTGGTGAATCAACATAAAGGATAATAACAAGGAAAAAACTATACGCTTTAGTCTTGTTCCTGGCCATCAAAATATTGATTTGGATGGTAGCTATTCACAGGGAAGAGTACTTGGTATGCTTGGGGGAAAAGATGATGATCTTTAAATGGATGGAAAAGATGGAATTTGTGTATATTAAGAGTGGAAGTGGGAGTCAAAGTCAAGGGGTATGGTGGGATGGGATGGGGGGAAATTGCTTGAGGGGAGAAAGAGGTCCTATTTAAGTAGTTCTTGATGGATACTTCAGCAAGGTGGTTGAGTAGTGGGTGGGGGCAAACAATCTGTGGCATTTTGAATATTCAATTGATCTACAAGTGCTGAGTGGTGGCGTAGGGCTTAAGACAGTCTGAATCCAAAAGTCAACCTTGAGGAATCCAATCTCACTGCTCACGGGAAATTTTTGTCACTGGGGCTTGCATTATTGAAAATTATGGGACAATCACTCTTTTGAAACGTTTAATTATGAATTATCATGCAAATAAAAATTTTAATAAATGTGGCAGATGAAAAATACAGCTAAAATTATGAAAATAAGTATTCAAATCACTTGCAAGATGACACAGTAAAGCTAGAGAAACTCAGAGAAGAAATGAAAGCACTCATATTAACCATTTGAGCTTGGTAACTCAGAGATTGGAGGGGGTTCTAGGCTGAAAGGCATGCTGGAACAGGAATTTTTTTTCATGTGGTTCATGTAGTCATGAGCAATAGCCTTGGCTAGATCATGCCGGGTGGGTAATGTCAATTTTCCAGTATCTTGAGGGTTCTCAGATATACTGAGCATGATTTATTGAATTTACATTTGAAGGTGAGCCCATATGGGTTCCTTGGCTGAAGGTCTTCCATCTGAGAGAGACTGAATTTTTTGAATTAAACAGAGGAGTTCATGAAAATCACATAAAGAATCAATCCTTCTGTCTCTTGAAGAAATGAAGATCCCCAGGATGCCAGCAAGCAGGTAGAAGACAAAAGGGAGGAAATTGTGGCCGCATTTTAGTTGAGTCAATTCAGTGCAACATTGTTCATTTGAAAACTCTGAGACAGTGAGGGAAGAGTGCTCAACAGTGGATGCTGGAGGGTCTTTGCGCTTGTGATTTTTCTTCTTGCTGGTGGAGGGCTCCTTTGGTTCTTTCTTGGAATGAGCCTGAAGTAAGGTGAAGCTGATCATGATATCAATAATGATGCTGCCTATCTCTTGAAGACAGTCCCTTGGCTCAATGGGCATAGCCTCTGACTGATTGGTGGGCATAGCCTCTGACTTATTGGTGTCGGCATTATTGTCTAGAACCATGTGAGGCTCTATTGAGCAGGGCTGCAGTGAATTTGGAAATGTCTTGATGCTTTGGAGCCACATAACCATTTGTAGGTTTGCCTTGACATTGGAGACTGGAGATGTGAGAGGATGGGGAGGCTGTGCACACAGTTCATCAGCAACTGTTTACACTGAGAAAGCCACTTTATTGGCCCATTTATTGATTGCTTTCCCAGTGGGATGGTCCAAGGCATGAAGAAAGCGCACCAGATTGGATTCTAGATGAGCAGTTTTCTGATCTAGGGGGGGTGCACCAGCCAGACAAGAATGGCTGTTCTGCAGGCGGTTGAGGGCAGGAAAATTGATGATTTCTGGTGCCCACCATGGCTCATGTGCATCCAAGCGTAGAAACTCTGTTTCTGTGAAATGAAAAATTGGTCATTAGCAAAAAGAAATCTTGCAAGTTGATGGGATGTTCAAATAAAACTAACCTTGCTCACGTATCTGCCAAACCCAGTTACCATACTCAAAATTGGCTGAATGGGAGATGTACCGCATTTCTGGTGGTTCCATAGTAGTGGTGGCCTGGAGACGGAAATCCAAAAAGTGCTTCACCGCATCCCATCCCATTTGGAGTTTCTTTGGAGATTTCCTACCCTTGAAAGATTGAGTGATTGAATGAAGCTCCTTGTGTATTCTTTTGTGGTAAATGATGGTAAAATAACCTCTACTTGCTTGATCATCAAAATCATAAGTGGGCTCCTCATCTTGGGGAGCATCCATACCAGAAACAATGGGCTGGGGAGAGGTTGGGTCTGTTTCAATCACTAATGCTTGATTGGATGTCTCAGGATGATCTGGGGCCACCTGGGATTGCTCAGAAGTGACTTGGGGCTTCTCCATGGTTGAAGTGGGTTGGGCACATAGGGAAGGTTCAGGATTTATTTGGATTTCTGGTTGAGAGGAGGGTGCAATGGCTTAATGATTTGATGCTGCATCAGGGGAGGAGGGGGCTGGATTGTGATTTCCCATAATTTGTAGATGTGGGGTCATGTCCACAGAGGGATGAGTCAAGCGTGGACGTTTTGGAGGTGGCTGTAATGGGGGCTATTGGGACAATGAGGAGCTGGGTGTGATTCTCAGCCATTCTCTGCGGGGGAGACACCTTTTACAATTTTATTCTAAGGGAAAACAAAACAACCAGACCTCCAAATCTGCAAATGTGAAGAATGACAGTGGGGCAAAAACTAACCTTTTTGGATATCACTCAAGCTGGAGTTTAACCTGTTCACAGTATCTTGGATTGACCTGGGGATCCTGAGGAGAGCACAGGTAGTGACCATCTCTTGAATAGTATCAACAATCTGATAGAATTCTTCCTCAGTTACTTCATGGACTTCTGATGCAGGGTTGGACTTTTCTGCAGGCGCTGAGAGTTGTTCATCTTCATGAGTTTATGGTGAGAACTCTATTGATTATGCCAAGGAATTAGTCAATGGATGCAAAGTTTGGTAGGGATTGTTCTTTCAATTTGATGAAATACAAAAAAATGGGTTAAAAAACCTGAAGTTGAGATTGATTGTGTAGGAGCAGTCGATGCCATTGTTAGTGGATTAATAAATAGATTGGAAAAATATGTGAAACTGGCTTGAGGGGAATTTGGGAATGGAGAAAAGGGGAAAAACCTGAGGAAAGTGAGGGTTATTTATAGCCATTGACAAGAAGACTTGTTTCATTTTTCTTGCTGCAACCCACCAAACAAACATGGCTGCTGACCATGTCTACATGATGCAACATGCAGATCCATAGTCATTTGTGTGTCATGCTGGTGTGATGCATGTGGCTTGCATTATCTGGGGATAGACCTGTGCATATGTAAGCCTTGCTGACTTGCTGCATTAGCTGAAAAATAATCTAGCCCATTTATGGATGATGACAATTGCTTCTCATGACAGACTTCAACCATTAGAATGCCTCATGGAAAGTGACCAATGTTCTTCTTAATGGTTGCTGACCATTGCAGTTCTTTATGGATTATGACAATTGATTCGCATGAGCAAATATTACCATTATAATGCCTCATGGACAGCAAGCAATGTTCTTCTTAATGTTCACCAACCATTGCATTTTTTTATGGATGATGACAATTGATTCTCATGAGCAACTATTACCATTAGAATGCCTCATGGACAGCAAGCAATGTTCTTCTTAATGTTTGCCAACCATTGCAGCTCTTTATGGATGATGACAATTGATTCTCATGAGAAACTATTACCATTAGAATGCCTCATGGACAGCAAGCAATGTTCTTCTTAATGGTTGCCAACCATTGAAGTTATTTATGGATGATGAAAATTGATTCTCATGAGCAACTGTGACCATTAGAATGCCTCATGGGCAGTGACCAATGTTCTTCTTAATGGTTGCTGACCATTGCAGTTCTTTATGGATGATTAAAATTGATTCTGATGAGCAACTGAAACCATTAGAATGCCTCATGGATGGTGACCAATGTTCTTCTTAATGTTTGCCGACCATTGCAGTTTTTTATGGATGATGACAATTGATTCTCATGAGAAACTGCAACCATTAGAATGCCTCATGGACGGCAAGCAATGGCTACTTAATGGTTTCCAACCATTGCAGTTCTTTATGGATGGAAAGAATTGATTCTCATTAGCAACTATTACCATTAGAATGCCTCATGGACAGCAAGCAATGTTCTTCTTAATGGTCGCCAACCATTGAAGTTCTTAATGGATGATGAAAATTGATTCTCATGAGCAACTGTGACCATTAGAATGCCTCATGGACAGTGACCAATGTTCTTCTTAATGGTTTCTGGCCATTGCAGTTCTTGATGAATGATGAAAATTGATTCTCATGAGCAACTGAAACCATTAGAATGCCTCATGGATGGTGACCAATGTTCTTCTTAATGGTTGCCGACCATTGCAGTTTTTTATGGATGATGATAATTGATTCTCATGAGCAACTGAAACCATTAGAATGCCTCATGGACGGCAAGCAATTTTCTTCTTCATGGTCGCCAACCATTGCAGTTCTTTATGGATGGAAATAATTGATTCCCATGAGCAACTGCAACCATTAGAATGCCTCAAGGATGGTGACCAATGTTCTTCTTAATGGTTGCCGACCATTTATTCTCCTGCCAGTGTTACATCAAGGACAAGAGTGTACCACACAATGTCACACAGTGTAACATCTTATCTACACATATGGGAGTATTGGTGACACACGGTGGCACGACACGCGTGATGTGAATTGTGAGAAAATTTACCCATGGCATAGTGGAAAAATTTTACTTCTCAAGAATTTTGATGCAAGAGTAATGTACAGGATAGTGAGGAGGGAAGACAACAACCATATGAGTGAGATTGGGAAGAAGGAGATGAGAAGCTAAGGGAGAGGGTATTTAGGTGTCATCCTGCAGGTATTGGAACACTTACCTCCAATCCCTGGTGGTGAGAATAGTTGACCTGAGTATGATATGAGCACAATTTCCTGAATCAGCCAACTGTAAGGTTGGTGGATATATTTCCAGGAAAAAAAGGCTTACTGGGCAAGTTGCTCCTTGCGTTTCTGAATCTGAAGGAGAGATGGAAAATTCAGTGAGGTGCATATGATGAGTGGAGTATGAGGACATTAACTTTTGAATATTCTCCTCAATTGTATTGGGTGCAATGAGGTAATAAACCTGCACTGGCCTTTTTTGACCCATTCAATTCATCCAATCAACTTCCTGTGCCTGGGTTCTGGGGTTCCAAAGGGGTTCCTATGAAGATCAAATGAATGTAGACTAAGTAAATGGAAAAATTCTAGAAAGTATTGGGTGCTTACCATGATGAATACAACATTGGTTGATGTGATGTTGATTCCAACACCAGCCGCCTGAATGGAGGCAAGAAGCACATAAGTTGTGCTACTTTCTGAAAGCTGCTCATGAATTGAATCTTGCTGTTTTGCCATTAACCCTCCATCCAGACAAAAGGAGGATATTCCATATTCATCTAGGGTCATTCTAATCCTGCACATGAGGGGAGAAAATGGACTTTTGAGTGGGATCTCATTGGAAACAGGAGAAAAAGACAGCCAGCTTACAGATCAAGATAAGGTGTCAAACACATGAAGACCAAAACTTTTCTTGCTCCAGCTACCACCACTGATCCTGGCTGAATCATCCCTACAAGCTGTTTGATTTTGGAGCTCTCAAGGCAGGTGTCAATATCAATGTGGTGGACAATTGTTTCAATTCCCATACTGTTATGCTTGGGACCCAACTCTTCTGGGAGGATGAATTGTCCATTTTGGTCCATGATGGCATTGGGGTCTGCCAAAAACGGATGATTAAATGCTCCTATGACCTGGCAAAGATCTTTGAGCAGCAAAAACCTCATTGGCTTGGATCCATCAGCAGGCAGCTCATTCCTGATCTTAGAAATGAATTGGTCCTGGAGTCAATAGTGGAGTTCTTCTGCTGCAGGTGAGAGTGTTGTCTTAATGTAGTTGTGAGTAATACTGGGGATATTTGAAAGCTCATCAACCTTGGTCCTTTGAAGGGTGGTGTGTTGGAGGACCATTTGTATTGGGGCGAATTCCCCTGCTTTTAGGTGGGGCAAAAGGGTAGTTGCCCAGTCACTTTCCTCATTTTCTAGACTGAAACCCAGGAAGCTAAGGAGAGAGAGGAGATCTTGAAGGCAGTTTTGAACTGTCTTTCCTTTGAGACAAACTCTACAATTGGTGGCAACCTGGGTGACCGCTTGGGAAAGCTTGGCCTTATTATTTTGAATAGTGCTGCCATGCAAGTGAATTGCAGTCAGTTTGGTCCCACAAAAAATACTTGGGTAGGAAAGATGGCAAAATGAAGGTTGGATTTACTGTGCCTCATCCAAAATAATCCTGAACCATTTTCTGGAGAAGATAATGGAGCCTGGGGTGTTGGGGTTGGCTTGAATTTTGTTTTATTCCAATGACACCAGGTGATATGATGTGAGAATCACATCTGCATGTTCCAGTTCACAATCCATGGTCTGATGCTGCCATTTTCCTTGGTAGGTGAGAAAATTGATGGCCTTTGACTGTGTATGCTTTGTAATCTCTCTTTTCCAATTCTTCCGGAGGCGTGGGGGGGTTATCACCAGTGTGGCTTGATGTGGAGGTTTTTCAGTGGGGGGATCCAGGGGAAGGCCATAGGTCCGGGCTTGCAGCAAGGTGGTTGCAATAAGTGAAATCAATTGTGTTTTTTTACCAAGACCTATGGACGTCATTGGCCAGGATAGATCCAAGTGGGGATTCTGGAATGTCCTCACCCCTTGCAAGAGCTATGCTCTCACCAGTGATCTTGTTCTCCCATAGTGAACCACTATCAATTGAGGTCCTCTTCCACAAAGCCAAGGCAGATGCAGCAAATGGTGATTCCCTATGAAGGAGGAAAGAAATTCCTTGAGACTGATGTGGTAGCAATGGGGTTTTTATTACATTGGCAGGAGGAGAAACAGGGCCCAGATCACACCCACTGGGCACCTTGAGTAGAGCGGGGTTGTAATGTAGCTCTTTGATAGCAGACGGGAGGCCTACAATATAGGCGGCAAGGTTGGAAAGGGAAATGGAGTTGTGTTTTGCGGGATTGTATTAGGGAGGGCATTCAAGCGTAATGAATGAGGAAACAATGGAGGTGGTGATGGCCATGAGATCAAGTTTGCTGAAAAATATCAATGATTCCAAATTGAATGTGACAACAGGCTGGGAGGAAACATGCAGAACTTCCTCAACAAAGATCTGTGAAGCTGTCTGGTTGGGAAATTCCAAAGGGCATTTCCTAGCAGGGCCAAATAATGTTTGATTGGGGATATAAGGGAGAAAGAGACGTCACAGGGGAAGTGGTAAGGAGCCCACAGGTTGATCTACGGTTCGGATTCTGACAACAAGTTTGCCATCTTGGCAAAGAAGGGAGACCCAATGAGTTGATGGTTTTGAAATGAGATAGGAAAGAACAGTTTCAGGAATTGAGGTAAGGGTGGTTTTGAGGAGGCCAAGACATTTAGCAGTGAAGGAAGCCATGGCTAAGTTTTGATGAAGTAATGTGATGAGTGAGGGATTTAATAGATGGATGGATGGAATATGTGGGAGATTGTGAGAAGAGCAATGATTTTGAGGGGGAAAAAAAGCATGTGAAGGTGAGTACTTATATATTTGAGCTGACCAGGAGGTGGCTCTGTGGTAGGAATTTGTGTCAACACATGGCATAGTCTCATGCGGATGATGTGCACTGTTGTTGATCAAACTATATACAGTTCTTGAATTGATTGTCATATGAAATCATTACATTCAGGGTTATGCAAATTTGCATTTTGGAGGTATGCATAAGGGTGGGAGGCTTGACATCTCACTTGTGTCAATTGTGGTAAATGGTCTGCCACATATTAATTTGAGAGGGTCTGAAATCAACTTGTGTGCTGGGTGGCAAGCTTACAGCTCCATTTTTGACTGATCTACATGGGATGAATGAAAAGGATGCTGGTGAAGGAACCCAACATGGAGTTGTACACTGGGAAGCAAGCCTACAACTCCTGAAAGGATCATGGTGCATAGGACATAATGAGGTTGTGCAAGTGGGTGGCCAAGGTCCATCTTTGCTTTTGAGTGCTACACGAGGGTGTGGGCATAAAATAATCTGTGGATAAAAACTGGCTTGATATGCCCACACCCTTGTGAAGGAACCCAAAATGGAGTTGTACGCTGGAAGGCAATCATACAACTCCTGAAAGGACCATGGAGCATAGGAAATAATGAGGTTGTGCAAGTGGGTGGCCAAGTTCCAGCTTGGCTTTTGAGTGCTACACTAGGGTGCGTGCATAAAATAAGCTGTGGATCAAAACTGGCTTGATATGCCCACACCCTCATGAAGGAACCTAACATGGAGTTGTACGCTGGGAAGCAAGCATACAACTCCTGAAAGGACCATGGAGCATAGGACATAATGAGGTTGTGCAAGTGGGTGGCCAAGGTCCAGCTTGGCTTTTGAGTGCTACACAAGGGTGTGGGCATAAAATAAGATGTGGATCAAAACTGGCTTCATATCCCCACAGCCTTGTGAAGGAACATAAAATGGAGTTGTACGCTGGGCAGCCAGCGTACAACTCCTGAAAGGACCGTGGAGCATAGGACATAATGAGGTTGTGCAAGTGGTTGGCCAAGGTCCAGCTTGGCTTTTGAGTGCTACACAAGGGTGTGGGAATCAAATAAGCTGTAGATCCAAACTGGCTTAATATGCCCACACCCTTGTGAAGGAACCCAAAATGGAGTTGTACGCTGGGCAGCCAGTTTAAAACTCCTGAAAGAATCATGGTGCATAGGAAATAATGAGGTTGTGCAATCTGTGCCTACAAGGGCTCAACTAAATTTATTTGGCTTGTGCAAGGGTGTGGGCATAACTCAAGAGACACCTGTTTTGAAGCTTCATGTTGACACACCTTTTGGGGGGGTTGGCATAGATATTATGCATGTTGTGTTCTCAAGCTTCTTGCACAGAATTGCAAACAGAAACAGTAGGGTGCAGGCATCTTGGTGACAGACAACCTTCAAGCTTGCCCATGGTTGGCAACCATTTGGGCAAGCTAATGGTTGACAAGAATTTGGGAGAGCTAATGGTAGGGGACCATTGGGTCAAGCTAATGGATGGCAACCATTGGGGAAAGCTGATGGTTGACAAGAATTGGGGCAAGGTAATGGTTGGAGAACATTGGGGCAAGCTAATGGTTGGCAACCATTGGGTTACATTCTAATGGTTGATGACCATTGGGGCAAGCTAATGGTTGGCAACCATTGGGGCAAGATAATGGTCGGCAACCATTGGGGAAAGCTAATGGTCAGCAACCATTGGGGTACGCTAATGGTTGGCAACCATTGGGGCAAGCTAATGGTTGGCAACCATTGGGGCAAGCTAATGGTTGGCAACCATTGGGGCAAGCTAATGGTTGGCAACCATTGGGGAAGTTTAATGGTTGGCAACCATTGGGGCAAGCTAATGGTCAGCAACCATTGGGGCAAGCTCAGCCTAAGTTAATGAACAGCAACCATGAGGCTAAGGTAATGGATGGCAACCATTGAGGGTGATTCACCCCTCAATGCATAAATGCCTACAAGGTAGTGTATAAGGTGTGGGTGGATAGTGCACCAAATCAACAAATAAATCCCTCCATCCATCCATCCATCCCTCCATCATTTGATTCATCCATCCATCCATCCATCCATCCATCCATCCATCCATCCATCCATCCATCCATCCATCCATCCATCCATCCATCCATCCATCCATCCATCCATCCATCCATCCATCCATCCATCCATCCATCCATCCATCCATCCATCCATCCATACCATCCATCCATTCATACCATCACCACAAGACTTCTCCACTATGTCTTCATCACCTGCACACAGAAAACCCACGCCCTCAATTCCCTCTGCCCAGCCCACTGAGCCCACTGGAGATCAACCAACTGCTGATCCAGTACACACCAAACCCCCACCCTCAATTCTGTCTGCCCAGCCCACTGAGTCCACTGGAGATCAACCAACTGCTGATTGCCCAGCAATCATCACTCCAGACCGTGAGTCCTGTTTTCACTTTTTCATGTTTGCCTCAACTACTGACCAGACCTCCCTTAGCCTCTTTTCCACCACCCCCACCATGGGTTGAAGTTGTTGGCACAGAATCATCATCAAGCCGCCATGCTGCACCCCCACCCCCACTTCCAGCTCATACTGGTGGCTTGATGAGCACACAGGAAGCCTTTGTTGCCTCAAAGTCTAACTTCATTGCTAATAGCAAGGGGCCAATGGCAAAGCTCCTTAAAATTGCCGATGACAAATCACTGCCACAATCAGTGCAAGACATGGCAGTCAAGGCCTGTAAGGGTCTTCAAGATGCAATGGCCTGTGAGTTGAAACACTTGAATGCTAGTCTAATCCCTGGCTGATACTCATTGTCTCCTTCACCAGTGGTTGAAAATGTTGATGACCTCCCTCCTGAGGAGGAGGTTCATATTGGGTCAGGGAAGCTTCTTGCCAAAAGACGGGCTACAACTGCCTCTGCCAATCCCAACAAGAAGAGGCATAAATTTGCGCCCTTTATGGAAAGTGATGAAGAGGAAAGTACCCCAGGCCCCGCTACTCTGCCCAAACAAGCTGCTCCAAATGAAGTGCCCTCCAAAGAATCCCAACATCCACTCTTTACGCCTGAAGTCCCAGCAGAGCAGGCCTCCATCACCACTCCCCTTGAACCCAATGCTACACCAATGGTAACAAACTCCCAACCCACCAAGGGGGCTACCCCCCCCCCCCCCCCCTCTGCTGCTGATCCTGAAAATTACCCTGGTAAGTCACTTCCATCACATCCATCCAAATACCTTCCCTGATTGCCACTCACTGTAGCTCCCTTGTCAGCTTGCTACTATTGCAAAGCAACCTGCAAAAGTAACAAAAATTACATAAAAATAATAATAATATAATTAACCTAAGAAAGAGTAGGAAAAACATAAATATTATTACAGAAATGGATTCTCCACCCACAATTAGGTAGGGTCACTCAATCACCCCACCCTTGAAATCCAACTCCTTATATTTTTAAATAATTAAGGAAAGAAAGACCAAAATACCGCGGCTCCACTATTGAGCTTTTGGTCAATTTAATACTTCACACACATTGTCACATATAGGTTTCACACCTAAAATTCAGTCAAAATTGAGGTGTTGTGTATATTTTAGGAGTTATGGACGGAAATGTGTTTTTTCACAATTCCCACACGCAGCCGCGGCAGCCAATGCACCCGCGCGCGGCTGAGATACAGCCCTGTCACTCTGTCAAGTTCGTGTACGCAGCCCCGGGCCTCTGACAAGTACGCAGCCGCGGGACTACGGGTTGACAGAGTGACAGGCAGCCTGAGAGGCTTAGGTGCAGCGTAAACATGCTACAACCCACGCAGGAACATTCTACATATGTAATAAATGTTCCTGTGGATATTAGATAGTCTAAAAGTTCATAATATCATATAAAAATACTTAAATAACCCTTATACCTATTTTTTATTTAATATAATTCAAAGTGCCAAGAATGTCAAAAATAAGACAATGACAACTTCTAAAAATATATTAAAATACTTTAATATACTTTTATGAGAATTCATAGACATCAATATCTTTTTGAAATATTTAGAAAACTAATGATGTAACAATATTACATGAGTTCCCACGACTTATATTTTTAAGTAATTATTTTAGTAAATCAACTGGAACTCGAAAATAAGGAGTAAAATCAATATCATGACTTTACTCCAGTTATTTAATACATAATGAGAACTCACCTGACATCAGGATGCCCGTAGAAATGTCTATTTAAATAATTATTAAATTACTGGGAACATTTACTAAGGATAATTAAGTAAATAATACATAAATGGGACAGATTAGTGTTATTCACACGTCCTAATATCTATTATAAAGTAGAATAACTCCCATACCCTGAGGAATTAGATGCTACCCGTGCTATAGCACCAAGAACACGTGACAGGCTACCACTAGTTACCCTGCTAGCCTTAGTTTCTGTCCCTTTGAGCCCCTTTACCCCTCAGAAGGATAGTATTGGGACTCCAAAAGCTATAAATAAAGAGCTCTTGTGAGGATATTGATGGGCAGAGACCCAGTTATATTTATATCCAGAAACCGTACCAAGGTAATTGAGTACTTATAAGAGATAAGTAAGTGATTTATGGCTAAGTCTGATCAATAATATCCATCCTCAACCTCTTTTTTATCAATTAAAACTGCTGAAAAAACTTATAACCCCAGTATACAGGTTTAACCCATCAGTGCACATCTCAAACAGATATCCAAAGGATTTAATAATATACCAGTGAGTTTTATTATCCTTTCTCTGTCGTGGAAGCTTGGGCACAAAGCCCTGCCACTCCACGGTGTATTCTATATACATATTATCTTTGGGTAAAATATCCTTTAAACTAAAGAGCCCAAAGTAACCAGGACTACATGTTTTCATACTGAAATCCCTGAAGAGAGGTGATGAAGATCCCCAATATAATTGTGGCCCCTCTAAAAAAATATTTAATAATCAATTTATTCATACTGATTTAAAAAAATAAAACATAACCAAACCACTTAACCTTGCAACAAGCTTAATCCAAATATTTTATGGATTTTCGCTGCATTTATTAAATAATATATTTATTATTTATTCCATCACCTCTGGTAGCCAAACGATAGCAAGGGTCTTGGAATCCAGGAGGGTGACATACCTCCATAGATTCACCTAGACTGTTCAAAAAATACCTGGCTGAACTCCAGGAAGCCATTCAACCCTTTGCAAATGGCATCATTGACTCAAAGTGCTACAAGAGCGCTGTTGAGGCAGCAGTGCACCTCTTTCAATTACGTGCAAAAGACCATAAAGAATGGGGATCTTACCCTCAATTGCTATCTCACACAATCCGTTTCAACACCATCAGTGCTGGTATTAAGGAATGGATCAGCCAATTGGCTACAAGTGGTAAGCTTGATTCCACTTGGATCTTTTGCCCTCACAGTAGCCAACCTCTCCTCATTCCTACAGACTCAAATCCCTTTCCACCTTGCACATCTGAGCCATATTACATGCCAGATGTATTTGCTCTGCCTCTTCTGCCCGGGTCACCACCCCCACCAGCCACAACCATAGGTTCTAAGCTGCACAATCTCTGGATCCACCTTACTCACCCTCCAGAGTTTTCACAGGTTAGATGGGCACAATTACAGTTCCAATCAATCCTCCTGGTCTCAAGAGAACTCACCCAGCCACCAGCATTTATCCAACCACCAGGTACTGAAGATGAGGCTAGCCGTGATATCTCAATCATCAATTATTTTGCCGCTTGTCTTGGCTCACATGAAGACATGGCTTGGATTTAAGGACAGCCAGTTGACAGCCCTAGTCATGAGCCTGGCTTCAACTCCCTGGAAAAATTGGTTGACAACATCTACCACCTGCTCATTGCATTTGCTCTCCTGCGGACAAAACTTCAATTGGAGGGGTCCTCCACAGCAGTGGCACCACAGCAGGCCATGTTCAACACCATCATGGTCACCATCACATCCCAACCCTACTACCACATTCTTGCGGCCTACCTTGTAGCAGGAGTATGTGGCCTCTTGCTGATACCATCAGACATTGAGAAATTTTCCTGGTTCAATCCCTCCAGCTCCTGAGCTTTGTCTCCAAAGCCAACAAGCTAGAGCCCAAGGACACCAAGGAACAATTATGGAAGCAGACAAATGCTTACCTAGTGCAGCTTATCCAAGGCTGCTTTTTCAGCCGTGAATTTTGGCCAGGAACACGGCTATCCCGCATGGACTTGGCAAAATGTCTTGTCCTTGATTTCAGTGATAATTGGCTGTCCCAAAACCCTTCAACTGATAATCCTGTATTTAGTTTACCTTGCAAATCTAATGTTTCTATTTCAGCTATCCCAAATTTATCAGTATCTTAGTGTACTAGCTTTTCTTTCTCCATTGCTTTTAATCATCATTCTTATAAATCAATTCATGTATGCCTTATGCAACTTAATTTTTAATAAATGAGTTCATAATGTGACATTGTGGTGATCTGAGTCCCATGAGCATCTGTGAAAGTGAGAGATTCCAATTCCATGCACACTTTTCATTCATCTGAACCATTGGCCAGATGCATTGTGATAGCTCTATGGATGGTGACAATTGTTGTAGTGCACTGTAAGCATCTGGTAATGTGAGGCATGCAAAGTTCATTCACACGGTTTATTCACTGGCCCAATGGGCAAGATGCATTGTGATAGCTCTATGGATGGCAACCATTGTTTTAATCTAAAAAATTGGCTCACAAACCTGTGATTAAACTTGGGCAAAAATTGATTAAACCCAAAAAAAAAACTGTTTCCCAGTCCAAGCATTCTTAAAAACACAATACTTGTTTCATCCAGGTATGTGTTATCCTGCATTCACAACATTGAATGGAATGTCTTAAACTCATGCATCACTTACAGAAACATAAATACTGAAACTTGTATATCAACTTTTATTGCATCAAGAAATATAAGAATAGAAAGGCTCTCAAGATACAGGAAGAAAAAAAAGACCACCCAAGTGTCAACTATTGTTGGTGCAATCCACTTGCCTTGGGGGTATGAGCTGGAAATATGCCAATTGTGGTACAAGGCTTCTTCTTAATTTTTTCTGATAGTAAGGTGATTGCTGCAACAATTTTTGAGTTGTCACGAGGAGCCACAAGTTTGAGGTCAATTTCTGAAAGGGCTTGCAGTGCTGCAGGGTGATAAGCATCAATTGGAAGGTTTTTTGGGCATTCAAGGAGGGTGAATTCTTTGGTTTTCACCTTGCCTGACACACAATCAGGTAGTGAATGCAACTGCTTGATTTCTTGGTGCTTCATAGCAACTTGTAATGCTATTTCATCTAGGAGTCAAGTTAGATCATTTAGTTCACAGCTTCTCCAGGGGGTTTCAATGGTTGTGTGAGTGCCATCTTTATCCTCCTCCCAATCAGAAACAACATCCACACGGTCAAATATTGCAATGACTTCTGCTGCTTCTTTTGGAAGGTATTTGCGGGCTGTGTGAAAACGCTTTTCACTTATCTGTAATGCAAACCAACACACACCATCAGCATCCATTCTTTGAATACAAACCCCCAGGACTCATGCTCTAACCTTCTTTTTGGCTTGCTGGATGGATGGGCATTGGGCCTTGGTAATTTTATTTTCTTGCAACTTTGACCCTAATAGTTCTGCTTGCCTTATTTCTTTTCCCTGCCCCATGACCCATCTCTCCAATAATGCGCTCATGTTCTCCATTCCATCCCACACCATACCAGGTTGCGCCTTTTTCCAGTTTGAGTAATGCTGGACTATGATGGCACCTATTGCTGCATTCCAGACCAATGATACAAAGGACCTTGCATGCCACTCAAATGTAATCCTTGAGAAACCTGACTTTTGCACATCTCTCTCACATGTTACCTTAGCACTCCATGGGAAATTTTTGGTTGATGGCACATTGGGTGCTGGGTGGAATTGTGGGGGTACAATGTTGTTTCTGAGTCTAGCCACTTCTTCATTGTATTGCAGCTGCCCATTGGCCTGATTTGCCTTTCCATGCTCTGTCTGGACAGACTCCAGATGTGCCATGACCTGCTGTGCCCTCATAGGAGCCCACTGTTCCCATTTCAGTATTTCTTCAGGAGAGGGAGGTGAGGGGAAGTTCATTACATTTGCTGGCATACCCATCAAAAAGCGGACCCATTGCCATAAAGAAAGTGAGATTGTACTAGATTGACTGGGAAAGGGGGTTTTTGTGACCATCTGGTGCACTTGTCTCAATTTGCAGTCTAAAGTCTCCTTGTCAAGTTTTCGCTTTTCAGAACAGTTGGTCAGTCCAATCCTAGATTGAGCAGTGCAATCATTCATGTTCACTAAACCCATCACAATCAGGATCTCTGTGTTAATGAAATCAGTGGACTTACCAGTTCAATCATACTGCTCACCTGATTCTGGTATAGTATTCACATCTGGGGGAACCCCCCTGAGTAAGTCATCCAGGAGTCCCTCATGAATTGCAAACCAGAGGACACTGTCTCTTGCACACCAGAGGATATTGTCTCTTCAGGAAGAATTGGAGTGTCTTGACAAGCTCCAGCAGGTTGGGAGGTATGGGCACTTTGGTCTGGCATGATAAATAATTAATATTCAAGGGTTGGCTAAGGGTGTTCTGTAATACTATAGAACTAGTCCGTAATGCCCCAAATTTGAGGAGGAGGGCCCTATGGCTGGTGTGAGAGGCAAGGCAACATGCAGCTTATAATTAAGTTGCAGAGCCAATGCCTGGGACTGAATTGATTTTGTAGAGGGTTGAAGTCAGGATTTTTCAAACCTTGAAAAACCAATATTTTTATAGAGATAGATGGTGAGTGTGTGAGATAGTATTGTTTAACTGTGAGAGAGTATGAACAGATAACTTGATGGTTAGACTGGGTGATTGGTATTGGGGAAAGAACAGATGGAGGATGATGATCAATTTGAGATAAGAGGATTTCTTATTTATATTCCTACCCTCCTCCTTCATCATTCCCTGATTTTAAACATTTGACAATTGAGGATTTGTCTGTCCAATTCATTGGAAACTAATACAATGCATGATGAAAATTTTAATATCCAAGATTCTGTTGTTACAAATATTACGTCTACCAACCTCACATCTAATCTCCATTTCATCATACCTTAGGCCCCGTTCATTTCCACACAAAGTGTCATATGGTTGGGGTTTGGTGTCCACTCATCCATGTTTCCTCAAATGATGCTTGTTGATACTTTCTAAGGTTTCAGGTCACCCATAGGCCAAAAACCATGGGTAATTTCATGTTGAAATCCATCCCTGCACATTCCACAATCAGTTTTGACCTTTTCCTCATATCAGCTAAAAGGGAAACTCACTACTCGTCCCAGGGAAACCAAAGTCATTGTCTTGCCTGGATAACCAAATGTCCCCGCAACATTTTCCAAAACAGCCACATGCCCCACTATCTCCTTTCCCGTCATCACCACAGTCTCCCTTAGATCTGTTGAGACCACTTGCACATTCAAGTTGGGGTGGGCTGTGTATGGATCTTTGGCATCTTCTGCATGTGCATCTTGAAATAACTGAATCACAAACCAAACATCCCCACCTTCTGATTGTGCAAAGAGCTTGGTGATTTGACCAAATGAACAGAGTTCATCCTGCATGATCTCCACATAGAAATTGGAGTGATTTTTACCTTGATCCGGCCGTTGCACTGTAAATCTTTTATGATGTATCAAGGTACTGTTGATTTTGTGCACATTGTAATTGAGAGACACATCCTGTTGCAGACCCAATCTTCCAACCTCTTGTATCCATAAGCAATGGATTTCTGGGTCTAATAGGGTGAGGCTGAAGTAGGGATTTGAGTTTTCTTTTCCCTTGTTAATTACCTTGGACTGGATCAATAAACTTGAATATTGACTCCTTGATATACATGTCTTCATGATTGTACCATGTATATCACCTGTAATAAATTCATTTATTATTTGCTTTGTTTTCCCAGTAAGAGGGAAGGTGCACAGCATGATTCTTAGTGAGCTCACCTGTGCAATTGTTCTTTGGTATCCTTCCCAAGATACCATTCAATCTTTCATGGGCCCAGGCTGCCGTGACCATTGGTGGACCAAAACTTTTGATCAATTCCGGGTAATGCTGAGTAATGTGCACGTTGGGTTTACTCCTTTGTTGTTGTCATCCAGTCCTTAGTGTTTGACAGTATTCCAGCATTAGTTGTTCAAACTCCATGATATCTTGGTTTGAAATATGATGCTTCATTAACATGTTGGTTATGTAAATGAGAAGCACTGTTGAGTCCTTCAAGATTTTTATTGAGCCAATGTGATAAATAGCAGGTCTATGCTTACCACTCCACAAAGGAATCATAGCAATGTGATATTAAACCATGTAGAGTTTCAGCCACTCTGCGGCCTTGAGGGATCCTTTACCATGAAATCCAACATTCTTTGGTACCCTTTTCATCCATGATGGCACCTTTGTGTCCTGAATCACCTGTTGGATGCGCCTCAAATTGTGAAGCATTAATCAAGGCCCTTGGATGGATGATTCCACTTGAGCTGCTTTCCCTCTGTCATAATCCTTGTTCACTGGACTGCTTCCCTCACCCCCCATCAGCTTCAGGGTACTTGTGTGGCTTCCTTGACTGGCTATACTTTGTGAAATTCCCAAGATCCCAATAATTCTACTTCTTAAAGAATACAAGTGAGTACTAGTATATTCAGAAGATGGTTGAGATTTCTTGCTTTGCTGTGAGGCTGATGATGATTTCCCAGCCTGTGAAGATCTCAATTCATATTGTCTGGATTGACTTGTTGAGCTTTCTTCCATTATTTGTGTAATTGCTCTCAGATTTCTGGCATTAAGCCATCTCTTAGGACTTCTCTTGTAGTGATCACCCTCCTCTGATTGATCTTCAGGAGACTTCCTTCTCTTCCTCTTTCCAATGATGCTTTCCAATCCAGTTTTCTCTCCTCTGTACTTCTCTTGGATTTTTTCCTTCCCCAATTCTTCTCCGGCTAGAGCAATGTTAGGATAACTCATGCTATGATCCTTGAGATTTCCCAAAATCCACCCATGCATGAGCTCTATTACTGAATATTCTATTGGGCGCCAATATGGAAGCCTGTTCAAACAGCTTGCTCTGACCCCCTTCTCCTTGGTAATTTGATCTTGCTCCCATGATGTCTGCAATTCCTCCCACTTCTTTGCATTCTTCATTTGCTCGGTATTTCTCCTTGGCTGGAACTCCTTGACATTTGGATCATTGATCTTGTCCTTTTTAATTTGACAATATGAGCAGAGCATGGTTGAAGAATGACCAGAGAATCCTGCCACCTTGCGCATAGCTGGGAAATCCCCAATCAATGGGAACAGTGCAACAAATATCTCCCTACCTTGAGGAAACCGGCTTGTTTCAGAAAACCATACTACTTCCCAGAGGTCTTTGATTTCATCAACCAATGGATCTAGAATGTGGTTGATTTCTTCCACTTTGGGTTCCTTGGGCCCAGGGATAATACCAAAAAGTAAAACATTCTCTATCTTGTAACATTCCACTAGTGGAATGTTGAGACAGATCAAGATCACTGCTCCCACTGAGATTGATTTGTGCCCAACCTTATTTCCAAATGCGTTGAACCAATCCACATAGAGACTGAAGACAAGGTGCCCTGGTTGTTGGGTAAATTTCCTCTTCTTGTCTGCGCCTCCAACAAAGTTGTGCCAAACTGAGCCATCCCAAACATTGCTCATCACATTTGAATTGAGTTTTTCATGATGAAGATTGCTTTCAATGAGCTTTTCAAAATCTGCAAACCATACTTTTCTACCAATCAAGGCCTTCAAGCTTTGATAATGAAATGTTCAAGCTGTTTTTATGGGTCTGTTATTTTTCCCACTGGTCTTCATCAGCAATTCTGTTTCACAGTACATGCCCTGCTCATTACCAGTTTGGCGCAAAAAGATTTTGCTAGTGGAATAGAACTTGGGAGTACATTCCTTGACAATTGATTCTTGGTTGTCTGACTTGTCTGGGATTGGATACAGCTTGAAGCATGTTGGACAGAATATCCTTGCTTCCAGGTTGGGCTCAAAACCTAGCCTTTGAATTAGAGTGACTTTGCTTTGAGGTATTGCCTTCATGATTTTATTTGAATCAAAATTAAATTCCCTCCCCAGATTCTTAATCTTCTCCCGCTCTTTCTTCAAGAAATCTGTGATTGCTGAGTCACTAAGTTGGTGAACAAGGCACATTGTTGCAGCTTGGAGAAGCACAAGCAGACTGTGCCTTGGGACTAGATGAAAAAAGTTATACTTGAGGTCTTGAGAATTGAACCAGTGACCTCCCTGGTGAAGTGGAATCTGAATCTACTCTTGGCTTTCATTCCTTGCTGGATTTTTGGAAACCTGAAAATCATTATATCAGGCAAATCAGAAGATCAGCACATGAATGTACAGTGTTAACTATTTTCCCATCCCTCCTCTCCACTTACATGAATGCTCCCTTGTAATGGCAATATATCTGTTGTGACTTGCAGGGCCTGATTGAGTCTGCTTATAGCCGCCTGATTTCTCTTGAATGCAGAGGAAGAAAAAGCAATTCCTATCTTTTTGTTTCCATCTTCATCTTCATATGTGCCCTTGCCAAATTTGAATTCCAGACATTGGAATATCTTCCATTTGGCTGTCTTCATATCAATTGATGGATGGATGGATGGATGGATGGATGGATGGATGGATGGATGGATGGATGGATGGATGGATGGATGGATGGATGGATGGATGGATGGATGGATGGATGAATCAAATGATGGAGGGATGGATTGAGGGAGGGAGGGATTGATTTGTCAATTGGGGGCACTATCCACCCACACCTTATACACTACCTTGTATGCATTTATGCATTGAAGGGTGACTCACCCTCAATGGTTACAATCCATTACCTTAGCCTCATGGTTGCTGTTCATTAGCTTAGGCTGAGCTTGCCCCAATGGTTGCTGACCATTAGCTTTCCCCAATGGTTTCCAACCATTAGCCTTCCCCAATGGTTGCCAACCATTAGCTTGCCCCAATGGTTGCCAACCATTAGCGTGCCCCAATGGTTGCCAACCATTAGCTTTCCCCAATGGTCGCCAACAATTAGCGTTCCCCAATGGTTGCCAACCATTAGCTTTCCTCAATGGTCACCAACCATTAGCTTGCCCCAATGGTCACCAACCATTAGCATTCCCCAATTGTTTCTGGCCATTAGCTTGCCGCAATGGTTGCCAACCATTAGCTTGCCCCAATGGTTGCTGACCATGAGCCTGCTGCAATGGTGACTTTCCATTGGCAAAATTCCACCTTTTTTAACATTCAAGTCATCATCCCCCTGTGCTTTGCAATTATTGAATGCTTACCCTGCTCTCCTACTTTGATAATCATGCAGTGCAAACAACAAACAACCCATCATGGTAAAATACCTCCTGAAGGGAGCCCCATAAAAAAACCCCAGACTCTTTAATCAAGCTATTTCCAGCAGTTTCCCTGGCTCCAACTCCCACTTCTCTCGATGTCTGTCATCCTACTGTAGAGTTGTGATGAATATCACCAAGTCAACGGATACTCACTGGCAACAAATCCCCAATCCCCTACAACAATACCAGGTTCAATCACTGCCATCATCTTGCATTCATCAACAGATTCACTCCACTACCTCTCTAGTCCCAGCCAAGTCTTCATGTCTACTACATGGCATATCAACCCTAGCAAGACAGGTTTTTCTTGAAGACCTTGTATAAATCAACTTTCCTTTCTGTGGTTTCAATTGGTCTGAGCCTTGCGAAACACATTGGAACCAGTTGTTTATGGGACTCATCATTAAACATTGGAACCATGCCCATGCACATGGTGCATTTCAAAACTACCCATTCAACTCAGTGCATAACACCAAATTGAACCTTACCATTGTCCTCAAGAGGTGGTTCATGGGCAGGAGATCTGATATTAAGTATGGAAAATATCCTTCAGAAGCCCATGCAGCAAAACAAAGTCAGACAAGAAAATCCAGATGGCACAAACAAGTAAGCAATTACTCCCTATCATCCCATGGTATTTTTTACCCCATTTTTTTCACATTGTTTTTCCTCTCTGCCTACAGCTCTCAAATCAACAAACAGAGATCTTGGAATCACTTGGATTACCAGAAAATCAGTCCAGTATATTCAGTGAAACATAATGTTGCTCTGACACGAAGGTCTCCAATGAAAAGGTCTTCCAGAAGGTCCAGTGCCAATGGCAAACTCAAGGTTTCTCTGCCTTTGGTCACCAAATAGATAAAACATATGACAACATGAAAGCTGAGAGACTTGGTAGATGGTACAAACATGGTCATTCAATGTGGATGATGAGGAAACCTTCCAACCTCCAAGAAAAACTCACAAAGTTGCCAACAAGACTCCCCAGCAACTGTTATCATCCTGATTTGATTTCTTCCCTTTCTCCAGAGGGCAAACAGCTTTGGGATATGCAGCCTCCAAATGACCTTGCCTTCATAATGTCTAAACTCATACCTTAAATTATTTGTAGATCTAAAGTCATGTTTCAACCTTGATTCTTGTGATAATAGAATGTTCAACTCGCACTACTTTAATCCATAGACTCTTGCAAGGATATCCTACTTGAAATATTTTTTTCATCAGACATACCTGTTTTGTAAAATCACATAAATATCATTAAATCTTGAACATGTCCAAAGTGTTTTAATTATCTTCCCCTGCATCAAAATACACTCTACATTTTGCAACTATTATCAACATAACTGTACCAATACCATTGACATAAAAGCTCCTTCATGCAATGATTTGATGTGGTAAATACCTTTGACATATAAAACTTCTTTTGGAAACCATGCACATTTATGTGTACACCATGGGGCCACTTTTGGCCATTGAGGACCGCGGAGCCAACTACAAGGGTTGATTTGTTGGTGGCGCCCGTCAACCGCCTGGCATTTTGACAACTGGGTAGGCCAACGGTCAACCAGCCAACAAATGATGGTCAACCAACCCATGCATCAATCCACCAGTTGCCTGGTCAGCGACGGGTGGCCACTGTTGGCGTAATGGCAATTTTCCCCTGCATTTGAATCACCAGCAGGGGCGGCTGTCAGTGACTTGCCGTTGGGGTCAAGGCAACATCACCTGTTGGAATTGGAATTGAATGATTGAAATAGAGAGAGTGCTGTTTTCCATATTCAGTTTATTTTATTTTATTCTTATTCATTTATTCTCTATCTTCTTTCCTCTCATCTTCCCTCACCTTGAGTCTTCTACCGCTTTTTTTTCCTCAAAAGCACCTAAAGTGACACGCGCGGGGTTAGAATGATTTATGCATATTCATCTGGCTAGTCTTATGATGTCTGTCAAAGGGAAAACCAGCAAAGATCTTCAAAGTCTTTTTGTTCTCCTTCTTCTCCCACCGGACTTTCACTTTATTAATCTCTTCTGTCTTGTAAATCCATCATTCAAGATCAAGAAGCAAGTGAGCTAGTCTGGTCATCAAAGAGGACTCCAAGTAATTTGGTGCAATCATCATTTCATTTATCTTCTGCAAAACTTCTTCTAATCTATTCATCTTCACCATCATATTTTGTTCTTTCATCCTTACTCAATGCGTGTGCTAGGTCTTACCATTTTCTTTTTTGGAGTATCTATTAACCCGTGTCATTTCCACTCCTTGGGTAGGACTTGTCTTCTTTTATCTTGCTCAACTTCATTTGCAGTCTCTTCTCTAACACAATGAAACAGTTCCTGGTTTGTTACCTTTAAATAGTGTTCCGTGAAAATTTGGATATTATTTTTTTTCTCACGATTAACAATCAAAACATTGGAACTCTTCAACCTCACCAAAATCATCAACCAGAAACCAAGATGACCAATTCTCTAACTGCAACAATTCTCAAGACGGCCATTGAGGGGATTCCGTTGCTCCCCTCCAATAATTTTTTGGTTTGGCATAACCGAGTTGTAAATATGATGGATTTACAAGAGGATCTATATTTCAAACTCACAAAGAAGAAGATTAATGCCAATGGAAATTCAATTGGACTCAGCCAGGTGGAGAACGTAAGAATCATAACAATACTCACCTCCAAGCTCAATACACCTATACAGGCCAATATAATCACCACAGAAAATGAGAAAGAAGAGCATCAAATCTGGGCAAATATTAATGACTATTTTGCCTCTAATCATGCTTCTAATTGCGCCAGAGTGTTCAAGGAATTTCTTTGAACCCCTTTTTCTCAATCAGACATTCCTGGTTTCATCACCGTCACAAAGACCTCAATCTCACAACTGCATGATGTGTGGATTGATTTACCAACTGATACCATTGCTAACTTGATCCTGGAGAAGCTTCTGTCATCCATGGACACCATAGTTCAGCAAATCATGCATTCAGACAAGAAGATTACCCCCAAACAATTACTTGATCATCTACAAATTTTCAACAATAACAGATTCCTGAACAGAGACTTAGACACTAATAAAATCAAGGAGAACACAACCTCAGTCTCTTTTCTCAGCTCTAATGTGAAGGCGTGCAATGACAAGTGGCACAATCCAAAAGCCGCTCATCCAGAAGGCAGATGTTGGAAACTGTACCCTCATCTCAGACCTTCCTTTCCAAGAAAGAAGAAGACTGGAGTCTCTGGGTCCAACAAAAACACCTCAGTTAGCTCTTTTCATACAAGCTCTCTGTTTCTTCAAAACTTGTTTTTAGTGGATTCAGGCTCTTCAAGGCACATTTTTTCTGACCCTAAGCACTTTTCTCACCTAGACCGTTTATTAACCGGGTATATTTTGACTAGCTTGGGAAAGAACTCCCTGAAGTTTGACGGGGTTGGGACTGTTAAACTTCTGGATGCTGAAGGTTGAGAAATTCTTCTATCAGATGTGCTATACTTGCTGGGTTCAACTTCAAATCTTCTGTCTATGTGTTCTCTTTTACTAGATGGCTTTGATGTCAACTTCAGAACAAACAAGTTTATCATTCAGAAAAAGAACTGGAAGAGAACTGGAACTTACAAGTTTAATATTCCTTTTTTTCAGTTTGACAATGCTAAAGCCAATGAAGCCTCTTTTCTCTCATATGATGAAATTGTTCACAAGTCTCTGGGGCATGCAAGCTACAGTAGGATACATCAAAAACTGGGTATTCCTATAAAGAGAATCTCAACGTGTGAGGCCTGCGCAATCAGCAAGATATCAAAGACCCCCTTCAATAACAAGCATGTTTGTGCTGATAGACCCTTCCAAGAACTAAATTGCAACCTGGTTGGGCCTATCTATCCTCTGAGTGCAAATGGGGATGCTTACTTTCTAACAATAGTTGACAGCTGCACCAGATTCTTCACTGTGGTTCCAATCAAAAGCAAGAGTGATGTGGCGAGTGTCCTTCCTTTCGTTATCAATGTCGAGTCAAAAAGGTTCAATTACAGTCCTATGATTCTGCACTCTGATCAAGGCACAGAATTCTGGAACTCTGCTCTTTCTAAGTACTGTGCTGAGAACAACATCCGACAGACCTTTTTGAATGGCCATTCACCGCAACAAAACGGACTGGCTGAACGGTTTAATCAACTTATCTTGGAATCTCTTTGGACTGTTCTCTAAGACTCACAGCTTAACAAGAACCTCTGGCACATGATCATCAAATTGTGTGCTCTGGCACTCAATCAAATACCGTCACATAAGTCAAAAAAATCTCTGTATGAACTCTTCAAAGGAAGGAAACTCAATGTCAATTACCTTTATCCCATAGGCAATCCGGTCACCTACATTTACAAGGAAAGAGCACCATTCTCAAAATTGGAACCTCGAGGTCTCTGTGGATGGCTTATTGGGTACAATGATGACTTACTGTCATATAAAGTTTTTACGTCTGATTTCAAGATAATTGACACAAAGCACATTACGTTGCTCAACTTCAATGCCAATGTTAAGAGGCAGTCTAGTGACACTGACATAAAATTTGGGAATTGGTGTGATGATCCGGTTACTGCAAGCGGTATGACTACTGACAATGAAGGGGAGATCAATTTGTGCATCTTGCAGCCTGAGAATGAGAATATTGTCTCTTCTATGGAGACAAATGTGGATTCAACTCAAACTTCCAATGAAATTCAACCCAAAGCTGAGACAACACTCACACTAATCCCAGTCAATTACAATCTGTGCATGCGTACGTCATCCATCAAGCCTCAAAAATACTGTTATGGGTCCTTTGTGGATAAAGATAGCGGATGGGTGGCAGAAAGGAAGGAGGAGTTGGATGAAATAGAATCACAAGGAGTTTGGGAGGAATCTGAAGTTTTACCTACCCATTTTCTTAGAACTATATGGGTAGATTGGGTCAAGCCGGCTAAAATTCTTTCACCTGAAAAACGCAAGTCTTGACTTTGTATAATGGGCAACCTTCAAACCCCAGGGATAGATTTTGGCAAGACATACGTGCCAACTGGTAAATTCACAACACTTCTTCTTCTCCTCCTGTGCGGTCTGGATCATGGGCTTGAACTAAGGAAATTTGATGTCAAGGCTGCTTTTCTCTTTGCTCCGCTGGAAGAGGAACTATACTTTCTCACACCAAAGGAGAGCTCGCGCTCATCAAAATTCCTCAAGCTGAAGAAATTCTTATATGGCTTGTGGCAAGCTCCTTTGAACTGGTATAAAACCCTGACAACCTGGCTGGAAAGTATTGGGCTGGTTCAATCTAGCGCTGACCCGTGTCTCTACACTCACGCAGCCCTCCATCTTGTTGTTTTCTTCCACGTAGATGACTTAATTGTGGCCAGGAAAGTAGACTGGTTTGAAAAGGCGTTTTTAATCAAGTTTCTGCATTTGTCTGCACATCCACCTGATACAATTCTGGGGATGGAATACACTTGAAGAGGAAACTCTATCTCTTTAAATCAATTACGGCTTATTGAAAAGACCCTTGAGGAGCTGCAACTGTCAAACGTCAAGCCAGTTCTTACCCCCCTGACGCCAGGGATTCAATTTGTTCTGGCCACTCCTGACAAACAAATTGAATTTCAGAAGCTAGGTGTGAAATTCAGGAAATTTACCGGTCTGCTTAACTATCTAGCCTGCCAGAATTTACCAGATATCTCAGCGGCAGCCTCTATCTTGTCTCAGTTTAATCAGAATCCCGGTATTTTGCATTGGAAGGAGGTCTTTCACGTGTGGAAATACCTGGCGAGTACTCTGAAAGCATCCCTGACGCTGTGTCTGCAGGGGGATGGGCCCTTGAGCATCTACAGTGACTCAACTTGGGCGGATGATCCACATTTGCAGTGATCTCAAACAGGCTATGTGATTTTCTGGAGATCCACGCCTATCTCCTGGAAGAGCAGAAAACAGTGAAACATCACACTTTCATGAACGGAGGCAGAACTAAATGTGCTGACCAATGGAGCACAGGAATCACTTTGGATTGAATTGGTGATAGACAACTTGTGGCGGGACTCGGTGCAAAATCCAGCCAAATTCCTGGTGGATAACAAGGGTCTGGTTGACAAATTATGCCATTTTGGTTCAAACTCAAAGACCAAATACATTGGCATGAAACTCAAGTGGCTCCGCAATCAACTTTCCAATGACAAGCTTCAAATCACTCTCATCACCACGGATTCCATGGTTGCCAACGCACTGACAAAGGCGTCCAGAAAACACAGTTTGGAACTTCTGACATCAAAAAGTTTTTCTTGAGGATTGCACTGAATTATGGGGGGGTTTTGGAATTGGAATTGAATGATTGAAATAGAGAGAGTGCTGTTTTCCATATTCATTTTATTTTATTTTATTCTTATTCATTTATTCTCTACCTTCTTTCCTCTCATCTTCCCTCACCTTGAATCTTCTACCGCTTTTTTTTCCTCAAAAGCACCTAAAGTGACACGCGCGGGGTTAGAATGATTTATGCATATTCATCTGGCTAGTCTTATGATGTCTGTTAAAGGGAAAACCAGCAAAGATCTTCAAAGTCTTTTTGTTCTCCTTCTTCTCCCACCGGACTTTCACTTTATTAATCTCTTCTGTCTTGTAAATCCATCATTCAAGATCAAGAAGCAAGTGAGCTATTCTGGTCATCAAAGAGGAGTCCAAGTAATTTGGTGCAATCATCATTTCATTTATCTTTGGCAAAACTTCTTCTAATCTATTCATCTTCACCATCAGATTTTGTGCTTTCATCCTTACTCAAAGCGTGTGCTAGGTCTTACCATTTTCTTTGTTGGAGTATCTATTAACCAGTGTCATTTCCACTCCTTGGGTAGGACTTGTCTTCTTCTATCTTGCTCAACTTCATTTGCAGTCTCTTCTCTAACCCAATGAAACAGTTCCTGGTTTGTTACCTTTAAATAGTGTTCCGTGAAAACTTGGCTATTATTTTTTTTCTCATCACCTCACCCCTGCAGTCAATTCACCAGCTGGACGCACAGGGTGGATCCATGTGATTTCATGGTTTCTGACCCATGACATCAGCTGTTTACCGGTTGACTATTGATTGGCTCAGACAATGATCATCATCATTGCTCTCACTCACTCCACCTCTCTTGATCCATCCCACCATGGTGGACTGCTAATACTACTTCCCTCTCTCTAGACCAACCAAGACCTGACCATCCTATCTCCTCCTTCCCTCCTCATCCATCCATCCATCTATCCATCTGAAACACCCCTCTCTCTCTCCTTTGAATCTCCCACTCACAGGTACCGGTCTCTTCTTGTGTACTACTCAATCACTTGCCAACAATGGTGGCCCCCTTGGTCTCCTGATGGAATTCTTGGTCATGGGAACTGGTTGAGCAATTCATTCCCTACCTACTCCCCATCTCTTCTTCCCTTCTCTGATCCACTGACGCCACTCAATCATCACTCAGATTACTACCACCAGTCCTTTGGAATGTCATGGCCTCACTGTGTGAAATGAGTTGAGTACTTTTCCTCTGGCCCTCCCTCTCCCTTTGCTTGACTCCTCTGATCTCCTTCTCTCCTCTCTCTGATACCCAGTCTTTCATTTGCCCATTGCAGGTGGTCATTTCACCCTCATCATCCATCCATAACACATGTGTGTTGTCTCCCTGCCATCATCAACAAATCAATCAATTCACACCTTCAATCTCATGCCTCTTCACACCCATTGAAAGCTGTGAAAGACCTTGATTTGATTCAAAAAATTGATTGAAATGAACATTACTGGGTAGCTGGAGGGTATCAATATCAAACACCAATTGGTTTACAATCCCCATCCCACAAGAAAACTTGACAAAATTTTTTTTTTCTTAATTTTTGTGAATTTCTTTTTATTTCATTGTTAAAATACAACTGTAAAATTCTCCCACAAAAAACAAAAAATCATGTAATAATATTTATGACAGATTAAAACATTATCAATTAAAATAAAATAAATATAAATGATTTATTTGATCTGGCAAGCCCCCTGTACCAACAATGGCAACCAAAAAAAAAGGGTCAAATAATCGTTGAGAATGAAAATGATTCAACCCACAAGGACCTTCTGACCCTTGAGTTGAATTGCTGTCAGATCAACCTTGACAGCAATTTGACAAGGGCCCAACCGCGCGTAGGTGGAATTGGAATCAAGACGTTAGCAAGCCCTTGACCACGCTTGACATTTTGGAACACTGACGTTATTTTGATGGGCGCACTCCCACTAAGGGAATGCTGTCAAACCAGCATTGGCCAAGCTGGGGCCTCAACAGAAAGTTGGCCCTGTGGTGTGTGTGTATGGTCTGCAAAGCATGTTTGGGTGCTGAGCCAAGTTTTTCCAAAATTTGCTAAAGCCCATGTGGCACTTAGCAAAGTCATCTTGGCACCTGGCAAAGCCTTCTTGGTGCCTTTCCAATGTCCACTTGGCGCCTGGCCAAATTGGTCTGGTGACTGGCCAAGTTTATCTTGGTGCAGATCAAAGCTGGTTGCATTGACCCACCAATCACATGATCATACTTGAAAAAAAAAAAGGCTTGAATTTGGGGAGAGGGAGGCTGGTCAATTTTGGTACAACCAGCATTGATTGGCATCAAGGGGAGTTTGATTAGGTGCCAAGTTTTAATCCCTGAAAGCCCAACCTAATCAAGCTCCCTGGGCACCAATCCAAGTCCTGCTAGGCACATGCCAAGTCAAACCTGGACAGGCGCCCAGATGTGCTTTACACACCATATGTGTATATGGCCATGGGAGAGGCCTAAAACAACTTTTTTCATCAAAAATATAAAACTTTGGGTTGAAATATACACCCAAATTTGCAAATTGATGGTGTATAAAGCCCATCTGGGGGCCTGGCAAAGTTCCAGGTTTTGTTTGTAAAGTGTGTTTTGTGCCCAAAAAAGCTAGCTTGGCACCCAGCCAAGTGATCTTGGTGCCCTTTCAAGTGCCAGTTGGCCCATCCCCAAATTGGCCTGGTGCCTTGCCAAGTTGGTTTGGGTGTCAATCAAAGCTGGTTGCGCAACCAATTCTCAACTGTATTGTTTCTCTTTTTTTGACTCAAAAAGTTATTTTTTTTTACTTTTTACTTTAAATAGCTGTGCATAAATTAGTAAAATGAATTTAAACAAGGTTGAAAAAAAAAACTTTCCTTGTTGAATATGCTTTGAAAAACAGTCCCATGACTTTTTTCTACCCACTGTAATTTTCCCCCATTTCATCCAATTTGTCCCTCAAGCAGGAGAAGATAAAAAAACATGAGAAAAAAAAAACAATAAAATATAAATATATATATTTCAGAGCACACCATACCAGGATGTGTTTCCCATCAGATACCATTCATTTACTTTTCCCCCACATCATCCCATGATTACCTCTTGCAGAAAAAGATAAAAAACCATGAGAAAAAATACAAATAAAATAAAAATAAATAATCAAAAATAAATTTGAAAGAAATATCCAAATTCTGTAATCCAATTCAACTTGTGAGCTCAATTCTCAAAGGCAAAAATAATGCTTACAACTATTTGGTCATATTATGAACTAAAATGTGGTTACTGATCACTAGGGTTTTATTTAAAACTATGTTCCTGCAAGAGAATTTTTATCCCCCTGGTTCAACAGGCAGTAAAATGATTACTGCAACCTGGTGGTTGAAAAAGTGAATTCTTCAATTCAACAGTGTGTTGGGGTTGGTGGCTCACTCCTCAGTTCATTTTCCCAATCCAGCAATTACATATTTATGTAATTGGAGGTAGCATTTCTGATGATTTGGAGGTTGAATGGGTTTTCCACTTTCCCCTGGAACTTGGTGGAGCAATGTGGGTTGAACTCCACTCATGGATTCTGTCCAGGACCAGAGATTGAGAGTGTAGTAGGGTAAAGATATGTGGATGTAGAGTTGAGGGTGATGTGACAACCTCTGTCAATGACAGAGGGGGGGAGGTGAGATCAACTGAAGGTACAACAGAGATACTTCTTGAGATATAGCTTGGATACAGGTGAGATACAACTTGCCACCTGCATACGGGTGGCGCCCTATTTTTTGTGGTGGAAGGCACCATTGATGTTGTGCTTCTATTTGTGTCACAAATATGGACTGAGGTAGATGGTACTGAGGAAAGGATATGTCAAAGTGAGGAGGACAATAATCCTTAA